>JAJKFI010000001.1:22172288-22256302 GCA_029204185.1 Lerista edwardsae | reverse complement strand
CTCTCTCTCTCTCTCTCTCTCTCTCTCTCTCTCTCTCTCTCTCTCTCACACACACACACACACACACACACACACACACCCCAAAGAGAGCTGTAACATGAAAGTGTGGGCTTTCTTATAACTAAATTTTTTTTTTCTTTAAAGCAACTCTGGGGAATTTTTTTTCAGTACACCCTGGTTAAAATTTGGCAGACCTGTCAGAGAGACAAATAAAAATTGCTTTTTTGGGGGGGGGTGTCAAATTCAATTCCTAGACTGCCGTTGTTGGCCAACCCTTTCCAGGGTTGAAAAGCCATTATCAGCATTGACAATATCTAGCTTGGATATTGTAGGGTTGCTCCAAAGGGGTGAGGTGGGGTATAGTATCTGGCTATCTCCTTCAAGTCAGGAGCCTGCACAAAAGCGGGGGTGATGGGAGTTAAAGCTTGCTGCAGGATATGTTTTGATCTGGCTACATGTATTATTTAATAAAGTTGTGGCCCTGTTTACTCTAAGCACCTTGTCTTTTGCGTCCATATGCTGACAATGTGCGTTTTCTCTTGTGCGTGCACATTATTGCCTTTCTTTAATCATGTCCTATATTCTTATCTGCTTTTTAAAGCAGGGCAAACCCATGTTAGGCTCAACAAACACTTGCACATAATGGTCCAGATTCTCTTGCAGAAAAAAAATAAAGCTTCATTCTGGTTGTGGTGTGTTTGGCTTAGGTTCAGTCTTACTCCCTGATGTCAGTCAAAAGTAAGCAGGAAGTCAAATAAAACCGGACCAAGCCTTTATCATTATCATTATTATTATTCCAATCTAGAACAGTTCAAACTGGTTTGATTCACCTGTTTTAAAATGTGTTGAACTTTTTACCTGCCTTTAGCAGTCTGGATAGGGTGGGACACACATTGGAAAAAAGCTGAATGCCTGTTTATTTTAGTAGACAATGCAGCAAGAGGGCAATACACTGGATTTGGAATGGCTTGCAGACATTTTGTTTAGTTGGCATTTCAGGGGATGTGGGGGGAGGGTCTTTTGGTCTTCAGAAGATAGTCATATTTGCTTGTTAAAGAGCTTCCTTCTAATAACTGTAATTTAAACTGCCCGTGCCCAGCAGTTTTCAGATTCCTATAAGACTCTGGGAGGTTACTCTCCAGAAGATAGGGGAATGCCTCTATGTAATTAAAATTACAGCTGCAAAGAGCTGTTCATTGAGCTTTCAAATATTGGTGCCAAAAACAACATCTCTGCTTGTGAGGGCAGACCCTCAAGATACATGAGATCTGAAATTTTTTTTAAAAAAAATCCCAATGCATGGTGAATACTAAAATTGGGCTCCCAAGATTGGCATGGAAATTGGTCACCTCTTCCCAGTCTTGGACTGGGATTTCCCAACTTGCTTCCATACACAATGTTTTCCCCTCTTAACTTCATGATTATCATCTTAATTTCATTTCACAGTCATCCAGTTAGACAGGGTGAAAATTTTTATTAGAACCAGAGCTGGGCTTGTATTGACCACTACCTGTACCAAACACATCAAAACGTATGGAAAGTGGAATTAGACAAAAGCAATTCTTTGCCCCTGTTGCCTCAAAATTCCTACACATTTCATCACATTCCCAGCTACCCACAGCAGATATTGCCCATGACACTACAGCCATTATCATAATGCACATATTGTATTGTGCATAATGTAATACACTCACATTATGTTACTTATCTCATTCTAGCCCCTCTTCATATTCCTTATTTTCCAATTCTCAGGAAACCTTTAGCGGTAAACTACGTGCTACGCACAAGTGTGTGCAATATTCATTTGGGAGGTTGGAAGGGAGACAGAGTGCAATCCTAACCTGGAGTTAGGTCAGCATAGTTAGGCAATCAAAGTTTGGCTGGCAGAAGGGACACAGTAGAGTAGGTTTGGACGACTGTCGGAGTCAGAGGGGTCAGGACACAGACGTGCACTATCCTCCCTGACTCCGAGGGAGCAATCTAAACTGAGTTAGGCCGGCATAAGCTAAGCCAGCAAAGTTTGGCCAGCATAAGGGACACTGTAAAGTATGTTTGGACCACTCTCGGAGTCAGAGAGGCCACACACAGACATGAGCCATCCTCCCTTATTCCAAGAGTGGTCCAAACACTCTTTACAGTTGGCCCTTGTGCTGGCCAAACTTTGCTGGCTTAATTTATGCCGGACTAACTTCAGTTTAGGATTGTGCTCTGAGAGTGGTCCAGACATGCTTTATGGTGCCCCTTGTCCCACCCAAACTTTGCTGGCCTAACTCCAGGTTAGGTCAGCGCTCTTAGGCCGGGATTCTTAGGGAGACTTGGAAGACTTGGGTGCAACTTCATTCACAACTGAACCAGATGGAACGGAAAGGCCCTTCAAACAGGAACTATCTGGGAGTCCTCTTGGGAATTATGCCTGATTGTAGACTGAGAATAAAGGCAAACTACATGCAAATGCCTGCTACAAAGACCCAATTATTTTTTTAATGAAAAGCAGAATCAGGAGGCTGCAATTCTGAGTGAAGTGGGATGGGTTGGTGATGGTGGAAGCACTTGCCTTTTCTTTGTTAGCAATTTTTCTGCTCGGTATTGCCCATCCCCACAAGTTGCTTGTCTCCTGTGGGGTTCCACATTAGAATCTCTGCTTAGAAGAATCTCCCTTCTGTACCCGATATGTGCTGGTAAATTCACCCATGTAGCTTAGCTGTGAGTCCTCTGTTCACAAATCCTGTCCTTCAGGGTATTTTTACATAGAACTACTCTGGAGTAAGTGATGAGGACTGAAAAAAGCAACAGAAGGAGGACTAAAAATAAAGGCAGCCACCAGCATGGCAATCATAGCACCCACTCCACCGCTGCTGAAAATCCCTTTGTCATCTGCCAGATCCTGACATGACGCAATGGCCGGACTGGGCTGTGATGTCGGAGCAGGGCTGAAAAGCAAATGTGGGGAAGGAGCTAATTTCATTTGAGTACCAGTTGCCAAAATAGCATCTAATAAAAAGCTTTCAAACTGTGACAGTTCAATACAAACACCCACAAGGATGCCTTGGCAAGCTGCTTGACTCGTCACCAGCTCTCTCGCGCTCTCTCTTGCTTCTCCTGTGCAAGACCGCGACACAACTCGCCCACACAGGTATGCAGCAGCAGCAGCAGCAGCAGAGTGACAGCTGAGAGCTGCAGGTAGCTGCCTAGGACTGCCATTCTAAAGTGCTGGGCAGGCACCCCAGCCTTGGCCTGAGGCATTCATACTGTGCCCTTGGACTGGCAGCTCAAGTTCCAATCATTACTGAAAGAAAAATAACAATCCTGCTGTGATACATTAACTCCTTTTAATGAATAGGCATTCGGTACTAGAAATAGACAAAGTGAGATCACCCTCTGCGTTTATTACACTGCTGTTATCTTTAACAAACAGTTGAGAGAGCCACATGGAAACCTACAATGCACAGAAGCCAGAAAGAGGAAATAGAGTGGTTCCAACATGGAAGGCTGAGTTCAGATTTCAAGGGACTGTGATCTCACAGGGCTGTTCGACTGTTCGACTGAACAGTAATAAGATAATAAGGCCTGGTTGCTTACCTGTGGTGGTCCTTTGAGCAGTCATCTGTGCAGACCTGGCACATGTGCAGAGCTCTCTCAGAAGCTTCCAGAGCTTTGTTGAACATCCTGCCCCCATGCTTGTGTGGGTTACCCTGTGCATGGCTGTACATCCCAAGTGTGGGAAGAATGCCCATTCCTCAGTTCCTTTGAAGATTGTCCCCTAGTTCAAATATGAAGTGCTCTCCAAGAACAGGAGCCAGACCTGCAGAGGGGATATTTGGGTGGGATGTGTGTCTGAACAGATGACCACACGAAGAGCTGCTTTAAGGACAGGGAAGCAACCTGCCCTCCTTCTTCATGGTCTCTGTGCAGTCATTCATAGTAGAGATTAGCTAGTTTACTCCCTTACCTGGAGATGGATGCAGATCAGTCATGAGAATACATCCTGCAGCACAGTGTGCCCAAATGAGGCATCAACTCTTGCCCTGTTTTTCTAGGGCAGTCCTAGAAAGTCCAAAGTCCCACTTGGACTTTGGAAACGCTGTAAGTCTTTGCGTGGGCAGGGGGTTGGGGAGCAACACAATCTCCATGAGTGCACTGCTGCTGGGCAGGTAAGGTTTTGTTTTTTTTACTTAACTGGGGGTTGCTGTGGCTCTCCGAAGGGTCTGGGGATCCTGTGACCCTCTCTGCAGTGCTCCCCAAGGTTTGGAAATGTAAAAAAACCCTTTCTGTTCTGGGACAAAGATGTTTTAGGAGTTACTGCTTAGATTCTTCAACTATAAGCCCATCATCAAAGTAAGGAAAAATCATTCCTTATGAAATAAGGAATGTAGTAGCCACACTCATACACTTTATGAAGCCCTTTGGTATTGGACAGAAGTCCAATAATATTAGCAGTGCATGATGCATTGGCTTGATGGCTCCTCTATGCAAAAAGTATCTGTCCAGCACAGACTGGGATGGGTGGGAGACCAGGAATACACCTGATGGTAGATGGTGGGTAAACAATATTGTGTAGCCAATTCTGACAACGATGATCACCCTGATCTCCAAGCATCTACCAGATTTTAGATGCTCTACAAGGCAGGGAGAGGTAAGTTGATGGGGTTCTGGGATGTTACAGATGTTTCGATGTTGGTATTGTGGACGTTGGTTGATGGTGTGTCAGTGTTGATATTGTGGACCTCTAAAAGGGAGAGGAGAGACATCGCATCAAAGGCTCTGTTGTTTGCACTTACGGCTTTTTGAGTTGGTTTTCTCTTGGTGAAAGTCGCTTGCCATGTGGTACCAAAAACTGTCTCTGTAATCCCTTTCAGAATAGCTTCTGCTGCTGGAATATAAAATACTGACCATATTTTGCCTTTTAATCTTCCAGGCATGTTGGAGGTGAACCGGAATGTCTTCTCTGTCACCTCTTCTTCAGATGCTCCAGCGAAACATCTGTGGAGGCAATGAAGTGGCTGTTTTGCCACCTTTGCAACTTTGATTTGGAAGATGTTCATTGGTTCCTTTTTGTCTTTTGGGTGTTTACTACAGAATGGTGCCTATATTTTCTTTTGTGAGGGACAAGAGAAAAAGGAAGCAATCCTAATGAAGCTGCTTCCACAGTAGTTGCAAAGGAACTGAAGGACTAGCATTCTTCTTCTGCTTGAAGCATACAGCTGTACATGGATGCGCAGGACCAGAACGCTTGACAATGTTCCGGAAGCTTCCAAGTTTGGCTCTGTGAATGCACAGGACTCCATTGTGTGTGACTGCACAGAGACCATGAAAAACTGTAATTCCCACAACATGAGAGATAAAGATTTAGCAGAAGCATATGCTTATATGGTATAAGCATATGGTATTAAAATGACCGTGAAATCAAGGTTGAAGTGTCACAAACCAAAAAATATATAGTGTACACACATACACACACATATACACACACAAGGGCAGGAGCAATGCACTGGCACACCAGCAGGTTCCACCTATTAAGCAAACAGTGGCAATGGTGTATATTTTGATAGGTTGATGACAGACGAAAAGAGATTTCTGTGGTGGTTTGATAGGCAGTGAATAGCTTCCTACAGGTCATTGGAAAGCACAAGAGGGGAAATCTGAGTTTTGTTTTGTATGGGCCATTATTGCATTTTGTCAGGCCTTTTATTATTTTGTGACAGGTTTTACTTTCTGTCAATCAAAAGGAAAAAAGAAAGAATCCAGGCTTCTTTACACTACTGAAAAAAGTTTATATCACATAGAAGTAAGATTTTCTTAGATTTATTACTTCTATTATCTATAACAGGGGTCAGGGAACTTTTTTACCTTTTACCCCAAAATATAGTTAGATATGCCGACGTTACCCCCCCCCCGCCAGAACAAAAGAAAAAAAATTACATATTGGAACTCATTGCTTTTTATTTGATTAATTAATGAGCTTAATTAATGCGATGTAAATATGAAGTTGTAAAGGGTTTGGGAGAGTTAGGAAAGTTCTTTAAATATTTTTTAATCTTACTCTTATTGTAAATATCTAACCCGCTTAGTTAGATTTGATTTTGTCAACAGAGGGGGCGGGAAGACGCGTGCCCCGGCAGGGCAATGGAGGCGGGGGTGGGGGAAAGACGCGTGCCTTCCCTCACCTCCGATGCCCGGCCGTCCCTGGCTTGCCTCTGCACTGCCGCTCTGCTCCGCTGCTGCTCAGGTCCAATGCGCCGCTGCTCTGCCGCTCTCCTCGCTGCATCCACGTGCTCTAAACTGCCGTGGTGTGAAAAGCAGAGCAGGCGCAGAGCAGTCTGGGGCGCGTTTTGCCGGCCAGTGAAAGTGGGCAGAACAAAACAAAACGGAGCCAGCCAGCCAGCAACGGAACCGGAACGGGGGTAATGGACGGTTGCGCTGCCAAGACACAGCCGGGCATGCATATAGATTCATATGCATGCCCGGCTGTGTCTCGGCAGCGCGACCATCCATTACCCCCAGGAATTCCATTTTTACCCCATTTGGGGTAATTTACCCGTTCCCAGACCACTGATCTATAACATATACACTCTTTAATATAGTCAATCCTCATTATCCACAATGGTTAGGTTCCTGAAAATCCTTGTGGACAGCGAATTCGCAGATAATGAGCTATTGATCCTACGGGATCAGTGAGGATAAGTGCAAGGCCATCAGAAGAATCCAGCAGAGCCCCTCAGGAAGCATCAGAGTGCAGCAGGAAATTCCAAAAGATCTCCGAATGCTCAGCCTTCCAGAGGCTGCCTTCAGAGGTCTTCAGAATGGCACCTGCAACCAACATGGACCCCTTCAACCTGACCGGCAGATGCTTCTGCCAGCCATGAACTGAACACATAACATGGAAAAGGTGCTTTTCACTGAACGTCCATGGGTGTGTCACTCAGGGTGCAATCCTAACCTGGAGTTAGGCCAGCACTAGCTCCTTGTGCCAGCTCAGGAGCATTGAAAACGTGTCGTAAAGCGTGTTTGCACCACTAGGAGTCAGGGAGGCCAGCTCAGAGAGTCATCTGAAGGTGTTTTATTGGCACGCTTTGGAGACTCCTGGGTTAGGACTCCAAGGATTGTGCCCTCAGGCATATAGACACTTTAGTACATGTAGGTAAAGTAAGACATTGGAATATGTTGTAACCAATATTCACAGGAGCTGTCTCTAAGGAAACAGTGTCCATTCCCCTTTACACATAGTAAAGGGACATAACTAGGGTACAACTGTGAGCTAGATTAGTAGCAGGTCATCTGGTGGTGGGAATGGGAAACTGCATGTCAAGAATAAGGGTTGGAAACTCCAAGAGGAGTAGCCCATTGAGCTCCAGAGGTTTTTCTGCTATCTGCATCCCCATTGGCACCACTTCAGTGACCTCATGTGTGGGTAAAAAGTGCCTTCTTTGGGAAAGCTTTGCAAGATCAGGAGGCAGGGTGCTGCTGGAAAACAACCACTTCCCTCATTTCTCCTTCTCTGGATCCTTGGTTGAGGGCTCCTTCCCCCCCCCCCCGCCTGGCCCCTTCCCATCTCCAATCCACTCATCTCCAGTCAGGCTCCTCTGCTGATGGGAGGTGCAACGGTGGTCTTCCCACTGAGCAGCAACCCTTCCTGCCACAATGGCAGATTGCACTTCAGTGATTTGCTGCCCCTGCCCCAAGAAAGGGGGGAAATCAGGAATTTTCTCTGCAAATTTATTGCAGACCAAACCAAACTTTTGGAAGAGGAAGAAAAAACAATTGTTAACCAGGGAAGGCTTGAAGGTGTTAAATTGCTGCTAACTGGTGTTCAGATTAACATAGGAGAATAGGCTAAATAACAGAAGGGATAAATGATAACTAGATCTCAAACAAAAAATTAACCTCACTTAAGGGCCCAGTTTGTGACTCCCCATAGCAAAGTGTCTGTGATCATTAATAAACATTTTAATTGCTGTTAAAGATCAGAGAGTGCCACCTCTAATTTTCCTGCTGATGAAAGATTTTCTAGTCACCTTCAGAAGTATAATGTTAATCTCCGCATCTTAGCAGAAGGAGAAATTGCAAAATTTAGCAGTTAGTTGTATGAGACCAGACCAAACTTTGGGACCGCCGAAATCCCTTGCATAGTTTGCGGCTATAACATGAACTGAAATATGTCAGTCTGTTTTTCTTCAAAGGTCTTCCGTCTGTCCCTCCTGCAGAATGTCTTTTGTAGTTGCCTTTTGAATAAATACATGCAGCAATAACTCCAGGCAGGTAGGTGCAATCGCTCCACTTTGATCTGGAGCAAAGGCACAAGCGCGGAGCAAAGCTACTTTTGCAAAACTCATGTGAGGAAATCAGTTAAGGCAGTGGTCCCAAACTGTGGTCAGGACCCACCAGTGGGTAGTGAGCCGACTTCAAGTGGGTCGCGAAGCACCTAAAGCAGCCATATTGAAAATATGGGAAGGTGGCACACTGGAATGGGGGAGGGCTGTGTGGTTGTTTTGCTTGTGCCAAGGCTGCAGATAGGCTTTTTTCTTTCTGATTGACTTTCCTATTGGAAAATGGCTGAGAAATCACCCAACTCGTTGCTGCATTCTCATAAAAGCAGCAGACTCTGGTCTGCGGCACTTCCAGCCATGACATCACTTCTGGTGAGTCCTGGACAGATTGTCATTCTAAAAAGTGGGTCCTGGTGCTAAAAAGTGTGAGAACCATTGAGCTAAGGAGTTGCCTAATTTGGGTGCCAGGTTGAAAAGAAAAGGGAGGGAACCCCAAGTGTTAAGAAAATAAAACTGTGAGTAGCGATAAATCTCTGGCAAAAGAAGCCCTGGCCTCTAGTCCGTGTGAAATGTCAGCCTAATCTAAAATGAAGACCGTTTGCTCTATGAATAAATAGCAATTTTTGCAGAATGTCAAAATTGCTCTTCAGAAGAAGGGACAAACACTTTTACTTATCCTTCTTTATGACCTTTGGCAGAACTCGGGAGGAGGAAAACCTCCAACAGATCCTTTGTGTCTGGAGGCTGAAATGACCTGGCTAAACAACTATTATTTCATCACATGGTGGTTTTCCAGACCCAGTAATGAAAGTCCTTTTCATCCTATCTGCACTATGATTTCAGGCAGGCTCTAACCAAACAAACAGACAGACAGACAGACAGACAGACAGACAGACAAACAAACAAACAAAGCTTGTGTAGCTAATACCATGCAGCAGCACAACATGCCAATTATTCAAAGGTTATCTCTCTCCACAGTCGTCCCTGCAGCATCTCTTAATAGCTGTGCCGACACAGTGCAGAATATCATTAACAATTTGACAGAGGCTGGGCCTCTTTTGCTTGTAAGCAGGCAAACAGCAGACAACAATTGTGGATGCAAACTAATATGCTCAACAAATGAGTGGGAGCATCATGGAGTGCCAAGTTCTAACATATTAATAAGGATGATTATGAAGACAGCCGTAACCACCACACTCTTTTCGGCTGTACAGCACAGAGCTCAACGTTGCACAGACAAGACAAGATACAAGGGCTAGTGGCAGATAACACAATGTGAACTATCTTATAATTGTGTTATAGAAAGAAAAGACTCCTGCTTACTGTATGTTCTAGTGCAATCAGGGCCGGCTCCAGGAGTGGCAGGGCCCAACGCGCAGCATTTCTGTGGGGCCCCCCTCACCCTTTCCATGGGGCCCCTCCGCTCACCAAGAAAAGTGCTTGTGGTGCCGCACGTGGCACCTGGAAATAGTTGGTGCTGACATGATGATGTCACTGCTAACGGCTTTCAGGAGGCCCATTTTGGGCTGTTTGAAGGCAAGGGCATATAGAAGGGCCGAAGGCAGTGATGTCATGCAGGGGGGAACGTGGAGGAACTCAGTTCCACTAGTTAAAATTAGGGCTGACTCCGCCCACTTCACTCTCCCTCCTCCCCCCTCCCGATTCCTCTGCAAAGAGCTTTTCTTCTTGGTTGGCCGGCACTCAGAGGGTTAAAGGGAGCGACTCCGGATTCCCAGGGGAGCAAAGGGGGAAGGGCTGCAGTGGGGAAGTCCCGTCCTGCACAGCCCCCTTCCTCGCTCCCTCCAGCCACACACGTGGAGTCAGCAGCCACTCTGGTGAGTCTGCAGCCCACTGGGGAGAAGGCAGTGATGTCATTCAGGGGGAACAGACCAGAACTGGCGTTCCGGATCCTAACGGGCTCCGTGGCTGCTTCCGGTTTTTGTTTTTGTTTTTTCAACATTTGAATTTGAACTCAAAAGTGAGTTCCTGTTCCTAAATCATTTGAATGACACCACTGGCCGAAGGTATAGCTGCTCTGTGCGTCCCACTGACTTACAGCCCATAGAGAACTTGGCTGCAGCGGCAGGCAATATACTTGCTGCAGTGGTGCAGGGGCCCCCCCAAAGCGCGGGGTCTAATGTGATGATATTGGGCACATTGGCTTAAGGTCAGCGCTGAATGCAGTGCTTCCCAAACTTTTTAGCCCCGGGACCCACTTTTTAAAATGACAATCCGTCGCGACCCACTAGACAAAAACAAATCTAGGAAGCAATATTTTACTACTAATAATAAATTTTTAATTTATAATAATCAGGGTTCTGTGCCCCCAAGGCTGCTAGAGACCATACATATAGTAAGTATGTGTAGACATTGGCTAGAAATGGAGTTCAGGACTGTTCCTCAAACTTTAAAGTCATTCCAGGGTTCCAACAAGTCTGAACTGAGAGCAAAATATACAGTTAGGGACTTCCAGGTCAGACAAAAGGTTCAAATTGGGTCCACATGTGATCTACGGCATGCCAATTACTAGAGAAAATAGGAAAGTGTGACGATTTAATTTGGGAGTAGGAGCCTCTTACCATAGGTTAGATTCCAGCTAACTATTTTCTTTTGCAAATCAGGCAAGGATGTTTGCAAAGGTGCTTTAAAACAAAAATGCAAAAACTTTACAACCCATGAAGAATCAGTTCACAACCAACTGGTGGGTCCAAACCCACAGTTTGGGAAACACTGTTTTAGCAACTTTACTAATTTATTCACCACATTCTGCCATCAACTTTGATCCTAATTATGTTTGCCTTTAAGGTAAAGGTTTCCCATGACTGCATGGTCAAGTTGTGACCGCCTGTAGGGGGCGGTGCTCATCTCCGTTTCTAAGCCGAATTGCCGGCGTTTGTCCAAGGACAAGCTTCCGTGGTCATGTGGCTAGCATGACTATATGCCAAGGCGCACAGAATGCTGTTACCTTCCCACCAAAGTGGTACTTATTTATCTACTCATATTTTTACGTGCTTTCGTACTGCTAGGTTGGCAGGAGCTGGAACAAGCAACAGGAGCTCACTCTGTCGCGTGGTCTCGAACTGCTAACCTTCCAGTCAACAAGCTCAGCTCAGTGGTTTAACCTGCAGCGCCACCATGTCCATAAGCCATACCTTTAAGCCATACCTATTTATAACACTTTTTTGCCATAGCTACTGAGGTATAATAATCTTAGAAGTGGTCGTTGTTGACCCAAAGCTGTATTGTCAAAATGGCAGGTCCTCCATTTTAGAGGCCATTTGTGACCTGCTTCATTATTACTGGTTGTTAGGACAACCAATATGAGGCCAAGTGTTATTGATACTTGTTAGCTGCTTTCGACTATCTAGTGAAACGCAGGATAGAATTGAATGCATGCTGAGGAAACAATGGACAGAGACATGTTGAAACACCATAGGTGTAATACATGCTAACTGACAGTACTTTTCCATCCAGAAATCATACAGTTGCACAGAACCTAGCTTCCCAATTCCATGTTCACTCATCGGATGTGATGTCATTTTGGTGCTGTAATAATAGCTCAGAAAGCCAAAGTTCCAGAAGACAACATGTGACAGAAATCAAGTTCAGATGTGTACTAATTGCTAGCTCTGGATCACTGAAGGAAGAAACAGACAAAGCAAACCCAAATAAAAGTGTCCTCATTTCTTAATTAAAACAGCCGTATGAAAACAATGACTGTCCTCATGTGTAACTTCCTTTGACTCGCCACTAACCATATGTCGCTATTCACTTCTGAAGCTGTCCCTGACAAACCAGAGACGTCGCTCAAAATAAGTTATGTCCTGGTATAGAATCACCCCCTAAAAAAAGAGCTGAATTGACAGCGATGGTTATACGTGCCGCACACATAATCCCATATGAACGTGACCTTTCATTTACATCTGATCAAAACCAAATGCTGCTAGCCATGACTTGTTGCAGTACAATAACCACAGCAACCTGCCTCACTGAAACAGCAACAAAGACAGCCATAAATAATCTGTCGGAGTAGACAGTTCTTTCTTTTGCTTTGTACATTGAACAAATTGGCCCATAAGCATTGCAGTGGTTTAACCTCTTGTTTCACAATAAGTTTGGATTTCAGACAAATGCAAGTAAGAACACAATTATATCATCACAGGAAGGTAGATGTTGTGTGAGACTGAGTGGAGGCAGCAAATACCAGCAGTGTGCAACCAATTAAAAGAAGGAACTATCAAGTGTCAGCTGTGGTACATTCCTTCAATGGAGTGTCATCGCCAATAAGATGTGGTCTTTCTCAGTTAAGGCTGAATACAGTGGCTATATAAATACTTAGCCAGTTTCATAAAATCCATGTGACAGATCAAACTGACCAATACGTATGCCTTAAAATGGTTTTTTCTGATTCAGGTCAGGTGAGCCTACCAATAGCTCTCAGCAGTCAGAACCTTGTAAGCAATTCATGGGTGGGCTGCTCAAAGAGATCTCTAATTTTATATATAAGAATTTCATATCAACTTATATATAAGAACTGTCCTGGAGCAGTGGTCCAACGAGTCTGTATACTATCCAACACAATGATTAGCAAAGGAAATTCACAGATAAGGCAAACGAATGACTTACGGGGTTTTTTTCTTTATGTTCCCAGCATCTGGTACAGTAGTTAGAGAAATATACTATGTGAAATATACTTGGTGACCATGAACGTAATATTTCTGAGTATCACACACAGCAATCAATCATGACTAGAAATGGTTTCAGATTTTGAAAAAAAAAATTCCAGTGACAATCTATATCTATGTACATTTATAGAATATTTGTATTATACTTTCATTTTACAAAGGGAAATTTCAAACGGACAGTTGGACAAAGAGATTTTAATCTTTGTCTTCCAGGTTAAAGTCAAATACGTATATCCAGTGGTGCACCTGACAGAATATATTTCCTAAAATGTCCAACCTTGATACTTCAAATTCAGCCTAAGCCATATTGATTTGTCCCCTCCCTCTGTTTATACTAAATGCATGTACATACACAAAGTTCTTACAATCAAATATCCTAGACTAGTGATAGACCTAGACTAGATATCCTAGACCTTTAGGAGCTCGTGGACCGCTGAGGCAAAGACAGACAAATTTGTGGCCCAAATTCATCCCCCTATCCCCTGCACACAAAACATAAAATTCTATTTGGTAGTCTATAAAAGAGCGCTTGGTGAGACACTAAGTGCCGGCTTCAGCTGTGGGTGGTCCGTATTCTACCCTCTGGTGGTCCATGGGGGAGCATCTCGCTGAGTAAGTGCCCTCCCACAGACCACCAAAGAGGGCAAAAAACGGACCACCCACAGCTGCAGCTGACACTTGAATTGTCTGTGCGGGAGCCCATGCTTGGTGAGATGCTGAAAATGATCAAAGGCAGCAAATTCATCTTTGGGCAACAACCACATTGGCATTGGTGGGCATAGTCAACAGGCACAGTTCCCCCCTCCCCACCCCTCTGTTCAGCATGCATGTGGGTAGAACACCACGTGCCCCTTTAAGATTTCACGGTTTGCAGAATCAAAACAGGGGCATCTTTGCATTGCAGAGATGAAAACAATAGCTCCAACAAGATGGTAGACCAAAGTCATCGGTACTGACAGCAAGAAGACGCTTACCCTGTAGTAATCTGTGCTGTACACATCTCTTGACATCCCGAAGTCTCCAATCTTCACCAGCAGATTTTCACCAACTAGGCAATTCCGAGTGGCAAGATCACGGTGCACAAAGTGCTGTGAAGCCAAGTAAACCATGCCAGCCGCAATCTGCTGAGCAATATGCAGCATCTGTGATTGGGTGAGCTCTGCTAAACGATTGCCTTCTGCCATCAGAACCGCATCAGGTCCATGCGCCCTGCATCAGACACATAAAAGTGCGAACACATTCAGCTGGACATTTCTTGTAAATCAGACGTAGACTTAAAAGGACATGAAAAAGAGAGTCACACACTTGAAATGTTATTATTGAAGATCTGTGTGCTTACTTAGTATACCATGATTTCTTTCTGCATTTATTAGAATCCCAACATCCACCGCTCGTTTTCAGATAAAAATGTCAGTTGTATAATGCAGAGCAATAGAATGAGAATATCAAGGTCTGGATTTCTTTATAGGTCTCTAGACATGAAAAAGACATGCTAGTCTGCTCTCCTGCTATTCCCGAGGGCATGGCCCAAAGCAGAGGCAGATCTAAGGGGGGGCAAATCTGTAAGTTTTGCAAGAAGCCTTACCCTGTCATGTAAATCCCTCCTCTCCCTTGCTGCTGTAGCCAGTAAGCAACGCCAAGATGTTGCTGTTCCCTGTGAGGATTGGCTAGAACAGTGCAGGAGAGGAGTGTTTTCCACTGCAAGGTAAGGCTTCTTGCAAAACTTACAGATTTGCCCCCCCCCCTTAGATCCGCCCCGGCCCAAAGTCACATGATGCAGAAAATCTTGTTGCAGCCTCGCAAATCTGGCTTTCATATGTGCCTTGATGGGAGGCTGCCTTGGGAACTCTACATATACTGCCCAGTGCCATCCACTATTGGGGCTTCGGGGGGGTTGCTTGATGGGGCTCTGAAGACTGTGGGCCAACCCCTGTCCATCTTGGCTCCACAGAGGAAAGGTGTGATGGAAATGAAATAAATAAAAAAAACTTGTTATTAATGCCGAGTATTGCGTCCCGAAGTTTTATACGGACATGCGGCATGAAGTTGTTGTCATTTTATTTAACTGTAAAAGCTGACTTAAGACTGAAGAAGAACAGTAAAAGTAAGGATGAGGAATGGTAAGAGCAGTTCAACAATGGAACTAATTACCAAAAGAAGTGGTGGCTTCTTCCTCATTGGAGATCTTCAGACAGATGCTCAACAGGCACCTTCTGGAGAGGTTCTAGTGAGGATGATCTTGCTTCAAGCAGCAGGTTGGACTAGATGCCTCAAAGACCGCTTCCAATTCTATGTTCATGTTATTGCATATACCACACTGAGATCTGCCTCTTGGTTTAACTCAGGTTCCTTTTGACTGAGTCTACCTTTTGTTCACAATGTGCCAGTACGAACTACAGTTTTACTGTGCAGCTGCAGGTGGCTGTCAGGAGGATAACAACCTGGCCCACAGGCAGTGGTGTCATCCAAATGATTTAGAAACCGGTACTCACTTTTGATTGGCACTTGTCCAAATGCCAAACAAATAATGATATAGGCCAGCTCAACTTCTAGAAACCGGTACTCGCGTAGTGGTGAGTAGTGGGTGCATGACATCACTGCCCACAGGGCTGTGCAGGTGTGACCACTTGGATCACTCTGTGATGTCCATAAAGACCCTGGTTGTGAAGCTGCACAACTGCAGGGCTCACAACACATTCCTGTGTATGGTTCAGTGATGGCAAACCTATGACACATGTGTCAAATGACACCATGACGTTTTAGCTGGCACACCAGTGTTCACCCTCACCTGGCAACAACTGAGTTTAATTAATATAAGTCATATTTCATTTTCGTAATGAAATCATTTGATCTTTGATATTTTTTTATATAATGCACAGCATCACACACAATTGGGATATATTTTTAAAAAATAAATGAATATGCAAAGAATTGTTTCTCTTTTATTTGGGGGTGGGTGACACACCAACAGAATCAAGTCAGGTATTTTCTGAATTTTTGACACACCAAGCCCAAAAGGTTCACCATCACTGGTATAGTTAGATTGATTGTAACTACTAGTCTCTAACATCCATGAAAATGATTCCAACATTCTAAAACTGAATGCTTTTTTTCCCCCCCCCCATGTTTGTTTGGTTCAGATCTGCAACAAACCAGAGCTGCAGTGGCTGCAACATTTATTTTGTGTCCCTTGTTCATTTTATTCTCTTCTCAGCCCGAATGCTCCTGACCTTCAGATCCTGGCCTGCAATTTGACACTGTGCTGCAGGAAGCAGGCACTGAAAGACACATTAGGGGGTGTTTGAGTGTTGAGAATTCATTTTTTCCTTGGTGGCCTCAGGGGGCGCTGCAGGGTAAGAAATAAACATTCCACTCTATTCCTGAATGCAATCTTTCATCTGCATCGCAAGCTGTGGCCAGTGGTAGAGGAATGCTCGATGTAAGCCCAGGTTAAAATGATCTGCCTTTTTACCCTGCAATCCCATGTTCTAAATAAAAGGAATAATTAACAATGAAAACAAAAACTGTACTATTGCAAAATTCCAAATCAGAACACAAAAGACAACACACAATGCAGCCCCAGAAAAATAAATGAATACTATTAAATGGCTGCAATTACTATTAATTTTTAATGTGTGCATTAAAAGGCTGGCCTTTTCACGAATCCACAATTAGCAGCATCTGCCTATAAATAGATACCTTTTCAAGACTGCAGTGCACTTTTACTTTTAGGTAAGACCTATTGAACATAGTGGAACTGACTCCCAAATACGCATATGTAGGCTCAGGCTTCAGATAAGGCATATTCTCCATGAAAATAAATACATGCCTTTTGAATCAAAAGCTTGCAATCTGGATCACATCTGGGCTAACACAAGCGATTATGATTTAAGCAGCCTAACTCTCTATAACAGATCTGGCAAGTAAATGAAGCAACGTAAGAGGTTCAGGTTCTATTTCCCATCAAAGATTTTGTTAACTAGAGAAGTCTCTGTTGTGAATGTTAGTCATCATGGATCACAGACCATCTGGGAAAGCCTTGTCATTTTGGCTCCTCTAGAATAGTGGTTTTAACTTTTTAACTAAACTTTTTAACCTGGCACTTGTGTTGGGACCCACCAGGAGTGATGTCATAGCTGGAAATGACATCATCAAGCAGGAAGTGCCGTCATGGTGACATATTAAAATGACACTCCTGAAATGCAAATTGGCATTCCTGGACTGCAGCGACTGCAAAACCATGAAACAACCCTGACAGAAAGCAAAAAATTCAGACAAAAAATTATGTACAAGCACAGAACTAAAAATTAAATTTTAAAAAACCCTCACTTGAAAATTCAAACTGATACTCACAAAAGGAATATAGCAAGAATAAGGTTTGTAGCTTCCAAGATGGTGGCTCTCAGCTTTCCATGACCCACCTGACTTCAGGACACAACCCACCAAGTGGGTCTCAAGTCACAGTTTGAGAAACACTGCTCTAGAGCCATGTTGGTGGGAGAAAAGGAGTAAGAAATTTGCCCAGGGCTATTGACTTTGGAAGAATAGGGCCAATCTGAACCAGAAGAAATTTGCCACTACTTGAAAATTTGAGAAGTATCTTTCTGCACTGAGGACTTAATTGGAAAATGAGCTTTTGCATTGGTTGAACATCTCTAGGCATGAGATATATACTTTTGTGCCAATCACATAGCCCATGCCACTTGCTCACAGAAGATCCTATGAGCTCTATTTGCATGTCAGGATCATGAGATTTAAGATCTATGCATGATGATGATAATAAGCCATGTCCAATTATATGTTTTCAGGTAGTCACATTCATATGTACTTCACAGTAGTTAACAACTACTTTCCCAGGATCAACTTTTGCACCCTTTTGCACTAGTTTTCCCCATATACCCTTTCCAACAATTATTTCTAATAATTTGCAGGATTGTGCTTGGTTTCTAATTTTGGTAGAGAGCAACATCAGAAGCACAAAATGTAAGTATGAAAAAGGTAGACAAAATTGAGTCCATAAGATGAGATAAACTGGGGCACATCAGGTTAATCAACCCAACACAGATTCATTGCCCAATTCTATCTCCCACCATATTGAAGCATGCAGCCACACCATGGAGGCGTGTGTGGCATGCTATGGTGGAGAGAGGAGGATCATTTTCCCTCATCTTGGTACAGGTCCCATGATAGTGTATGGGTCTCCTCAGACCTACACCAGCCATATAGTTGGCATATATAGGAGAGCCTGGGGCAGGACAGGACAAAAAATGGGAGATAAGATATGGCATGTGCAACTGCTGCTGTATCCACCCCTGCCTCCCCCAACATGCCCCTGGTTCATCCCATTACACCCTCTCCCTGTCCACTGCCCAACCCCACCAATGTACCTCCTCCAGCAGTACCTGGGTGCTCCAGTGAAATGCGCACATGATCTCCAGTCGTTCATGCTGGCAGCTCTGTTGTGCGCATCACTGCTGCATCTGCAGCACCAATGCAGGGTATTCTGCTGATAGAGCTCTAGTTTTGTCATCAGAAGGCACCCATAGGATTGACCCCTCAACTGAATGTGATTGGGGTCAATTAATTGCCAAACAATTTTAAGTTGGATGTAAGTTCCTTTGTGAGTGTGATTAAACAAAAAAAAAAAAAACCTCATATACATAAAACATGTCTTAACTAAAAACCTAAATAGTACCTCCTATATGCTGAAAGCCTCTCACCAACCTACTGGGATAAACGAGTCAAACTTTAGTAAAATATGCTCTACAACAATGGGCCAGTTTGAAGTAAACTTTTCTCACATTGTCCATCCATATGAGAAGGAGCATGTGCACATGTCTCCCCTCCTGAATCCCTACACATCATTCTGTCCTACATAATTACATGGGAGTTGGACTATCCAAACCCATTCAGGGCGCAATCCTAATCAACTTTCCAGCACTGACGTAGCTGTGCCAAAAGGGTATGCTCTGCATCCTGCAGTGGGGTAGTAGTCACAGAGGCCTCCTCGAGGCAAGGGGTTGTTTGTTCCCTTACCTCAGAGCTGCACCTCCCTTACCCCTGTGCTGGAAAGTTGGTTAGGATTGCGCCCTCAATCACGTGCAGTTTGAACAAGACAATAGTCCCCCCATTCTAGGAAATTCCCCCTTCTGAGCCCTGCTGAGGCTGCATGCTATTGTGCGCAGCTTCAACGGTGCTAAGAAAGGCCTCTGGACGCCAGCTGGGTCCAGACAGTGGGTGGTGGGGGCAAAATCTGCAGGTTTGATTACCTTGTGGACAAAAAGGCCCCACCGGCACTGGACTTGACGCTTCTAGGCTCTGTTCAGATGTGGAGTTGTGCTCTGTCTCTATGTTGAGCTGGACTGGAGAAGTATTATCTGACCCAGCCCAGAGGAAACACAACTTTACACTTGTTTATTTCATGCAGAGACGTAATAAGTGCAGAGCCTAAGGGACGTGGTGGCGCATTGGGTTAAACCGCTGCTGATGGGCTTTCCGACCGGAAGGTTGGGAGTTCAAGACTGCGTGACGGAGTGAGCTCCCGTTGCTCCTGCCAACCTAGTAGTTCGAAAGCACGTATGCAAGTAGATTAATAGGGACTTCGGTGGTAAGGGAACGGCGTTCCATGTGCTACGGCATAGAGTCATGACCACGGAAGCTTGTCCTCAGACAAAACGCCAGCTCTACAGGCTTTGAAACGGAGATGAGCACCGCCTCCTACAGTTGGTCACGACTAGACCATTCGGTCGTGGGGAAACCTTTACCCACATAAAAAAAACATTAAAAGGTAAAGACAAAAGCCCCGAATAGCTTCCCCTACCGTTGTGCAGCAAAACCACTGCATTTGGAATGCTCTACAGGCAGTTTTCTGAGCTCCCTGCTGCCTCTTCCAGGTTGCCTTCTGGAGGCCTCTCCCTTTGCCCAGGCTTGCATTGAGGGTGCTGCATACTCCCTTGCGCCTGGCACTCTTCTGTCTAGTTACGCCTCTGATTTCATGTATTTTCAATATTTTGAAACCACCTTTCTTCAGCTCAAGGGGACTCACAGTAATAGTTATTGCACAGGAATAGCAAAAAAGAATGTCCATCTACCTGAGGAATTTGTTGAGATCCCCATGCTTCATGTATTCAAAGACCATGATGAGAGGATCGCCCTCCACACACACTCCATAAAACTTCACAATGTGTTCATGCTGTAAGTTAGTTAGCAGTTCTGCCTCCCGGTGGAAGTCTTTGCGGGCATTATCACTGGCCTCTTTTAGCGTCTACAAAGGAAAGGAAAGAAATACCACACCAAATGAGAAGGTATCATAGAATCATAGAGTTGGAAGGGACCTACAAGTTCATCTAGTCCAACCCCCTGCCTGTAGCAGGAAATCCCCCTAGAGCATCTCCAGCAGGTGCCTGTCAAGCCTCAGCTTGAAAGTCTCCAGTGAGGGAGAATCTACCACGTCCCTCTGCAATCTGTTCCACTGTCAAACCTCCCTTATCGTCAAGAAATTCCTCCTTATGTCCAACCGGAACCTCCTCTCTTGCAGTTTGTACCCATTGGACCTAGTTCTTCTGTCAAAGGCAAGTGAGAACAAATTTGTCCCTACCTCCCTATGAAAGCCCTTCAGACATTTGAACGGTGCTATTATATCCCCTCTCAGTCTTCTCTTCTCCTAGCTAAACATACCAAGTTCCCTCAGAGTCTTAGCAACTCATAAGAACATAAGAAGAGCCCTGCTGGATCAGGCCAAAGGCCCATCTAGTCCAGCTTCCTTTATCTCACAGTGGCCCACCAGGTGCCTATGGGCTTGCATCTTGTGGCCACTCCCTTGCACCTGGCATTCTGAAGTAGCCTACTATTAATGTAAGGAGATTGCACCACCCATCATGGCCTATAGCCCACGATGGACTTTTCCTCCAGAAATCTGTCCAGTCCCCTTTCAAAGGCATCTAGGCCAGATGCCATCACCACCTCCTGTGGCAAGGAGTTCCATAGCTTAATTACCTGCTGGGTAAAAACTCCTTTTCATTTTGAGAAGAATCATGCACTTGGAAGAAACTGCACATTTCTGAAGTTATGCACTGTGGTTCTTTATCTGCTTCAATTCCTGACATCCTAGGTTATCTGTACTTCCAAATTTTACCTTTTCTCAGACACTGCTGAGTTGACTTCCACTTGAGAGCAATATACCTCCTCTGAAAACACTGGAAATACCTTCCAATCTATTTTTAAAGTCTCCACCCCCATGTTGATAGGACTGTAGCCAACATGGGACCACCCACAAATAAAATGAAGATTTCTAGATATTCACTGAGCTCTAAAGGTTTTCAGACTTTTTTTATTTTTAAAAAGAAGACATCCAAAGGAAGCAAGAAAACCCTGAAGTGCTTTGCTTCCTGAGGAATCTAAGGATAAGAGGGAGAGCATAAAGTTCCTAGAGAGGCCTCACTCTTCCTACAGTCTGGGGAAGTGAAGTAACTTTTAACTTAAAAGAATGGCAGTTGTGTGTGTGTGTGTGTGAATGTGTGTATATTGCACTTGTTGCAGGATATGTCTCTTTTCTGTTGCAGTTGTTACTATTGAATTGAATAGCATGATCGCCTTTCTCCTAAAATTCCTGAGCTATCAGCCTCAGAAATCTTGCCCAGTGATCATCCAACTATCAAGGCTTGAGGCACAGTCTGCATTGCAAAATGGAATTCATTTGCAAGGAATAGCTGTGCTGCAATCATATCTTTATGCTGGATGTATTGAATTTATGGTTGTGTTGGATTCAGTTGTGCTAGAAAGGGTATTTCGAAACCTCATACCTCATAAAACTTCCTTTGAAGGAAAAACTGAGGGGGGGGAATCTGTACTGTTAAGAACAATCGATAGGTCCGCCAAATCTAGAGTTACCAGATACAAACAGGGACAGAGTGCATATACATTTAATCATGGTATAGAAGAGGAAATTTCCTTTGGACAGGTGCAACTCAACATGGAAGGGTTTCAAAAGCTGTACCTGCCAAAATTCCGTCTTTTATACAATGGAAAAAGGTATAGGCATGCTGTCCCAGTTTGCATCTGGTAACCTACCCAAATCTGCCACTTTTAACATGACAAAACAGCATGGTGAATTTGTGTTTTTTTGATCTCTGAAAAGCATCTGAATTCTATGATGAAGCTGTTACTGTGGCAACTACGCAATGTCTTTCAGGCAGCCAAATGTTCAATGTCTTCAAACCCAGTTAAGTTATTGAGGTTTGAGAATGACAGCAACTAGTACATCTTAGCTAATAGTTTGCTGATAGTTTTTGTCCCCAATTTAGTTCTCCTGATGGTATATTAGGTATGTTAGGCACTACCACTGTCAACTCTGAAGATTCAGAGTTGCCCAGCCAGGTGGACTCTGATGGGTGTAGGCCCTCAGTCAGTGTCGGACCTGGCTGACCTCTGGCTTGTCTGCCATCTTTGCCTGTGGACATGATTCTACTCCCCCATGCAAGTTCAGCTACACAGATAGACTGTGTGAAAGGAGCTTATGTCTTCAATCATACGGCTTCCTGTTCCTAAAACAGAATTCCCCTTTCATGGTTCATGTTTTTATGGTGTTTTTTTTAAACCAAGCCTGTCAATGAAAGGTGCGGGGGCAGGTAAAAGTTGGGTCACAATAACTTAGCCCCTCAAACCTTTTCTATTCATTAGGTTTGCCTCATTATGAGAAATGGATCGAGGGTTTTTTTTTATTGTTTTTTGTTTTTGCAAACAAACAGTACTTGTGAATAAAGTATTAGTTCTTATTAGATCACCTTTTTAAAAACCTTTTAAAGCTAGGTGGGTGTCATTTTAAATGGGGATCCCAGAATATAGGTGCCCTTATAAGAATATAGGTGCCCTTTCTCACCAGAAAAAACAACAACGTAGTATGGATTCTTAGTTCTACAATGGTGCTTCCACACAGAAGAAGCAAGGAGGAAAGAACAGTAATTTGAGAATATCTTATTCCACGCCAAATGGCCTTCCAAAGTGAAGATGAAATGAAGGTTATCAGCAGTGCAGGCTCACGGCATTTTGCTCTCTGTAGCAGAGCACCATGTGGCACCTCCTTTGCCCTTCCCTCTCTTTTTCCCTATTAAAACAGCACGCTCAGCACCATTCTCCTTTCACATCTCTGCTCCTTCTTTCTTCTTCTGTTAGGAAGAGATGAGGGAAAACAGTGTGGTGCCACTTTTCCTGACTTCCTCTGCAGGTCTTCCTCCATGGCCTCTGGGAACTGGCTCAGAATCTCCACCTGATGCTGCGCCCTCATCCTGCTTCATGGTAGGGCTGGCCCTGGTTTGCAGATGGGTATGGGTAGGGTGTTCTCACTCACCTACAGATGCCCATTATACAGCCACCTCTCTATTTGCTTACTTTTAGAGGGCTTGCATTGAGCTTGTGTATCAGTTAAATCGTTCTGTACCAAAAGCTGGATCTAGAATGGCGACAAATCAAATTCCTTCCAAACAAAATGGAAGTAAGGAGAAACAAACAAACAAACAAAGATTCTCTCTCTCTCCCCCCCCCCTCTCTCTCTCTCTGTGTGGGTTTGTACATGCATATGTATGCGTGCATATGTGTGTGTGCATGTGTGTTGGTATTCTTTTAATATAGTCATCTGTTTTGTGAATACTGTCACTGTTAAAGTTATTTATTGATACGAGATGAAAATATTGGCCACCCCCTTCCCCCAGAAAGCACTGCATTTTGAGTTTTAGCTTTCCCATAGGGCTCCATAGCAGCTACTTCTTAACATGCATACACAATGCTGCTCTGGGTTGCCCAGCAACCAGCTAGGAGGCATGTCAAAGATCCAGTGAATGAAAAGAAACTGTGACAATACTTGAACATTAAGTGAGCTGATAATGCTCCCTTCTGGGGCAAGTTGCTCAGTTTTTCCTCTTCCTAAAATCCTTCTGAAATGGACATTGTCACAAAACACACACTTAGACTGGGAAAGCTGCAGCCATTTTGCAGAAACAATGGTTATTTCAAGCATTTACTGGGAAAGTGAGGTACCCCCCTAGCTGTTGTTGTTGTTGCTGGTGATATGTGTTGTGTGTATGTTGTGTGAAATCTTCCTGCATTATTTTTGCTTTATTTTTCTATCAACCTGCCTGTTTAAAATACTGCTACTTTTCTGAATAGGAGTTACAGTGTAAAGTATGAAATCTGAATTCCAGGTCAGTCAACTCAATGGGCCCACCATATCCGTAAGACTTATACCTGTGGTTTCCACCAACCACGGATTGAAATGTATTTTTAAAAAATCCACATATCTCCCGCAAAAAATTCTACATACCCCGCTGTAGCAGAATCAGATCTAGAACCAGGTATCCCTGAAGCACTTGCATCTTGTTTGCTTCATGCCCACCATTTCCAGCATTTTTACACAATTTACCTAATTTTATGCAATGTATGTAGCATGGTGTAAAACTGCAAAAATTACAGCGACTTCCCCACAGGTACAGCGAGTCACTATACCTATGATGATACTTCAACATAGCCTAAGCAAGTATGCTGGACCGGTTAGGGTCCGGCAGGGTCTAGCTGAAGTCCAGAGAATCACAGATATATCGCCACAGGATTCTTGCTGTTCCGTACGTTTTCTGGGACTGAGCTGATGAAATTTGTTCAAGACCAAGAATGTCAAAATGTTTCTTCAAAATGTTTCTTTCTTTCTAGGCTCTGCTCCTTGGGCTCCAGTGGCAATTGGAATAATATTGACACAGTTGCCCAAGTTCTCCTTGCAGGCCATGATATTTTGTGATCTTCTTGTGTTCTTTGTCTGCTGTCTCCTGGGATTGGACTGTTGATAACCCAAACTTTATTTTTCTTTTTTTTGACAACTGGCACATTGCGCTCCAGGTGTTTTCTGTCTGAAATGTCCCAAAGAATCTTTGCTTGTTCAAAAATTCACGGATTTTGTTGGATTTATGATCCCAAGAGTTTAGGTGTGATGGTAATTTGTACAGTTTGCAAAGATTCCAGTGAATCACGCCATGATATATATAGTCAGTTTGGGCAATCTGGATACAGGCACTGACCAATGGTCAAACATTTCATCTTACAAAGTCGGCATTTGCTGCTGCTGTTGCCACTGGACTGCTGAATCTTTTGATATTGTTTGTTCCAGTACAACCAGGATGAGGCCTTCCATTTCTACCTGCAAGTGTCCATTCTGAAGCCATTTCTAGGTGTTTATCTTATTGTTGATGACTTTCAAATATTGTCCATGAAGTTGCTGCTGTTGTTGTTAATCACTTTTCAACATAAGTTCATAAAGTCGTTTTCCCAGCCACTTCCAAAATTGGGGGATGGACTAGATGACCTTGCAGATTCCTTCCAACTCTATAATTCTATGAAAACTGTAGCCACGGAAGAGGGGAGCATGGGATTGTGCCTGCTAGCCTTGCTCCTGCCCTTCACGGCTGTATACTGATACATCCTTCCATGCAAACAGGAACCGTGGAAAAGTCAGAATGCCTGATTAACAGCACAATCCTCCGCATGTCTATTCAGAAGTAAGCCCCATTGTGTTCAATGAGACTTTCTCCCAGGAAAGTACGTTTAGGATTGCAGCTTCAGTGTGCTGAGCCCACAATGGACATGTACAGGTGCAAGCATAAGGTTCTATCATACCTTTCACTGAACATGCAGAGGTAGGGGACAGGGCCAGCAGGCTTAATCCTACTCTCTCTTTCATGTGTTCTCTTTTGTGTGTTCAGCTAGGTGGCTGCTCCTATATAACTTTTAATGGCAACTGTGGCCTATGTGCCCCCGCATGTTTCACAATGGGTGAATAATGTGAGCTGATTTAAGTGCTTTCACACTGAGACCTCCTTTCTTGTGAAAGTTTTTGTGTAATGGGGGACCGCAAGGGATAACCTATGTACCTAGATGATCTGTGCTAGTTGCCATCCCTGGCAGCGTGCCATTCTTTTTATAAATTTTATAAAAATTTGGAAGTTTATAAATTCCAAAAAAAGGAGGAGGAGGGAATGGAAAAGAAAGTGTGGAGGAGTGGTTCAAATCCAGGGAGTGGGAGGAGGAGAAGGAACGGCAGAGGCAGAAGGTCTAGATGGAGGTGGGTACCTCTCAGACAGCCTCATGGACAAACCAGCCTTGCAAATTACTGTATCTTCGGTAAATCTGACTGCTGTTATACTGAAGGAAAGTGAAGGACACGGAGTCAGGGGAGAAGTGCCTGTGTGCATAATATAGGGTGAGACTGCATTTGTGTGCCATTATATGGTTAGGCTGAGAAAGTGACTAACAACAGCACAATCCTAAGAATGTCTACTGAAGTCTCGCTAACATCAACTTATTCCCAGGCAAGTACGTCCGGCACTGCTGTCTAACAGCAGGAACCACAGTGAGGGAATTCACTGCAAACAGGCCTTATATTAGTAATTGAATCCCTTTGTCCTTTAGACATGTATAGAATGCCTTTTCCTCTTCACTGAGTAAAACGATTAGAATATGTTATGAGACCAGCTTCATTTCAAGGAATATGACTTTCACAGGAGCCCAGGCACATCATTTTACTAAGAAACCTCCTGACCTTCTTTTGTGACACTCATCCCCAGAAAGTGAGATGGACAGATGGGCCCTATCTTATAGAGAAACACTTGCCATTTTAGCCAGTTATACCCATCATCACAACCATGACTTAATATGAGAAGTGTGTCACTTTTACCTTCACAGCAACCAAAATTTTATCCTGTTCTTGACACAGATTATAACATTCAGCTAAGAAGACTTTTCCAAAGGCTCCTTCTCCCAGTTCTCTTTTAAGAACAATATTGTGTCGCTTGATATGCTGGACAACTGTAAAATGAAGAAAAAGTGAGGATTAGCAATGAGGTGTACAGAGCTTCCTAGATAGTGCCAAGGAGAAGACAGAGGTGGGCTACAGCTTCTCCAACACAGTAGCGTACCTGGGGTGTCAAGTGGGGGGCACCAAAACTGTTTCCCCCCCCCACTTGGTGCTTCAGCGTTCGATCCCCACACCCCAAAGCTCCAGGGGCCACCTGTTCTCCTCTTCCGCAGGCAGTGGTGGAACCATACCAATGCAGGCTTTGCAACCAGTATCGGCACGGTTCTGGACTGCTCAGAGGGCAACTGGCTTCCTTTTTCCCCAGGGGGAGAAGAGAAGGCAGCTTCCCTCTGAGCGGGGGAGTGGTGGCAAACTGTACTGAAGCTGGCCGTTCAGCCAGCATTGGCACATTTCCTCCCACTGGCAGCCGCTGGGGGTAGGCAGTGAGGGAAGGCCCAGCGATAGCTGCTATCACAGCCACCGCTGAAGTTTTGCTGAAGTTTTTACTTTTAAAGCAGAGAAGGGAGGGCCGATGCTGGGAAAAACGGTGGTGCCTCGCTGCAGGCACCACCGGAGCTTCTTTCCCTCCCTCCACTTAAAAGCTTTGGAGGTGGAGGGGGCAGCTCAGACAGCGATGCCATCATGTCATCGCAATTCTTTCCAATGGGGCAGGTTTTTGCACACCAGGGGCAGCTTTGAAAGGCTTGCCCTGAGGCGCAAAAAAGCTAGGACCGCCACTCCAGTGGTGTCATCTAAATGATTTAAGAACAGGTACTCACTTTTGATTGGAACGTGTCGGGACCCACCCACCGGAAGTGACGTCATAAGCCAGAAGTGATGTCGTGGCAGGAAGTGACATGAAAAAAGCCCTTTTTGAGGCCTCAGACAATTTTAAACTGACCCAACAGTTGCAACAGTATTCCACAGCACCCCCAGAACACGTTAAGGAGGCCTGGCATCATGTTAAAACCCCAGAGCAACTCATTTTTCAGTGGCAAGGAAAGGAAAGGCTCCGCTCGCTGCCTGCCTGGCTCTGAGAACATGCAGGCAACTCAAACATGCAGGAAATTCAAACATTGCAGAGGGCGGAGTCAACGAGTGGGCGGGCGAATGGGCGGGGCCAGCTGTAATCCTAGAAACCGGTACTCGCGTACCCCCGCGTACCCCCTGCATGACATCACTGCACCACTCCCCCAACCATTCCATTTCCTGCCACACTTCCTCTTCTGCTCCATTCCTCTCTTCCCTTTTGGGAGTGGAAGGAGGTACTGTTGAGGCAGGTGGACAAAGACGAGGCCCTCACCAAACCACTGCATGTGGCAACTGCCATGATTGACTTCATGGATGGGCCAGATCTGCCTGTGTTTCAGGATCCCCTCTGTGGCAGTGACAAGCTGAACTGGTAAGGGCTCCGCTTCCACAATATGGTAGTAATGGGAAATAGGAATTCAGAGAACACGAATGATCCCCTGCCTTTCAGCTATTGAAGACACAGAACTGCCATTCAGAGTCAAGATCTGGCTATGCTATCACCTGTGTATCTTTACATACCCAGTTACAAAGTGGCATCTCTATTTTTTTTAATAAAATAAAATATATTTTCACTTTTCAACAAACACCAACACCTGAAAAATATTGTGCGAATATAGAAAAAATTGTGCAGTGACCAGAATAACAATGGAAAGAGACAAGACACATTCAGAGTGGGAGGAAAGAATGGCAGCTACAAACCCAGGGGAGAAAGTAGACCATGTTAGTAGCAGCTCCTCAAGTTGAAGACCTTAATTGGTTTTTCTTCTCCTTTCATTTACATAATAATTGAAGGACAGTAGGAAAAAGGGCAAAACATGATGAGTCACAGGGTTGGAATGGGTCCAGTGGGACAATATGGAGATGCCTCTGTTTTTAGACCTAATGTCCTTACAATTTCAGGCATAGGCTTGGCCAATCTTTTCCTGGAAATTATTGCTGAAGAAGGACATTCCACAGTCTTTCTTGGAAGCTTGCTTATGCCACTGTTAAACTGTGCTTGTCACCTAAAGATATCTGGAGAGCTTTGCAAAGGTACTTACATGTACCCAGTGACCTTATACTGTATATCACAAACCTACAAACCTTTGCAAAGGCTGCTCCTGAGCTGTGAAGATCAGAAATTGCTCTCTACTGCCATGCTACTCTAATCAATGCCCCTTCATCACAGTATGAAGTGATCTTTTTTTAAAAATGAAATATTAAGAGGATTCCGTAAATAGTCCCTGCTCCCATTCCATTGCACTGCTAGGCAGACATCCTCCCTTATCTCTTATCTGGGGCAGAGGTTGCAGCTGCTACCGTGGATACTGGAAACTACGAACAGCAGTGAACCCTATAAAAAGCAATTCACAAATCCCCTCCTCATCATGCAAATGACATCTGGTCTCTGATTTCAGCCCTCATATTGCTGTCTTCTGTGTCTGGCTGTTTCTGTGCTATCTGCAAATGCCAACAGGAAGCAGGACATAGAGTTATTATACATAGAGAGGGCATGACGTCACATACTTGAAGCTTCCGGGTATAACCCCGCCCCTTTTTTCCCCTTTCCCATCCCTCCTCCCTCCTCCCAGCGTCCAATCAGCGAGCGCCTTGTGATTGGGCCACGCCCCCTTCCTTCCCTCAGTCCCCTTCACAGCCGCTGGTATGTTCAGTAATATAATTCTGCGGAATTAAACCTTGGAATTGCATATTAACTCATAATTAGGTTACCACTGATGTTTCTCCACGATCACACGTTGTTATTTTGGTAAGTTTTTGCTTCAGGAGTAAACGATTCAGCCCAAAACATCATGCGAAAACCCATTGGAAATCATTGGAATCAGCATTGTTGTGGGTATATTTACGTCACAGCTAACCCCGCCCCCTGGATTCACTCGCTGGCCTATCTAGATAATGGGATGGCCACCCTTTGAAGCAGGAAGCATTAACAGGAAATGGGCTGGAGGGCTGAAAACACCGTAACACTATGCTCTAAGAACTCTGCAATAAGTGACATGAGGGCTGCAATCTTAGACCAGATAAGTGTAGGATAGGATTGGGCCCTTTAACAGTCCTACCTAACCAGGTGCATGCTGCAACCTACCGGGGAGTGGGGGGTGGGGGCGGGGCGGTGAGTTTTGAGTCCCAAAGGCTTCTTGAGGTAAGGGAACTTTTGTTCCCTTGCCCAGGGACAAGCCTCTGCTGTCCTGCTATATCTACTTGGACCTGCGGAAGCTACTTTGCTGGAGCAAGTCTAAATGGAGCTGGGTAGATGGATAAAGGCCAGGAACGGGGATAGGATACCAATACCAGTCCCTTCCTAGCCTTCCTCTGCCTGCTCTAGTCTCCTGAAAACTAATTTAGTGCAAATTTTTTTGCAAGGGAAGTATCCAGGAAAATATTGCGTGGAAGTATCTAAGAAGTTCTAACAAAAAACCAGGGTTCATTGGTGGAAACCATGTGAGTCTGTACTCTGTTGATGGATAATCAATCAATCAATCAATCAATCAATCAATCAATCAATCAATCAATCAAAAACATTTATGCCCCACCTTTCCAAAAGCTCAAGGCAGCATACAGAACTGTACTTAATAAAGTTGACCTAAAATACGAAGTTACAATATATATGGGTGGAAAAGAGAAAAATCAATGCTAGTAAGAAATGAGCAGCCCAAATAATCTCAGTCAAAATATGGAAAAAGTTTAACATATGTTGATGTGAAAAGAGCTACAAGAGCCTGCAGCTGCTACTGACTTTTCCTGCAATAGGAGTTGCAGAGGTGACAAAAACCGTCCTGCTGAAATCTCTGCAAAAAGGGCATTTGGATTAAGCTTAAAAGGCATAGGCTAAATGCATTAATTTTTGATGGGATCAAGGTCGTAGGTGATCCTGGGACATTGTTCCGCTTCACAGCTGAGTGAGCTGAGCAGAAAACCATTCTGGCCACTAGTGCTTTTAAGAATAAATTAAAAGGAGGGAAATGCTGAAAGCCAACAGTGTTTTTCTCTTGTCACTTCCGTTTTTTATTTCCCCAACAGCTGCTCTCTTTTATTACATTGCAAAAAAAAAATTCTGGGAGAAGGGAAAATCCACATAACCCAAGAAGATAAAGGATGTTGAATTTTAATTAAATCTAACCTACTCTGTGGCTCTTGTTTCTTGCTCTTCTTAAATTAAACTGCCACTTACTCTGTCTGTTTCATTCAGCAACAGGGATAAAGAAGATATTTCATTCTCACAAATATGATTTACGCTCTTGCTTGCAGATAGAAAGGGGAGAGGGAAAAATAAAACAAGATGGAGCAATATTGCCAGCAGAGCTTGCACAACTGTCTGCCAAAGGAACTTGTTGCTGACAGTCTGAAATCTTGGATCCTTAAGCTTTCCCTTTGAAGTCTGGGATTGGTTTTTTTTCCCCCTTGCACATGCACATACTCTCGCTCCTTCTCCCTCCCTCTTTTGGTGGTAGGTAAACAAAAGTAACCAGATTTAGTACTGAAAAATATTAAATCAGATTCACCACTCGGCTACGAGCCACAACAAGCAGCGAGACATGACTTGCAGGTGCTTTCAACAGCAAGCAAAACTACGGTGACAATGGGCCATACTTGATGTGCACTGGATTTCATTCATTCATTCCAGACTCAAGCCAGGCATATATGGGTTTCAAAATGCAAATAACCCACTCATTGAAGGACGTCTGAACAAGAGGAAAAAGGAGAAGTAGGCTGCAGTCCTATGCACTCCAATTCACTTGAAAATAAGTGGAACTTAGTACGACCACAATACAAGATATTGCTTTAGTCTGAGGGTCCAATCCTATCCAACTTTACAGCATCGGTGCAGCTGCAGTGCAGCCCCAAAGTAAGGGAACAAATGTGCCCTTACCTTAAGGTGGCCTCTGTGACTGCTCTCCCACTGCAGGATGCAGTGCATGCCCCGTCAGCACGGCTGCATCAGTGCTGGAAAGCGGGGTAGAATATGGCCCTGCGTCAGATTATTTGCCTGTCTGACCGGCAGCTGCCCCATACTTCAGGCAAGAGAACCTGCTGTCTGAAATCCTTTAGCTGGAGGAGCTGGCGATTAAACCTTCTGCATGCAAAGCCTGTGCTCCACCACTGAACTATAGCCCCTTCCTATCCTACCCACAGTAAGTATATACCAGGCTGTAAACATTATAGATGTCAGGTTGTTCAGGTCACCTTGGTACTGAGGACCACTGAGGAATGATCGTGCCTACCTGATTTGTCAGTGTTGGGGAGAGCAAGGTGATGTCTGGTCACTAAAAGTCCAATCCTAACCAACTGTCCAGAGCCAATGGAACTGCAATCCAAAATCAGGGGACAACCATTCCCTTACTTTGGAGACCTCTGTGATTTCCCCTCCCCAACTGCAGGATGCAGCATGCACCTTCTTAGCATAGCTTACCAGCCCTGGAAAGTTGTTTAGGATTGGGATTTTGGTGACAGGGTTGTACCTGCATCAGAGCCATACTTGGTTCGCAGTGTGCCTGGTGCAGAGTGACATCACTGTGCCTTCAGCGTGGGTGCCCCACCCCAGGCATTAGCTGGCCACACGTCCCTGAGCCCATCGTTGCATTTAGGAGCGATCCGAGCACAAGGAAGAGCTGGGGCCCCCCCAAAAACATGCAGGTTTTTCCGCACTGCTGAGACCTACTGCAGCCACGCTCACCTCCCCCTGTGGCACCCTCCCTACACCTCTGACCTGCATCTCAGTGCAAAATGCAATAGCTGATCTGACCTGTTGTATGATTTAAAAAGCTGTGCCCCACTAGTAAGGCAAATACCATCCTTCCTACAGTGCTACTACACTGCCTGCAATGCATCTAGGCATGAATTTCCTCCCCACCCCCCACGCGCTTTCTCTGAGCTGATAATTACAACTTTGTGTGCCAAGCAGCTGTCACTAAGGAACAAGAGCTGCCCAAACACTTCCGCAGTACAATGCATGCAAGTTTATTGGCTGATTTATCAAATTATAATGAACTTGTTCATAGCATGGATGGCAGAGGAAGATGGGCCCAGGCGTGAACATTCTGTTCTGATACATCTGAAAGAAAGCGGACACAATCAAGAGAATTCGTATCCAGATTTGCCACCACTCTTGCTTAAAAAGTGGACATCAGGCAAGCAGCCAAAGGCTGGCCGGCATCCATAGAAGGGCACAAGTCCAACCTTCCAGAAAGATGTAAGAGCTTGTTGAATAAAGGCATGTATGAATAAAAGACAATTTAAAAAAAAAAACAGGAAGAGAAAGGTTAGGAATGGCCAAATCAATTTTATTCAGCCTCGACTCATTCAATTACCCTAATAATGAATATGATTGTGACAGCATTCCTTCAAAATATGGACCTGGGTTCCCCATCTGAACTATTTCTGTCTCCTCCCCAGCCCAACTCCCTGTTCTGCAGCTTCATATGTCTGGTTCTGGATCCCATCTCACCCCAGACTCCTCTTTCATTTTAACTTTTGAACACCTTGTTTTCTTAATTGCGTTTGCAGCCCCTTCAATGTTTCGATGCACTGTCTGCATGCAGGATGTTCAAAACCTCTGCACTGTATGTTTTTTTTGTATCCCTGTGGTACAGGACAATACATCTGTTTGATAAGATCTGTGAAATCATGCCCTATGTAAGCAAATAAAAATAAATGTGATTCCTCTGATCTTATCGAAGAGTAATGCAAGAAGTAACTGTGTGACATCCCAGAAGATCACCTGCCCCCAAATCCAGTTCTGTGCAGGGTTGGATAGACCCAGGGTTGGATAGCCTTCCTGATGCCTGAGCATGCCAAATGCCACACCTGTTACCTGGTATCACACCAAGCGCTACCTTGCCTTCCCTCATTCTCTGCAAGCAAAGAGAAAGAGAGGGACAGAGCAGCAGAGGCAGTGTGGAGAAGTGTATTGGGTTCCAGCATCAGAATTGTTCCCTTCTACCATTACTATCTCCTCCACACTTGCTTCATTTTCTCCTTGGGGGAGAAGGAGTGGTGGAAGCCAAAGGGCCTCAAGGACAAATCTACTCCATGGAGGCCACTGCGTGCAGTTGCTTATTATTCATTACATCCCCCACTCTTTGTCCAAGAAGCTCAAAGCAGTGCCCAAGGTTACCTACCTTTATCCTCGCAACAGAGAAATCACAAACTGCCTAAGGTCATCCAGTATGCTTTGGGTCACAGCAGGGATTTGAAAAAGTAAGGGTCAAATTAGATGACTGCACACTTTGCAGTTTTGCATTGCAGACACAGCATTAACAGCCAGATTTGGGGAGGGGGGGGAGAGAGGCTACAGCAGGGGGCTTTCACTCTTTGCCTCTGTCAGTGTACCAACTGGGGTCTGGCCCTGATCTGGCTGCTGTTTAGAAAAGAGAAGGTGCACAAGGGCTAAGCACGCAGTAAACACCTTGACTAGTTTGACCTTAAGCCCTTCACCCTGGTTAGCTCTCACATTACATAGATGTAGGAAAAGATTAGGGGATTCTGGGAGTAACCTACTGTAAGTACCACTGACCCTTCTTAGTACTACAAACAGTAGGGAAGGCAGGGAGACTTCATATCCACAAGCTTTAAGTATCTTTGCTGGATCTTTGCTAATGCATGTTCAACCCACACCATGGTGGCAGGAAAAGGCTCCCTCTGGATTGGGATCCTATCCCTCCCGGTGAGCCCTCCAAGTACCCCATGGCTCTGGGAGTTCGCAAATCTAGAGAGCTTATGCTAAACCATTGGGCTTATAAGCAAACTAACAGTGCAATCCTATGCATGTCTACTCAGAAGTAAGTCTTCTGAGTTACTTCTGCATTGTGTTCAATGCAGCTTACTCCTATGAAAGTGAGTTTAGGATTGCAGCCTTAGCTGGTTTCTCTGACTAATCAGGAGCTCTTTTAGGGCACAATCCTGAACTGAGTTAGGCCGGCATAAATTAAGACAGCAAAGTTTGGCCAGCACAAGTGACACCGTGAAGTATGTTTGGACCACTCTCGGAGTCAGAGAGGCCAACACATAGACGTGTGCCATCCTCCCTGAGAGTGATCCAAACATGCTTTATGGTGGCCCTTGTGCTGGCCAAACGTAGTTTATGCCAACCTAACTCCAGTTTAGGATTGCACTCTTACAGTACTACTAAAATACTACAACTGCCAGCATTACTGTAAGGCAATTGATGCCACTGCAAATCATGTGCTTTTGCTCTTCAATTTTGTACTTGAACCTTTCATTAAGAGTTGCTGTAGATGGAACAGAACAGAACCTGGGACTCTTTAGGCAAATATGTGCAGATGAGTGTGCAGTACTACATGCTCTCAGATAATAATATTGAGGATTGGTTGGCACAGGCACGCACATTACTTATTTCCCATTCCTTGGTTACTTATTTGATTTACTATTTGACTCTGTTTTTATACCATTTAAAGCTTAACATGTGACAGTACACAACACTTGATGGCTGGCATTTGAATGTGTGAACAGATGCCACTGGAAACCATTGGGTTCGAGGCAGCACGGCGCAAAAAGCAAGTTTTAAATGGGTGATTCATTTGCACATACAAATCATCATTTCATGTTGCTGCTATCACAAAAGGAAGATGCATGCGTAAAAGAATGTAACCTTTTTCTATATGGATCCAGAGCAAAGCCTGGACTGAACTTTTTTCTGATCCAGAACTTTTAGTTTTTGCTTCCCCATTCCTGAAACAAGAATTTAAAAGTGGTGACTTGCAGCCCAGTCCTGAACAGCCCGGCACCCATGGCTCCAGCAGCGCCAAAATGATGATCGCTGAATCCTTTTGGTGCCAGGTTACAACTGGAGACCTCCTCGGGGAATAGAAGGAAATATTTGCTCCCTTATCCTGAGGAAATTGCAGCCAGCAGAAATGACTCTTTTCGGCTTTGTGCCCATGTTTGAATAGGCACAGAGCCAGGAGGGTCGTGTTGGGCCATCCAACTTGGAAGAGGGTTCAGGATTTAGCAGCAGAGGTTTCCACCCCCTATGCCCCCACTTGGCCCCAATCCTCCCCTCCCAGTTCTGTTCTCCCCCTGCCCCCCACCCTGAAATGCACTTACCACAGGCCTGTGTTGCTGGAGAGCCGGCTGGCCTCCTGCTTGGCGCTGAGACCCAGTGCTGAATGACGCTGCCCCAGAGCCAACACTCCCTCTTCCTGTGGTGCCACAAACATGCTTTATGGCACGTTTGTGACACTTAGAGCAGGCAGTATGCACATACCACCAGCAATATAGCCCTCAGGATTGGGTTCTTAGTTGGGTGTGTGTGAAGATTGGTGTCATATAAGTGGGATGCTGGTTCTTTTTTCTGCCTTAGTGAGCTTAAAATTCAGCTGCTCTGTGAGTGGGACTCCTGGTGCATTCTGGGAAAGGAAATGGTGTGCTGCCACCACTGCCATAAAGCACTCAAAGTACTGTTGCTGCTGTCACTGCCTGCAAAAACATTGGCATTATAGGTTTAACTAGCAGAGAGACGTGATGTCCAGTCACTGCTAGCAGCCTTCAACAGCCTGAAACATCTTTCACCATTCATGTGGGCACTTCCATCAAAGTAATGAAGCTCCTCCCCTGTTTTTGCTGCCTCAGAAGGCAGCAGCAAAAATGGACATCCTGCTTGCCTGTTGCTGAAGCATATTTGGGGTTGATCAGTGTCTGGATGGGAACCCCGTACCCCATGTATGACTCCTTCAGTTCCACAGATGAAGTGTCATAAATAAGAGTCAGCAAGACGGCCCTTCACTTGACACTTCTTTCAGTGCTGCATTGTGTTCTTTCAAGCTGTCCGTGACACACCGAAAATGCAGACACAATCCAGGTTAACGTGTGAAATGTTGTGCCATTATTTATTAACTTTTATTTATATATTTTATTTATATTCTGCCTTTAAAATATAATTTCACAAGGTGCAGTACATTTAAAAGTGGGAATAACTCACAAATGCCGCCGCCCCCCCAAAAAATTACAATACAATTTTAAAGCAATAACATACAGTACAATCAAACAAACAACGTAACATCAGCAATGCTATTAAAATCAGCAGCACAAAGACCTTACGGAACAAGAATGCTTTTAAAGACCATTTAAAAGCATGAGGGTTTTGTGGCTCTCCCTGGGGAAGGAATTCCACAAGGGTGGTGCTGAGAGAAGGCCCTGTCTCTGGTGTCCAGAAAATGTGAGCTGCTGGGGGGGGGGCAGAGAATAGGCAGCGATGGGATCTACATCAACAAGGGGAATGCTGGGCGGGACTTGGGCGGGGCTTCTGCGTGATTGGCTGCCCGTCTGTAGCGTTCCGCAGCTGTCCTGGCCTCGGGGGGGGGCTGCCCCCATTTAGCGCCCCCCGCTGCTCGCCCAGGCACCCGGCGCGACCCTCACCTGTCCCCCGCAGTGAACAGGAGCCCCCCCGAGGCCAGGGCAGCCGCGGAACGCTACGGACGGGCTGCCACTCAAGCGCAAGTCCCGCCTATGTCCCGCCCAGCGTTCCCCTTACTCGTTTGTAGATCCCATCGCTGAGAATAGGGTATGTGACAGAGGATGCTGCTAAGGGCAAAGGTGGTCCTTATGGTAATGTGGTCTCAGGGCATTTAGGGCTTTAAAGCAATGCTTCCCAAATCTATCTGGCCTGTGGTGCCTTTCGCACTGCAGATGCAGCACTCGGACCCCAGAAGTGACTGGCTATGATGCAAAATACGTCATGCGATGAAGTCACTGCCCTTCACTCCAGGTTCAGCAACCAGAAGCAAGCCTGCAAGCAACAGGAAGAGAGTCAGGGTGGGCGGGACGGCCTTTCCAAGACAGCGAAAGCCATGTGCGGCTGAGCCTCCTAAAACTGTTTGCAGGCTTGTGTTGCGGTCTTGCTGCCTGGGAGCAGGCATCCTGCCATGCCTTGGCGAGTGCCTTGTGATGCCCCAGGATGCCGTGACGCACACTTTGGGAACTTCTGGCTTTGTGACACTGGGTATATGAAAGTTTATGGCAGGTCCCAGTTCCTCACCTGTGGAACAGGGTCCTGTGGTTTTAAATAACCAGGGATTATGAATGCAGGCCAGACCTGTGCTCTGGTTGTCCAGAGGGTCTTCTGTGGCCCCCATATCACAACTTCCGGGTTTTGGCTGAAAACCGGAACTGCAATTTTTGGCCCTTAGAAGGTTTTCTGAGGGCCGGGGAACCCTGCTAACAGGCCATGACTGCTGTGGCTATGGCATAGTTGTATCCCTTTCCTACACAGGGACTGAAATGAACTTTCACCCGCAAATTCTCTTTGAATTTTGATGTTTAAAATTCATCAGATATTTGACTATTTTATATCAGTATTATATCTGATATTTTATATTCTATTTCAATATTTTATATTATTTTATAGTTGTCATAGCAAGACAACTATAGCAAGAGATCTAAGGCCACAATCCTGTAACACTTTCTGGGAATAAGTATCATTGAACACAGTGGGACTTGTTTCTGAGAAGACATGAACAGGATTCTGCTGTTAGCAGCGGACAACATTTGATAGATGAATTAGGGCTTTTGATTATTGCCATACAATAACCTTTTAGCAATTAACATGGAACAGTATTTGGCAATATCTAGAAGCTGGCACGACATGTATTATCAGGCACTATTTATTGGCTGATAATTTTATAGCATTTGATGTTTGACCCCTGACAAAAAGTAAAAGCACAATCCTAACCTGGAATTAGGCCAGCACAGTTAGGCCAGCACAGTTTGGCTGGCACAAGGGACACCATAAAGTGTGTTTGGACCACCCTTGGAGTCAGAGGGGCCAGCACACAGACGTGTACCATCCTCCCTGATTCCGAGAGCGGTCCAAATGCACTTTACGGTGGCCCTTGTGCCGGCCAAACTATGCTGGCCTAACTCCAGATTAGGATTGCGTCCAAAAGGTACAAGACACTCAAACTGCATCCAGTTCAGAGTTCTATGGCTACATTTCAAAATCTATCGAATTTCATCTCTTCTCCCCCCCCCTTAAAAATTGATTTGAACCTTAATTTGCAATATGTTTTAGACCTTTTTATTTTTATATTAGTGCTTCCAAGTCTTTGGAGGCTGTGCACTTCCTTGCTGTGAAACACTTTCACAAGAGCACAATTAAAGCAGATTTATTTTTGTAACAAAATGAGAGGGTGAACAATAACACAATTCTCCCTTGCTGCCAAGCTAGATCCTCATCTTTTAGGTGCAGATGGGATATTGCGCTTGTGGCATGTGCGGGAAGGACATTAATCCTAAATGTTTCTATGTTCAGTTCCAGATTAGGATGTGACATATGACTTTTGGAGCCACCTCTGCAATAAACAGTTAAGGGGAAAGAAAATTCAGTTCCCTCGCTGTATTCCTGCAATCCAATTCATTGTAAATTGTTGGTACAGCTGCATACCCATCTGAAGGCTAAGTAGCTAAGCAGTGAGTAAGAGATAATATCTTTCAGCATTAAATCTTTTCATGTATGGTTTCCCATAGGATGAGAAAGTATGAAATGTTTGTGAACTTTAGGGTGTGTTCAGCGATGGGATCTACAAATGAACAAGGGGAACGCTGGGCGGGACTTCCACTTGAGTGGCAGCCCGTCCGTAGCATTCCGCGGCTGCCTGGCCTCGGGGGGGGGGCTCCTGCTCGCTGTGGGGAACAGGTGAGGGTCGCGCCGGGTGCCTGGGCGGGCAGCGGGGGGGCAGCCCCCCCCCCGAGGCCAGGACAGCTGCGGAACGCTACGGACGGGCAGCCAATCACGCGGAAGCCCTGCGTAAGTCCCGCCCAGCGTTCCCCTTGTTCATTTGTAGATCCCATCGCTGGGTGTGTTACCCAATCCTATGCATATTTGCTAAGAGGTCCAGTGGCTTCAATGGTATTTACGCCCAGTAAGTGTGCAAAGGATTGTATCCACCTGCAAGTAAGAAGTCACCCAAAATAGTATAAGGACAAAGTGGCTTCTGAAATTTTGAAATAAGGAAAAGGCGTGCCCCAGTATCCATAGGGGACACGTTCCTATCCCTCTCCCGTGGATACCTGAAATTGCAGGTAAGAGGGAACCTAGTATAGGGCTTTTCCACTGCCCCCCAAACAAGGTTTTCTAGCGGCCCAAAGTAAGAATAAAGGAAAGTAAGGGTCTCCCAATCCGTGGTTAATTGAAACCATGGATATGGAATCTGTGGATAAGAGGGCCCACCTGTATTCCAAAATACGGAACATGTTGAGAGCCAACATGACTTTTATTTTACTTTTTTGCCTAAAGACATAGAATCACAATCTGTGTTTCATGCACAAAAGTATTTAAAATATTGTATAAAATTACCTTCTGGCCATGTGCATAAGGGGTATGTGAAACATAAATGAATTTTGTGTTTAGACTTGGGCCCCATCCCCAAGGCCTCTCATGATGCAGGTGCAAGTATTCCAAAATACAGAAAAATCCAAAATTCAAAACACTTCTGGCCCCAAGCACTTCTGATAAAGGAAGCCCAACCTGTACTTACTGCCCAATTCTATTCCCTACCATAGGTGGCCCTGATGCAGCAGTGCTGATGGAGCGCATCCTGCATTCAACGGGGGGAGGAGAACCGGACAGCCAGCCAGAGATAAGTAAAACGATGTTTTAAACTTACTCCTCCCATCACCTATGGATCTCCATTTTTGCAGGCATAAATCTGGGGACAGAAATGGTGTAGATTGGTCTGGGAAAGAGGGGATAGGATCTATGGCACACTGGTGCCACCAAGATCCACCTCTTTTTCCTTTCCTCTCCATGCCCCTGATCTCCCCTTCCTTGCCCACAGATGCCTCCACAGTTAACCTACCAGCTCCAGCAGAGGTTTCAGAAGCTGCTGCTTTTGTGCTGCCGTACAGGGCCTTGTGTGGCTGGAAAGCTTGTTCCAGCAGCACAACTGGAGCCTATGTCTGTGAAGAATTCCGTAATGGGATCTGAACTGTTCAACACTATTTAGATGACTGATTAGAAGAATGCTGGTATTATATAGGTGAATGACAGAAATCTATAATACATGGCAAATGCTGCACAATATTTCTGTACTGTCCAATTCTATATACGTTTACTCAGAAATAGGTCCAGATAAAATGCGATTATCTGGATGTAGTCATGGGAAAGAGCACAAAAAACTGAAGCTGTACACTGCAAGCCTAGGCATATCTACTCAGAAGTAAATACCCCTGAGTTCAATAGAACTTACTCCCAAGTAAGCGGACATAGGATTACAGTCTTTGGCTGAAATCCTATACATACTTTTCTGGGATTAAACACATTAAACACAATGTGATTTGCTTCTGAGTAAACATGCATACGATTGTGCTGTTAGTAACAAACGTGGTTTGTGGTTTAGCACTCTTTTGGAAGCAGTTGTTCAAAGCACACTTAGAATCAGATCTCCCGCAGTCTGAGCAGGTCTGGCTTTGATTGGTACAGTGGCACTGTAAAGGGGGTGTTTAAACCTTGCCCTCCCCTGTGGGCACAATCCTAACCTGGAGATAGGCCAGCTACGTTTGGTTGGCACAAGGGCCACCATAAAATGTGTTTGGACCACTCTTGGGGTCTGGGAGGATGGCGCATGTCTGTGTGCTGGCCTCTAACTCAGAGAATGGTCCAAACCTACTTTACAGTGTCCGTTGTGCTGGCCAAACTTTGCTGGTCTAACTGTGCCGGCGTAACTCCAGATTAGGATTGCACCCTCTTATCACCCTCTATCTATTTCATTTTCAGGATAAAAACACCTACTCTTACCAAAGCTGCTGGGGGAAAATACAGGCACCTGCATCTTGCCTGTTTTTTTTTTTTCTCCCATCAGCTAGGTGAGTAGCAGCTTTGGGGTGTGCATACATATGATTTAGATCAGGAAAATATCTAGGGTTAAACACCACAGGACTGCTATTTTGAACAACATCAGAGAGTCTTCCAGCTGCTGTAAAGTTTTTTCTTTCTTTCTTTTTAAAGCCTAGTGAAAGATCCAATCATGGATCACATCAACTCTACTTTGGCCCTTAGGTCCGGAAGCTGTACAAAACAACTGGCAATGTTTCATTTTTGTTCTCCATCTTCATGATAAGATTGCAAAACATATTTCCAAGATAGCTATTAATTCAGCACACATGTTATCTTTCTCTGAAAAGCCCTAAAAGTTGGTTTTGTATTTTTCTTTCAGCCAAATTACTACAATGTTTAAAGAATTCTGAGCAACGGTAATGGTGTGATTTGACTGCTAAGGCAGTAATAGATAATAAATAAATTCAGAACATCAATTAATTCTTGCGAAGTCTAAGTTCAAAGTCTGAACTTTGTGGTTTTGATGAGTTTCAAGACAGAGAGCCAGGTCAAAATATCACTGATTTCACGGGAAGTAGAATAAGGGTGCAATCCTAACCTAGAGTTAGGCTAGCACCAGTCCCTTGTGCTGGTCCAGGAGTGTCACAAATGCATGGACGTGTGCCACCCTCCTGGACTCTGAGAGTGGCCCACTCCACTTTATGGTGCATTCACGACACTCCTTGACCAGCACAAGGGACTGGTGCCTGCCTAACTCCAGGTTAGGATTGCGCCCTAACGGCATGTAACCATCAAACAAACAAAGCCTCTTGTTGGGAAATGACAGGCCCAGGTGATTGGAACACAGCCGAAGATTCCTTTCGGTTCAAAACTTTAGTGTGCACATACAATCATATGGAAAATGCAGTAGGTTTGGCTGGGTCAGCCACATTCTATCATTTGTTGCCCAGCTTAGCTCAACTTAAATGTCCAGTGACTATAACAGTTTTGCTAATGTCAGCTATTACCACAATGTTTGCTTAGTTCCTACACCACAAAGAAAATTCCAGTGCTCACAGTATTAGTAAAAATGTAATGTCTTGGGCCCACTATGTCCAAGGAAACATGCCTTTCCTTGTATCTGATTTCAATTCCTAGCACCTCCTTCTGTTTGCCATCTATGCCCTTATCCCAGAATTGTGCAACTCCCTACCTAAAAACATTAATAGTTTAAGTCGGAACCCATGTTGAAAGATGCTTTTATCTGGATTGGTCAAGCTGTTAAGGGTTGCCACATCTTGTGTACCTGAGTTGCTTTTAAGACCACATTGGCCTGGAGGACACTAATTATGCATTTCAATCTGTTTTCTGGCCTGGTTTCAGGATTGAAATGGCCCTGATTGTTCTAGTGAAGGGAAGACTTGCACCAAGAGATGGAGATGGGAAACTGTCATTAATATTGTGACAAAATATGTCATTTCATGGGAGTGGGAGGGGGCAAAACATGTACTTGGTGACCTTCTGGGAGGTGCTAGGAGACTCCTGCTGGCTTAAAGGTGCCACTGGGACCACCTAATTGCCCATATTGTCTGTTATTTGGAGTTTGGGGCTGATGCTTCAATAGTATGCTGAGGATACCTGGCTCTATCTCTCTGTTGTATCAGATTCTAGGGAGGCAATGGAAGTTATGAGAGCAGTGATGTGATGGAAAAGATACATCGTGAACAAACCAAAATTTAATCCAGATAAACTGGAAGTAGTTGGGAGATTGGCTGACTCAGGATTAGCAGTGCAGCCTATTGTGGAAGAGGTTGTTCTCCCACATTCCCTGCTTCCCTCTAAAATAAATGAGGCAAGCACATGTCTAAGCAGCTTCTGTTCAAAAGAAAGGGAATTCTCCAGCCCCACAGTTAATTTGTAGCATTAATCAGATTTCCTCCCATTTTCCCACTTAAGCATTTTCAGCGGTGTTAATTTAGATTCATTAATCTTGAACAGTCTAGAGCAGCTGCTCCACAACTGGCCAAACAACTGCTTGGAAAAAAGAGTCGCTTAGTGAGTCTGCTGGCCACTCTACTGAAAATCTATAATTCAGCCAGAAACTGCCCGTTTCCCTGTATCTGCCGATATCATAGCTGGATGCTGTCACAGCTTTGACCATCGTTTATATCGGACACCCTTCCTCTGTGGTTTTCCTGCTTTGGTCTGGATTTAAAGAAAAAAACAAGAAAAAAAAACAATTAGCTTCCTGGTGAAAAAGGCACATTGCATAACCATCCATGGTTGCTTTGCATCCTTTCTAACTATTGAACGGAAGACTTCAGAAGCTGACCTCTTTTAGAGCGAAATCCTAACCTGGAGTTAGGCCAGCGCAGTTAGGCCAACAAAGTTTGATCAGCAAAAGCGACACCATAAAGTATGTTTGGACCATTCTCGGAATCAGAGAGACGTACACACAGATGTGCGCCATCCGCCCTGACTCTGAGAGTGGTCCAAATGTGCTTTACGGTGTCCCTTGTGCTGGCCAAACTTTGCTGGCCTAACTGTGCCAGCCTAAGTCCAGGTCAGGATTGCACTCTCACAAGTTTGCAGTTTGAGTGCTACAATTCCATAGGATGCTGCCTTATACTGGGGCAAACCATTGGGGTGTGTAGTTCAGTATCATCTACCCTAGCAGGATGCAGCTCTTCAGAGTTTCAGACACAGCTTTGACACAGCCTAAACTGGAGATGCCAAGGATGATCGTGAGACTTTGTGCATGCAAAAGCATGCGCTCCTCTGCAGCCTCATCTCCCTGCTTGTTTGGGTTTCAGGCTGAGCTTTCCCTCCCAGACTAAAAACATCCCTATACAATAACATTGCCATTAACCTATTATCAGTATTATGTTCCCTTTCATACTTCTTAGCTGTAAATTTCAAGAACCAACTTTAAACAATGGGAATTCAAACTCTAGAGAGACTCCATCTGCTTTGAAAGCTGGTTCTCTACGTACAGAGATACAGATCAGGATCCTGACTTTGAGACTGAGAGCTCTTTTTACAGGAAAAACAGCTATGGGAGGCTGTCAGCTTGAGGGGAAGAAGAGCAGGGGAATGGGATGATCATTTCTGTTCCCTCTAGTCATTTTTTCTGATCCAAATTCACACAGCACTTCCTTTCCACCCGTGGAAGAAAAGATAAGGGTGGCCCAGTTCCTGCCTGCTTCTCTCCATGATGAACAATCAGCCTGGGGGAGCAGATCTCAAGCAGACAAGCAGCTTGAGAGGAAAGGGGTAAGCAGGTCTGTCTTTCCCCTCTTCAGGCCTCTCTGCCACTGAAACTGTCAGCCTGGCATGCTACTTTTCATTTCCAAAATGCTTGGGGACATCTCCTATGCAACAACAAATTTTGCTCGATATACGCACTGCAAGAGAGAAAAAGGGAGACCATATGCTTGCTATCGCAAATCACAAGCAGAATGTTTTCACACACGGAGGTTAAAGCGCCACTGAATTTTTTGTCTACATGTATGAGTGCAGTTAATCTGGGAACAGAATGTGAAAATGAGCAGTGGCTCATTCCATGGGTGCGGGAATATTAAATTTTCCAGGCCCCTGAATGCCTGTGTAAAGTGGCCCCTCCCTCTCACCTTCAGAGCCATTTGCAGCTGTGAAAGCAAAGAGGAGGTGCCTCCTCCGCTTTGCTCTCGTAACCGCAAAAAGCTCTGAAGACGAGGAGGAGGGGTTGCGTTACGCATGAGTTCAGGAGCCTGAAAAAATTAGTTTCTTTGTCTCCCCCCATGGAATGCCACTGAAAATGAGGCAGATTCAAAACTCATGTACATCCTCACCATCCAGATTTTACATTTGCATCTCTGAACTGGGAAATGAAAACACTTCCTTTCCATACACCGTCCTCACATGCACTTCCTTCACACATGTTCTTGGGTGGTTTATTCATTCCTATTCATATGTATTCAGACATGATGATTTCAATTAGATTGACTCCCAAGTAATGTCCTATGAAACCAGCTGCGGCATTCAGCCAGTACGCTGGGCGGGAGGAACGGATGAGCGGCAGCTCGCCCGAAGCTTACCGCTCCGTTTTGCCATCTTCCCCACCCCTGCGGGGGCGGGGAAGACAGCGAAACGGACCAGAACGCAACGGGCGAGCTGTCGCTCACCCGTTCCTCCCGCCCAGCGTATCGGCTGAATGCCGCCGCTGTATGAAACCATCGAGAATCTCCATGGTTTAACATTTTCTGGGAACACCCTGTCAACACTGTTGGCATGCTCCATATCTCTGCCTCCTGTCTATGATGCTTACACCACTTGTATGCATAGGAAATGCTGCACTCGGGGTGAGATCTTCCTCGTGATGGACTGTGGGTGTCCAACATCCCTACACATTGGGACAATCTATCCCTGAACAGAATGTTTATCTATGAAGACAATCAGTGGTCAGGGGTGGCTACGGAGTACGTTGGCAGTGGAGATGGTACTTGCCAGTGCACTTCTAGATGTTGTGAAACTGTGCGCACACTCCAAAGTCTCATAACATCTGCACAGAGCTTAAGTGGGTACCAGACTGCAGCATTATGATTTTCAGGATACAGTTGTAGAGTCTGGAACATTTATGCCGGTCACTTTGTCAAGGGCTGCCTAAGAAGCTTGTGTCACAAAACCTCAGGCAGCCAGATAAAGGGACTTCATCAGACCCACTTCAGTTTCAATTCAATGCACTGAATAGCAGTTCTCCAAACACTGTCAGGCATTTCCCCTTCATAAGTTAGAATTTGCTCTTTTTTCTTATAAGTTATAGATCTCAGGATTTTGCAACATCCTGGATTCAGGATCACATGTCTTAAACGCTGTCCTTTTCAAAAATAAACAAAAAACCACGACGGAAGAGGCTTCCATCTCTAAGACCTCTGAAAAAGCAACATTTACTTAGCAAATTAGAACACTTTCTCTTCACACCTAAACTCACTCCTGTTCAGTGCTTATTATATTTGTCCAGTCTATTACTGCTTTGCAAAACTGGAGAGAAAACCTTTCTCTGAACACAGCCAGAACAAATTCAAATCTCTCCAAAGGAAAAACTGAAATGAGCCCATTTTTCTAGTGAATGCCAGTTAAAATGATCTGACATCATTACACAGGGCTGCTGTGAAGCTAGCCAGGAAATATAAAAAGTGAGACAGCAACACTCCCAAATGCCTTTAGTGGCTTAACCCCAAGTCTGCAGCCACACTGTCAAAGGTGCAGGAATCTGCTTAAGAGTTGGGCAGCGCTACCCCTTAACGCTCTTGACTTACCACAAGCTCTGGTGTAGTAAAGAGTACTGTGGTAATGATGCACACTTGTGGTACTTGTGGTAACGATGCTATGGCAGGTGCTGGACTTTGGCACCAGAATGACGTGTCCCTGGAACCTCCAGGGAGCCAGCCAATGGTGAGAATTTTGGGAAGGGGAAAGGTGAGGAAGGGGCGGATGGAGGGCAGACCAGGCCCAGGAGAGCGGGGGACAGTGGCAGATTCTTCTGCCATATCCTATGCTTCCTTCTGAGCCAGGAGACCCAACATGGCTTAAAGGCACAAATCCAAGTAGACCACTGGGGCCTCCATAGGTCAATATGGGGTAAGGGAATGTTTGTCCCCTTATCCCAAGGAGGCCTGCGGCTGCTTTCCTGTCCCCATAGGATACGGTGGGCCCTCATTATCTGCAGTGGTTCTATTCCAGGAATCCCTGTGGGTAGGAAAATTAGCAAAAACCCATACTCACAGTTTTTCGCACCCCACCCTCCAAACCTGAGCAGAGCTGAGCTCTGGTTTGGTCCAGAGGCATTCTGAAGTCTGCAGAGGCCATAAGCATCTGCCAGTAGCCTCTGCGGGCTTCAGAATGAAGCCTGGAGTCATTTAAAGGCATTTTGGTAAAAACCAGAAGTAATCTTTAGGTGGGTCTGGGTGGCTTTCCAAGGCCTGCAGAGGAAAATGCATTGGAAAATGGATAGGATTAGGCCCACACTAATCTCATTTGGAGTCACTATCTTCTGCTAGTTCCTCACAGTGCTGTGTCATATCTGTGCCAAAACAATCCTTCAGAGCAATGGCATTCTTATTTCAATTGTATGCTTCCTTGTCAACAGGGTTGTTGAATCAACAATTGCATTTTTCCCCTAAGCTAAGCTCTGGAACACTTGCAGGGCCAAAGAAAACCAACATTCAATTAATGGCAGGATCACTTGATAATGAACTGGAAACTGTGGGGAAGTTGAAGTATGATTGATATATGAATAATGCTGGCTATGTGCTATTTGCTGTTCCTCTAGTGTTCTCACCTTAAGATTTATGAGATATTTTAATGTCAAACATAAACATTACACACTTGAATTCATTAAGAGTGAAAATGAAATGGATTTTTTTTCCTATGATAGCCTGCAGTCTTCATATTATTATTTTTCCTCTGCGATTATATTTGTTCTTCAAATTCAATTTCAAATGGGCAAAATATTCAAATCATATTAACTGATGTAAGAGCAATGGGATCTTTTAATGTTAAAGCCTTCTTCTTGCATTACACTGGATGCAATGAAAAAAAGCTATTGCATAAACCAGTGCTTCCCAATTTTTGGTGTCCCGCAACACCTGCACTTGCTGCAAATGCAGCACGCAGCTCCCGCAAGTGACTGGTAATGATGTCGTTGCCCATTATTTACGCGTTTGGAGATCATGTGAAATGCTGCAGAGATAAGACACTCAGGGAGGCCGAGAGGACCCTTCCCAGCATGCAAAAACCGCATGCAGGAGCTCAGCCACTGGGCTGGGTTTGCTGCATCCTTTGTGGTCTCACTTTCAGCCAGACGGTGGCCGTCAACTCCCCACAGTGTTGTGACGCATAGTTTGGGACCCCCTGGCGTAACCGGAAACTAGTCAGTTATGTGTGCAAGGTGTTATGTACAACTGGAGGCAGAGGAACATTCACAATGAATTGGGTACGATCAAGACAACTGAATGTGACCAACTGCAATGGTTCTAATACACTGTGCTTTGAAGTGTTCAGTTTGTGGTGGCTACTAGGCAAACAACGAGGATTCTGGCATTCTGAACCTAAAGAAGCATTAAGATATTTTGCCAGAAGTGTCCAGCAAAATAGAACAGAGATTCCAGTCATTATATGACAGTGGTTCCTGCTGGATGCCAATCTTAGTGCACTTAACGCTGTTGAAATAACTGAATTTGCAGATTTGGTACCCCTCACCTGTGCTGTTGAATGGGCCAATGCTACTGTCAGTTAAACACAAACTATTGTATATGGCAAGCTGTATGCATATTCTGGTCAAATATCAAGTTCTGTAGAAGACTCTGGACATTTCACACAGGTTAATTATATAAACCCTCTCATTTCTGGAAGACAGTTTTGATATTTGCACAGAAGTTCTTCCCTTCTGCACCAGGTATCAAAATACAGTGTTATGTTTGTTCTTTCACAATAAGAACCCCATAAGATACATTTCACCTGTGTCTTGAGCACAGACTCAAAGAAGCACATTTTAGCTACAGGCTTCAACGTATGGAATCATTCATTCCATTTGGAAGAAAACTAAAGCAATAAAAAATTACAGATATGCTGTATAAATAACAGGGAGAGTTGGCTAGAGGGCCTACGCTGTATCCAGCGCAGTATTGAGGGAGAATGGCACTTCTATGGCACAACGGTACATCCATGCCTTTGCACCAGGGTAGGCGCTAGCCTCTCCTATGGGCTCCTTGGAGAACCAAGGAGGCTGTGTGGTCCGAATTGGGGCCACACGGTGTAGGGACAAGCCCTTGAATTTGGCTGAATGGCTGAATCCTGGGCCCGCCAATCTCTCTGGGCTAGCACGTCTGCTGGCATGTATACAGCCCCACCCAGGAATGCCCACCCACCACCCACTCCTGCCCGCCTGGGAATGCCTCTGCGCCAGCTGGGTTCACAGCTCGTGCAGAGACGGGGCAGTGTGTGCACTCCCAGGCTGGCGCCGAAGCAACGCCAGTCTGGGAACGTTAGCGCTGATAGGGGTGTGCCATAACGACATTGCGTTGGCTACGACGTTGCTACGTCAAAGGTAGGATGGCGCTGCCTGTCTGATCCATAACTGCAAGCCCTTATAGCAAGATGGTCCTTTTCAGTCTCTTGTCACTTCCTCTGAGTATAATTACATATTTTTTGCTTGCTTTGGTTAGGTGACAGGAAAATGATGTTTGTTTTTAAGTTAAAAGTTAATGCTTATATTTTTATCAAATAATTTGCTAAAGGCCTGTCAATTTGACAGGTGGGACCGGAGTGGCTGAATTTGGGAGGGTGGGGAATAGGGCTCCCTTCTTCTGTTTCCTCCTCCTCCTTCCTTCAAATCTAGTTTCTCTTCCTAGCTTCTTTCCTTGATGTGTATCACCATCTTGAGGTCTGGCTTGCTGCAACACTGCTGTCAATGTTAGAGAGAGCCATCTCTACTTCTGGTGGGGTTGGACAGTGCAGTGCCACATGGTCACTTCACGCATGCGTACAGCATAATGAGCATGGCCAAGTACCACCTGCAATTCTGTGATGTGCCAATTATATCACAGGTTGAAAAGCACTGACCTAGTGTGCAATCCTAACCAACTTTCCAGCACTGACATAGCTGTGCCAATGGGGCATGTGCTGCATCCTCCAGTGGTGTAGTAATGGAGGCCTCCTCAAGGTAAGGGAATGTTTGTTCCCTTACGTTGGAGTAGAATTGCCCTTAACCCAGTTCTGCAATGCTGGATAGGATTGCGCCCCTAACCATCTCACTTCCATCTCACTCAGTACTGCTGAGAGCAGGCCTGGGCAATCATTAGGGATCTTCCGGGATCTGCTATGTGGGGGGGGGGAGGGCTATAGGAGCACATGCTTCCTGCTTTTTAAAAATTCACTTAATAGTAGAAAGAGGAGGAGCTGGTGATAAGGGATGAGTGCCAAAATCAAGGGGAAGTGGTGGATTTGGATCACCTTGCCTCAGGCAAGCCCTGTCTATAGCTGTACATATATAAGAATGATGATTTTTCAGTTGATATGGTAAACAGTTTTATTTTATTTATAGACATTTATATCCTGCCCTTTGGCCACAAAAACACCAAATTTGATGTTTAAAAAACCCACCATAAAATTAAAGGAACAGCATAAAAAGAAAAATAAAGATAACATAAGATAAAGAAGAATCAAGAAAAATAATCTAAAACTGAAACAATAGCGAGAGACCATGTAGAGCATGAGATCAAACAGGGAAGCCAGCAGTTTTTGTACATCAAACGTCTGATGTACAAAAGAACATCAAGAACGTTTTTGTCAGGCATTAAGACAGCCCGCAATGGCAAGGGTCAGGTGGACCTCCCAACGGAGAGAATTCTAAACCTGGGCACTTTAACCAAAAGAGCCTCTGTCACATATCCCCACCCATCATTCACGTTCAAAGTCAGAGGAGCATGGAGGAGGGCCTTAGTAGATGGCCAGGCAGAATCATGTGGGTAGACGGTGGTGCCTGCTCTAGCTGTGATGATGTTGACTCTACTCCACAAAAGCACACGCTACAATAAATTTAAGGCTTCTCGCAGGTCCCACAGGACTCTGCTGGTTTTGTTACTCCTCTGGAACTTAATTATCCTGTTGAATAGTCCATGGTAAACTCTCATGTGCTAGAAAAGCCCAAGGCATGGAAACCAGCAATATGGAAAAGTGAAAATAAAAGATGGCACCACAAATGAAGGTAGATTTATACAGGGATATTGAAAAGAAAAACAGCTTAAAAATACTGCAGATATGGTGTGAATAGGTACAGAAATACTGCACACATTTACAGCATAATCTTATTTATGTCTACACAAGCCCATTAAATTCAATGGAACATCCTTCCAGATCTGTGTATAGGACGATAGCCTTAATTGTGGTGTGAGACCATTTTGAATTATTTCTGAGTCCTATATATCTTTTTAAGGATTTGAGAAATGGAACACAATGTCCAAGTCTTTTCAATCCTAATTCAAATTTTAGACTCTACGTTGGACTCTATAGAGTAAGCATGCTATTGGCAGGCTAAGGACTAAACTACACAAGATGTTTAAAGGAAGCTGGACATCAATGAGAACAGTTTCCAGTTTTCCTTGTGCAATTTTTCGTCCAATCTGACTGCTATTGACTAAACTTTATGAATCTCATCAGAGCTAATAACACTTTAAACACATATAGTTTGGCTCTAAGCTTGCCACGGAAGCAAAGATGTCAGCTTTGAAGAAAAAAAAAAGGTCACCACTACGTCAACTTTTATTGTCAAAAGGGACAATGCTACAGAACTGCCAGACAATAATTACTTTGGCCATAAATTGCATGTAACCACAATCATACAATTACTGCCTTACCTTTTGTGACCAAATCAAGCTTTGCTTTCAGGATCTGAATACAATGGCCCAAATTCATCTTTGGAGTATACTCAGACCTGGTCTACACATGCAGCAGAATGAGGGTGGTAGAATTGGGAGGTGATAGAATGGATTGCACCAATTCAGGCTGCAGGGACCATTTTTGAATACTCCTCCACATAAACCACTTCCTGCAAGGAGAAAACTAACATATCAGGAAGAAATGTTCTAGCTCATCCCTCTCTTTGTTTTGCTAGTGTAATATTTTCAGGGCACAATCCTAACCCACTTTCCAGCACTGACATAACTGTGCCAATGGGGCATGTGCTGCATCCTGCAATGGAGTAGTAGTCACAGAGGCCTCCTCAAGGTAAAGGAATATTTGTTCCCTTATCTCAGAGCTGCATTGCCCATACCCCGGTTCTGGAAATTTGGTTAGGGTTGTGCCCTCAGAGCGTTTTTCTTTACATAGGGGAGCATTTTTTTTTAAAAAAAAAATGTTTCCTCTACCTGTAACCCAATGTGGTATAGTCCATTCCACCACCTCATCACTCTACCACCTCATTCTGCTGCATGCGTTGATCCAACCTTTGTCAGCAGAAATCAATGGAAAGATCACTACTCATTTTACCTCAAGATGTATGAGACAAGCGGTTAATTTAATCCATACAAATATTCCCAAAACTTACCTGAAATAATGCATTTCTAGTATTTGATACTCAGTGTTTGACAAGCTAACTAAGAATACTTGACAAGCATACTAGTATTACTACAAATGCAGTCTACAAATGGAGTAATTCATTTGTATCACATTGACCTTCAGTCTGACAGATTTAAATGTGTCTACTGGACGCTGAAGAAGGCACAGATAGCCAGGTTGCCCCTACTTTGCCCACCTCAAAAAAACAGATATCAATCTCTATGTAGCTTTAACACATAGCGAGAGGAAGTAGTAATAGTAATATATAAATCCGTACTTACATGTGTCAGGCTTGAGTTGACTGTTTGTGATCCCAAAATACTGAGGATTTTCAATTACAGGAATCTTGGTCATCCCAATTATTACTGCATCTGGGCCACCCTCAGAGGACGAAGGTGTGTTACTCCCATTAGAGATGTGGTGGAGGGGACTTGCTGAGTCGTCGTCATTGCTGATAACTGAAGAAGGACCTAGAGTTAGAAACAAAGATTCCCCTGTAACTTGACATAGTTCTTCCCTCCCTCTGCCACTGGCTTGGCACTCATCACTTTGCTGAAAATACAATGTACTGTCAAGGTCAAGCTCCAGCATTTTACCTTCTGTAGCACCAGAGCAGTAGTACATCCACCAAAAGAGTTGTAGGGTGAACTGTGCTACCCAGAGGTGTCACCTACACAGCACTACAAGCCCCACCAGCTGATTCTGATCTTAGTGAAGTGACCCAGGGAACAGATGCAGTTTCACTTGGTTCTATAAACCAATCATCTTGTCCATTTTCCAAAAAGGGCCATTTACATCAGGCCTGATGCTACCACAGCAAAAAGCAGCCAGGATTGGGCTGACATGGAGGCTGTTGCCATCTTGTCCCCCCCCCCCAACTTTTCAGAACTGCTGAAGTAACCAAGGTGAAAGACCAAAAGTTTGTTTTTATATCTGTGGCCTAAGTAGGAGAAACTCCGTCCCTTATAACTGTCATCAGTTGCTGTCATCTGCTAGAAAATAGCCAGAAGTGATGTTTCTAGCATGTCTCCTGCATGCTTCTAGCCCAGTTAGTAAAATAACAAAATGGTATTAAGTCATTAGATTCAAATGCATGGACGCTGCAATTTTCTACTGTAATGGATCGAGGCCGCCATGTTTCTGCATTAGAAATGAGTTGTATGGATGCTTCCATCTGTAATAGCTTTTAGAAGGAAAGATATTGAGAATGTCAGAAATCTGAAAAACAAATGTGAGCCTAACATCAGTAGCACAGCTACCTATGGGGTGGGGTGCCCCAGGTGTAACCCTCTGGGGAGGTGGTGTCAACCCAAAGACCCCAAATTTTGAAAATCACCATTTTAAAGAATAATAGCATCATGTTATATTCCATTCAATGCGAAATGTCACAAGGAATTTAATTTTTAAAAACCTGGAGTGTAATATCTTTATTCTATTAAAAGTTTTGACCAAAAAACTAAAAACTGAAAATATAATTTCTTATGTAAAAATTTCAGTTTATTAAAATCATACTTTTAGGAAAAATGTCATTTATTTATTTATTTATTTATTTATTTATTTATTTATTTATTTATTTATTTGAAGAATTTATACCCCGCCTTTCCTATGCCGAAGCAAATGCCCAAGGTGGCTTACAGATAACAAAAAAAAAATAAAAAATACAATGTAACCATAATAAGTAGAACATAATAAGTAAAACACATTAAAACAACATATTAAAACAATAACAACAAATTAACACGAATACGAACACCAAGAGTGAACAGGAATGAAAGCTAGACCCAATTCTCCACATCAGGATGCACTGGAGGGTGGGAAAAACAATGACCAGGGGTGTGAGACAGGAGGGCAGGGAAAACAATTGACCAGGGGAGTGAGAGGAACTATGACAATACATCAGAGGGACAGAGGGCAGACAGCCACAGGGTCATCCAAAGGCCAGACTGAATAGGTATGATCTGAGCCCTCTCTGAAAGGCCATGAGGGAGTGTTTAGTTTTTAGTTCTTCTGGTAGGGAATTCCATATTTGTGGAGCCGCTACAGAGAATACCATTCAACGTCAAATTTCACTAGGAATTCAGTGAAACACCCCAGAGTGTATTATCTTCATTCTATCAAATGGTATGACCAAAGAACCAACACACAAACATACACACACACCGCACACAAATACAACTGCCTTATGTAATATTGTTACACTATCCCAATGCAGAAGCAGTATGTCACTGAATACTATCTGCAGAGGAGCAACAGCAGGGGAAGGTACAGATGTTCATCCAGAGGCGTCATCCAGGCGGAACGGCCTGGTACGCCGTTCTGCTAGTTCTGCGGAGGGCCCGGGCCGCATCGCCTCTCCGGAGGACGGGCGAGCTGCTGCTGGGCTCGCCCTCCTGCCCTTGCGTCCCGAATCGCTCTAAAATGGAGCAATTCAGGCGCTGTGAGGCTTGGGGAGGTGTGGCAGCCCTCCGCCATAGGGGCGGAAGGCTGTCAATCATCCGGGCGTTCCGGTTCTTGGCGCGCTTGGATGACATCACTGTGTTCATCCACTGCTTGTGGGGAAATAGTCACTGCTTTTATTTTCTGACCATTATTCATTTCATATCATGACTATTACTATGTTTCAGCCTCACCTACCTCACAGGATGTCGTAAGGACAAAAGGAGGGGAGGAACCATGCACACCACCCTGAGCTCCTTGGAAATGTGAAAATGTGAAATGTGAAAAATATAAACAAAAACAAATAAATATTTTTGGTGGTGTTCTGCTCTTTTACATTTGCATCTTCTTTTCTATGTTTTTAAATGGTTTTTAATTTGTTTAATTAATCTTAATGTTATTTTAATGGGTTTTTAAATTCTTTGGAAATTGTGTAGAATTTTAGAAAAGCGATATATAAATCCAATAATAAATAAATAAATTTGTTGTATGTGTGGATGTCAAAAATGTATGGGCCTTGGGTGTCAAATGACCTAGCTACGCCACTGCCTAGCATGCTGATGGAGGGGGAGCTCTATAGTGCTACTGCAAATCTGAAAAACAAAAGCAGCCTAGGTTCTGGTGGCCATTTTGTAAGAGATCCTGTTGGAGATGTAGGAGAATAGTCTTGTTAGTCGGTGTCGCCCTCGGAGGCGCCCCTGGCCCCCCCACCGAGTCTTACCTGAGCCCCCGGGGGGGGCGAAGAGGAGGACGCCTGGCCGCTCCGGACCGGAGGGGCAGAGCCAGCAGGGACGCAACGGGGGGGCCGGGCCAGAGAGCCCGGTAGGCCGCGGGCTCCCCCCGGTTGTCCGGGGGTGCGGGAAAAGCGGCGAGCGTGCCGTCCCGCACTCCCCGCAGCACCAGCAGGGCGCAGCACGGCACGCCCCAGCCCCGTGACGGGGTCCGAAGGGCAGCCCGCACCCGGGGTAGCCGGGACAGGCTGCTGGGACCCCGTGGGAGCCGCCGCCACGCCCACAGCTAGTCCGGCGGGGGCAGGCGGCTCCTTGGGCCGGGAAGGCATCCAGGAGCCGCGCAAGCGCGGCTCCGGCCTCAACCAGGCCCCAGCGAGATTTCCAGGGGAGATCTCGCGAGATCTCCCCTTGGAAGTCTCGCCGGAAGGGGCGGAGCTTAGCCCCTTCCAGCCAGAGCTCATAAGGAGCTCGGCAGAGGAGGCAAGCGGTCGCTCCCCGAGGCTGGGCGAAGGTCCAGCTCTCTGGGAGGCCGCGGGGACTGGCCATCCTCCTCCCCTGATGACCTCCTTAGGGGGTGCTCCTGCAACCAGGGGCGAAGGCAATACAGCACCTGCGTGGGACCCCCTACTCCAGGCCCTACAAGCCCGACCCCCAGGCACCTCGCCCATAGGGCGAGGATGGTATCCCTCCCTTACCTGGTATTGGCCCCGGGGCGAGCCCAAGCGGACCCTAGCCCAAGGGGTGTGGCTCCCAGAGACGCCAGGGAAATCGCCGGCCCGTCGGAGGAGGGACCCTGAGGGGAGAGCGAGGACGCCCCGCCGGATAGGGACCAGTTCCGGCCCCGCCGCGAGCCTAGGCGACGACGCTCCCACTAGGCTAGCCTGCCTGTTGAACCCAAAGACTGTGCAACGCCGGGGGCCCGTTCTGTAACACGGCCCCCCCCCGTCTGTCTAAAGAACGGATGAATGTAAAAGTTTTTTCACGAATAAAGACAGGAGCGAAGATTTCCAGTGCCAAGCCTCGTTTATTCACACGCTGCGACCACCCAGAGCGCCAGCGCCTATACAACCTCCATCGTCCTCACATGTCTCGCCCTTCCAGCGACGCCCCCATGGACACAAGCGCCACAGTCAGATTTGGAGGAGTTCTCCGTGAAAATTTGGGGGGGATTGGGAGACTTAGCAGGGAAAGGGGATTTAAACACCTCCCATTCCATAATAGGTCTCCTCGGACCTGCACGACCAATTTTGTTTATGCAAGTCCAAGGAGAAAAAGAGGGTTGGAAGGCTGCTGCCAGCAGATAGAATATGGTGTGCCCCATTGCCCTCAAATTCACCCCTCCTGCGGTCTCCTCACCCCGTCAAGCCCATTCTCTTCCCAGTTTTGCCTTGTTCTGCCCTCCCACACTTCCTGCTGGCTTACCTACTCTGGCAGGTGGCGAGGGATAATGATGTATTCTGGAAGGCTCTGGTCTTCCCATCAGCATCCCTGCAGTGTGCTACTAAGCTCACTCCCAGAAAACACTTTAGGATGCTTTTCAGCAGTCATTGCCAGCGGAACATGTGTTCCATTGGCAGTGAGGTCCAGTAGGATTGGGCCATAAAGCTCAATCTCAAATACACTTCCTTGTGTAAAGCAGACCAGCATTGCATACAACAGAATATGGCCATGACTGCATGGGGTGGAGATCGCAAGAAAGCTTCTGCCACATGCTTCTCAAAATAGTTTACATATTCTCCCGAGGTGGTGAATGCAAGTAATATATTTTAAATATACAGAGAATCATGGAGAGCAGGACTCATGAGACAACTGTGCTTCCTGTTACACCCTACATCCCAAATATAAGAATTCCCCTTCCAGGACTTTTGGAGTTCCAAACAACCCAATCCTACTGTGCCAGCAGAACATGTGTTCCACCAATGCCGGCTGCTGCAAAGCAGTGGTAAAGCGCACCAGTGGGAAGGCCAGAGCCTACCTGAAAGCACCAGTGGATCCTGGAGGACCAGCTGAGGGTGCAATCCTAACCAACTTTCCAGCACCGACAATAGCTGTGCCAACGGGGCATGCTCTGCATCCTGCAGTGGAGCAGTAGTCGCAGAGGACTCCTCAAGGTCAGGGAATGTTTGTTCCTTTACCTCAGAGCTGCATTGCCCTTACCCTGATGCTGGAAAGTAGGTTACAATTGCACCCTCAGGCACATATGAAAATATGGGAGGCAGGAAGGGGCAGGAGCAGGGCAGAAAAGGGAGGCATCGAGACCAGGGATGGGTGGATTGAACCTGTGAGGAGGGGAGTTTCAGCGGCAGTAGTGCCCATGCAGGTTAAAGTCAGTGTCTTCTGCCAGCACATGGGCTGCTTGAATAAGGCTGCAATTTTGTCATTTGTTTTCCCTCCCCCCCCCCCCGATTTCCACATTATCTTATGTTTTTACTAATCTGACCACCCATCGGTCCTGTTTAGGCCAAATAATCGGGGCTCTGCTGTACCACAAGACCATTCCTCTTTTCAAACGTTAATTTGCTGAAACATCCATGGGTTGCTGAAAGTCTGAAGTGAACCAACAGAGAACCTCTGAATAATTAAAGCTCATATAACAAAGATGCTTTTTGTGCATTTTGAGATCCGACGTGCAAAAATATGCATGGAAGTCAAAGATGGCAGAAGATGACATTAAAAGAAATGCAAGAGAGGTAAAATAATACTGTCCCTCACTCTCCTAAGAAAGGTGTTTTAGCCTTACAGTACTGAATTTGCTAAATTTCAAAACTAGGTTGCCATAAGGCTGGCAGACAAATATGAATGTAACTTGCCAGAAACACCATTCATTATACCTTAAAATATGTTAGGGAGGGAAGGGCCAAGTCCAATAAGCTACTGTCCTAGACATATTATTTAACAGGGCCACTGTGAATCATTCTGCAGCTTGGCTTTCTCTTATTAGCACGAGACATGGAACTCTCCATCATTCCAGTCAGGCATACATTGGACAGCAGCGGACAGCAGGCTTTGGGAGAGCAACGAGAAGGCAAGTGAGTAACAGCAAGGCATTTTGCTGACCTCATCTGCTTTACCATGGTGCAGAATTGTCCGTATGCACTCCACAGCTGTGTAACACAAAAGTTAAGTCTTGATACAATCAAAAATATCATACAGAGATATTTTTTCTGTTTCCATGAGGTGTGCTTTGCTTCTTGACTTGTTGGTCACAAAAATCACCCTTTGGTATTCTAGAATCTTTTTTCAGACATCAAGAAGATAAAGCCACTAATCATCTAGAACAGTGTTTCTCTACCAGTGGTATGGGCACTACCAGTGGTGTTTGAGGTGGTGGCTGGTGGTACACATATGCTGCCGGGCAGCGAGACCGGCAACATGACAAGACAGACAGCGGTTGGAGGCTTGGCACAGTGAGCAAAGCTCCAAAGCATACTTTTCCACGCTCAGAAAAGCCCTCCCATCCCCGCTCTTACTGGTGTTTATCACATTGCATTTGGCCTTTCAACACAGAAGTAACTGTCAATGATGTCATCATCAGTTACTTCCAGTGGTGTTCCAATAGGTGGACCGTGAGAAGTGGTACAGCAAGGACAAACGTTGAGAAACTCTGATCTAGAACACTATTTGGCAGCCCAATCCAAACTTGTGCTGCACTGAATTTAGGGCTTCTTTTGTCTTTATCTGCTCTTGTCCCAAAGATTGGCATAATGCATTCTGGCACTGCTTCGTGTGTATTATCTTAAAGTTTTAACTATAACCCAGTAAGCAGGTAAGTACAATTATCCTCCTATTACAGGTGATGGGAGGGAATGGCTTGCCTAACACCATCTAGTGAGTTCATGGCAGAGAGAAGATGCAAACCTGAGACATACTGATTCACCACTCAATCTCTTAACCAACGCACTACATCAGCTCTGTAAGTGCAAACTGAACTAGAGTTCAGGGGTGTGTTGGATCCACTTAAACTGGTAAAGAGTCTAGGGTTGCAATCGTACCCTGAAGTTAGGCGAGCAAAGTTGGCTGGCACAAGGGACACCATAAAGCGTGTTTGGACCAGTCTCAGAGTCAGGAAGTGCTGATCTCTCTGACTCCAAGAGTGGTTGTGGGACAATGTAATGGTGGCACAGCAAGTTAATCTGCTGTTGCTGGGCTTTCCGACCGCAAGGTTGGGAGTTCAAGACTGGGTGACGGAGTGAGCTCCCGTTGCTTGTTATGTCCCAGCTCCTGCCAACCTAGCAGTTCAAAAGCACCTAAATGCAAGTAGATAAACAGGGACCACTTTGTGGGAAGGGAACGGCGTTCCATGCGCTACGGCGTAGAGTCATGCCGGCCACATGACCACAGAAGCTTGTCCTTGGACAAAAACGCCGGCTCTACAGACTTTGAAACGGAGATGAGCACCGCCCCCCTACAGTTGGTAACGACTAGACCATTCTGTCGTGGGGAAACTTTTACCTTTACCTTGTGCCGGCCAAATTTTGTTGGCCTAACTGTGCCAGCCTAACTCCAGGTTAGGATTGCACTCTAGCTTGCAGGAATATCAGAGGAACTCCAGAGTGTACATTAGCTCTAGATTCCTAGAGCTAATTTACTAGTTTACTAGTTACTAGTTCAACTATAAAATCTTCCCTCAGAGTCCTAGGAATTGCAGTCTTACTGGTGCTAAATGGGCAAATGGCTTCAATCATTCAACCTGATCCAAAGTTCCTTACATATGTGAATGTACATGGAACTCCCACATGCCAAACAGTGCTTGAATTAAATGTCAGATGTAACTTCATGTGCCCACTGTACATGAAGAACTGCCCGCAACTCACTCACTGAGGGAAAACTCACTCACTGAGGAGCTATAAACATAATACTGGTGCACAAGGTGTGCATTGCTTCAAAGCCAGAGTAAATAGCATGATTCATGGAAGAAGTGAAAATACTGAAATAAAAGAATTAACGATTTTAATACTTTGGAATGGGATTGTAAATGCTTCCAGCAAATCTATAACTTGGAAAGTGAAAGTGGTGATAGGGTGTTTTCAGATTTTGCAAGACCTATTTTTCTTTCGTGCCATGCTCATTATGTAATTAACAGATGGCAAGTTTCTGTGTGTCAGGAGATAGCTAAATGCACACCTATTTAAATACCTAGTTTGTCAGTGTCCCTTGACGAATGTGAATAAACTCGTGTACACTTTGTTTTAATGCTTGCTTATCTGACATACTGGCTATTAGACAAGAAGCTACATCCCATTTCCTTAATGTGCTGCCAAAAATTCATTACAGTCACAGGGTAACACTTTAGAGCCAACAGTGAACTGAACAACCCAAATTTACATATGAGGTTTCAAGCAGGCAAAATCATTTTTGGAAGGGCATTTGAAATGCTCACTTGGAATCTGCAAGACATTTTCACTGCCCCATTGTCTCCACCACATGTACAGACAGTATGAATTCTGAGGCAAAGAGTAATTTTTTTTCTAGCCAAATGCCTAAATGCTACTTAAATTTCCCATAAATGGGTTTACTAATTATTCATCAAAAAAGAGAAGGGGCCATTTGTTGACACTGTCTATTGATTTAGGGCTCAACCCAGAGCCCTCTACCATAAGTGGTACGAGCGTATCACTTGCGCTGCTGTTGTAAATGTGCTGTAAGCAGTAGTGCTATCCAGCCGGTACGCTGGGCGAGACTTACGCTTGATTGGCAGTCCGCCTGTTGCGTCACGCCGCGTTCCACCACTTTCCCGCCCGAAAGCGGCAGAATGCGGCGTGACGCAACGGGCGGACTGCCAATCAAACGTAAGTCCTGCCCAGCATACCGGCTGGATAGCACTACTGGCTGTAAGGCACTTGCAGCGTAGTTGGCAGCACCTCACTCATGTTGGCAGCACCTCCAGCTGTTTGGGCCTATGACTCCTGAGGGCCTAATGGTGAGGCACCTTTCATGCCACTGTAACTGGACTTAGCTGTAGGCCAGGATAAAATTGGGCCATCCTTCTATGTTGAGTTGCAATTTCTGATCTTTAACTGAGTCAAAGTTTCTCTCACACATCTCTTATTGCAATTAACTTCCAACTTAAGCTGAGACCGAGAGCCAACGATGTGGGTAGAAAGGTGCCAGCCTTCCCACCAGCGTCCCTGGCAACGACTACTGAACGCACTGCCAGAGCACCTTTTACAATGATGCCGACTGCTTTACGGCAGTCAGCGCCAGTGGCAGATGTCAACACCAGAACTCTAGGACATCGGCCGGTAAGTATGGGATTGGGCCACAAGAAGGGAAGGCACACTGAAATGACTGGAAACAGCTCCTTGACAAATATATGCAGGGATGGACAAAAGTGTGGACCTTTCAGCTGATTCATCAGGTCGGCTCTTTTCAGATCTACCCTTTGTTTAAAATAGAAGCATGAGATGCTCATAATCCCAGTACGATACGACTTATAAAGATTTTAACAAAGGCTGTTAAGGACAATTCACTCAGCTACACAAACATTTGAAAAATAATGTTCAAGTATTACTCAGCGAAGACATGCAGTTGTACACATCCTGGTGCTTTGCAGTCAAATAAGGTTATGTCTTTTCAAGCAACCCCCCCTGGGGTTTGTTCACACCACCCTTTCTTGGCGTTGGCCTCTGGATCTTTTCTCAGTGCACATCATTTTTATGTTCCCCATGGTGCTCAGGGTTTTGGCAGCACGTCCTATTTTTAAATGTCATTGTAAGCACATTATCTCCTCAACTGTCAGCTTATGGAAAGAAGCCCAAGCTCCATGATAGAAGACTGGCTAATGGGAGCAGGCGTAGGCAAGAGTATTGATGCTCAATGTACTCAATCCTATGTCCTTATTTGTCAGGGCAGCAGACCATAGGATCAGGCCACTGAATACAAAGCTGTGCAAATATTTCCCTGAGATACGACTCAGGTTGAAAAGAAAATCCGTCATCTATTTGCCCCAGTGTCTTGTTTGGAGGGTTGATGACTCTTTGAATGTGTCATATCAGTGTTTCCACATTCTGGGCATTCTGCCCATTTGAAAGCACAGGAAGTGGCGGATTCCATCTTGATCCTTGTGAGAGGAGCAGCTGCCTTTGCAGGACATTCAAGCTCAAGAACCAACCTGCCAGATTCTGCTCACCCTCCACCGAACTAGGATCCCAGCTCAGGGATACAGTTCACGAACCCTGCTGGAATGAAACACCTCTTCATGCGTCTTTCATTTCACCAAGCAGGCCATTGTCATGTTACACCTTTTCTGTTTGGCAGGAAAATCAATTTCTCTGGCGCTTAAGAAATCTACAGCGGGTTACCTTGCAATTTGATTTTGATGAAGAGGAAATGCACTGGGCTGGCAGTTTTACTGTTCCCTATATAATATAGAATAACACTAGCAATAGGCAACCGCGAAGGTAGCGAAACACCTATGCTTTGTTTCTGGGTACTAAAATAACCAACAACAATGTCAAAAGGTCATTCATGATCATTTAAATGCACCTTGTTAGAAAGTGGTTTTGCAGCATAAAAATTGAAGACACGAGCTCTGTAGAGAATGAAAAACAAGCGACTGCCATTGAAATTTGTGTCCACTCATATTAGCTGTTCACTTTTTATTATTGTGTTGCCACCAGAGAAGTTATCAGCTGCATATTTGATTCTGGAATAGTGTAATTCTAGCAGGCGGCTGCTTTAAAAGATTTCAGCTAATGGCAGTGGCCTTTCTCCTTACAATCTGTTCTCTTTTTCAAGACACTTGCTTCATTTATGGTTTCCCCCCCCACTGGCTTTCTTTTTTACATTTGTAACTGTTTAGGGTCAAGTTCATGGTGAAAGCCATTACAACCCTGAATTAAGAGTGGTGGTCCTACCTATATTTGCAGGGCGGGGGCGTATTTGTGGTGGGGCTACCTATATATGCAGGGGTCCCCCCCAGATGCCACACTGGTGGAGGGGAGGGGGCGGCCAATAAGCAGGTGGTGCTGCCAGTGGTAAGGTGTGTTCTGCCCTCTTGCCTACTTCTATGTACAGTATGTATTGCTCCAAAATGGAGCATTTGCAGATGCTGACCACATGGTGGGGACAGCACCACTGGGTGGGGAGGCGGCACCAGGATGCGAGGATTTGTGGACCTGGCCCTGGGTTGGAGAATTGGCCAGGTCTGCAACTGAGAGAGATGCTGATGGGATTGAACATTTCAGCGTCAAGGTACATATTATGCTAAATACATATGTTCAGCCCTTGTATGCCTGGGATTTAGGTGTTGCTAAAAAGCAGCTGCAGGGGGCTTGGACCAGGTTCTGTCCAGGACAGAGGGAGAGGGAGGCTTTGACCTCTCCTCTGGTATGATCCTGACGCAGATCAGGGAAACTCAAGGCTACTATTTTCCCCAGGACGAACGTTCCCGTTGCCGTGCTGCCAGCAACCTCCATGCTGCAAGGGTTGCTGCTGTGACTACTGGTTAATGACTGACCTCAGGCTTGCTACTCCACGAGAACAGACATAGGCCCCTGGAATGCTTCACTGATCTACGTTTCAGTATTTATAATTCACCTTTTCCCAAATGGGCCAAGGAAGCAATATAAACACAGTATCAGAATATGAAACAGAAAACAGAGACGGTGGGACCAATACGGAGCTTCTCAAGTCTGTGCCTGCAATTCAGCACGTACAGACTCAAGAAGTCCCACTGAGCAGGCTGGAAGACCCCCCTTTACTTCAAGGAGACCTCTAGCCTGCTTGCATCCAGCACAGGATGCAGGGGTTGCCATCTGGAGTCGCTGCTCCTATGCTGGGTACAATCGGGCCCATAGTCTCTTTTTCCTGTCATCACCCAGTTAAAACTTACCAGCCGAATGATCTGACTCTATGCATGTTTACGTAAAAGGAATTCCCACCTAGTTCAATGGGACTTACTGGGACGCAAACATGCCTAAGATTACACTACCAGTATCCCTACATTCCCTGGGCATATAGAATAAATTCACTACAAATATGTTACGTAAGTCAAGGATAAAGAATAGTTTTTTAAAACACACACACACATACTTATCAACGACAAAATGGGTGCAGGAATGAATCCTGATGCTCAGAAGGCAGTGCAAAGAAACTGATTATAGATATTTGTATTTCTCTGCTACAAAGCGTAACAATTTCGTGTCCACAGAATGGTTAACTGAAAATCCATTAAATCCACTCCCCCTCTTATCCTTTTGACAAATTAACGTAGGATCAGATCTTGAAAATGTTCATGCTGAGACAAAGCTACTAATGGGAGTTTTGCCAGAGTAGGTATTAGGGCCAGGCATGACTTGGCCTATGGCACCAAAGAAACATGAGTTATTACTTCAATCTATCTATGTCTAAAGTACATTGCTCAACATTGCTACAGCCTGGCTTTGCCGTATTCTTTGGCACAAATATAGGGACTCGGCAGCTGGTATGCATTTGCAAGTATTAAAGGATGGAGCTTTTTCTATTAGGAAGTTCTAAGTAAAAAATGGAATGTCTTCTAGTTACTAGTCTTGTGGCTATGGAATTGCTTGTTTGCCTCCTCCATCTGGAAAGGCAAAACATAAAGTAAAACCAGGGAGGATTGACAGTGAAACCAACCTTTTTTTTGGAAGTCCTGCAAAGACATCACAGACACCATGGAAGACAACGGTCATGGATACCTAATTGTCTGGTATCCCACCATATCTACAGTATATCTACAGTACTCCTACCTCCCTAGTTCTACACCCTTCACTCCTGTCCAGCTCTACAGGTTAAGAACTGAAGACATATGTAGTCCTTTAATTCAGGTCACAAGAACACAAGAAACGCCCAAAGACCCATCTAGTTCAGCATCCTATTTCCTACAGTGGCCCATCAAGGTGCCTCTGGAAAGCTCATAAACAGGAATCAAACTAAATCTAGCCAATCACACATGCTTTTCCCTGAATAAATTTTGAAATACAGGCATGCCCTGGTATCCACTGATTCAGTATCCATGGTTTTAGTTATCCACAGATACCATGGATACTGGAACACCTATTAAAAAGATAGGGGAATATTAAACAAATTGCTTTTTTTACCTTGTTGCAGCAAAACCACTGATGTTCCCTTATCTTTAAAAAGGCGACCCCAGTATCCACAGTTTCAAGTATCCATAGAGGGTTCTGAACGGAACCCAGCAGATACCAGGACATTATATATACCTGTATTATATATAGCCCTACATACATACATACATACATACATACATACATACATACATACATACATACATACATATAAAGTCCTATATCTAGCCTTCACAACATTTGTGCCAACTGTCATTGGATTCATGGTTTTACAAGGAGAATTGTATTGTTATGAACCAGTGCTCCATGAACACACTTGTACTGCAGTTTCCATTGTAGCAGCTCTGCTCAGTGCCACTACTAATACATGGTAATTAATATGTATTAATATTAATTATTAATAATTAATTATGTATTATTTAATACATAATTAAGAATGCATTAAGACTGTGTCCGAGAGATGTATTGGATCAAAAATACTTCCCATGCTCCAGACTACTTTGTCCAATTCTGCGTGACACACTTTAATTAAGAAGGATGTAGCCAAACTGGAGCAGGTTCAGAGAAGGGCAACAAAGATGGTCATAAGAACATAAGAAGAGCCCTGCTGGATCAGGCCAAAGGCCCATCTAGTCCAGCTTCCTGTATCTCACAGCGGCCCACCAGGTGCCCCAGGCAGGCACGAGACAACAAGATGCTTGCCTCCTGATGCCACTCCCTTGCACCCGGCACTCTGAAGAAGCCTACTACTAATGTAAGGAGGTTGCACAACCCATCATGGCCTACAGCATCATGGTCAAGGGTCTGGAAATCAAGTCCTATTGAGGAAGGGTTGAGGGAACTTGCAAGGCTGAGGGGGGATATGATAGCACTCTTCAAAAACAGGCATGCCCCGGTATCCACTGGGGTTGCGTTCCAGACCCCACCATGGATACCTGAAACCATGGATACTGGAGATGCCTTTTTAAAGATAGGGGAGCATCAGTGGTTTTGCTCAAGAAGATAAAAAAGATTTGTTGAATGTTCCTCTGTCTTTTTAATGTCCCAGTATCCATGGTATCCATGGATAACTGAAACATGGAGATACTGAATCAGTGGGTACCGGGGCACGCCTGTACCTAACAGGCTGTCACGCAGTAGACGGCAAAGATTTGTTTGCTATCCTGAAGAGTAGAGCTAGATAGAATGGGCAGATGGGAAATTTTGATTTAATTTGAAATAGAATATTTTAAGAATAAGGGAAGCTAGCAAGCAGTTTGATGATGCTCACGTCCCTTCCAATTCCATAATTCCTGAATGCAATGTAGAGTCAGAAATCATAGGAATCTCATGTGCCAGTCTCTAACCTTTGTAAATTGCTTCTGGTGTCCTATCTGGGATCCTACCAATAGCAGCTAACTCATACTTTGGTATGGGACTATAAGTTCTAAATCTGTTTATACTACCTTGCTTTATATCCCCAGCCATTTATATTCCTTTTTCAGGCAAATGGAAACTATGGCCTTAAGGAAAACGTGCACTTCCTCTTAGAATGAGATTTGGGCCAAGAATTTGGAAAGCAGCTGCACAGTGTTTTTCTTAGTCTGGGGGTGCCACACAGTAGGCTTTATTGTAAAAAGATGTTTCAGAAACAGTAAGCTATGCCACCATTCCAAGCGATTTCAAATCTCCCTATGAATAAACATAATTTCAAATGAAGAATACAGCTATTGTGGGTTTGGGTGGATGCATCCTCCAAGCCTTTCTGATCAACTTGATTGATCCTAGCCTGAAAACTCTGTGTAGGTGGGTTCTGAACCGAAAAAAAGACTAACAGGGCAAACTAAAGCCATGCAGGAGTTTCCATGGACAGTTTCTGAACTGGCTCAGGCTAACCAGTGGGGTGGCCGGAGCCTTCCCACTGGCACCAGCGGTCATCAGGAGGCCTGCCGGAGCAGGTAGGTCCAGCTCAGGGAAGGGGGAGCACGGAGAGGGAGTTGAGCAGGGTGTGAGGGCAGAATGGAGAGGCAACAGGGGTGGGTGGGTCAGGCCCAGAAATGGGTGGGATCCGCAGCCCCAGCATATGCCATATTCCAATCCTTTTCCCAGGTCTGATCTGCCTGCATGGATCACACAGACCTGCAGCAGCAATATCACTGGTGCATGTCTAAGTTGACTCATTGCAGCTGCTGGGGTTTACTCTGAGACCTCCAGCCGGCAAAAATCCCATGTGGGATGCAGCATAGCCCACAGTGGCAGTTGCACTGCAGGGATTTATCTTGGATTGGGCTGCCCAGTTCCTGCAAGGAGCCATTAAGCACTAGAACCTAAATAAAAAACAATTTATAGTGCACTCCTATGCAGTTTTACACAAAAGTAACTCCCACTGAGTTCAACACACCTTATATCCAACAAGTCTATAAAGGATTGCAGGTATGCAGTGCACTGAAAAATATGGGATTTCTTCCAGGGGGAAAGGACGACAACCTTAGGGCAATCTTGAAGAGTTAGTGCCATTCTCAGTAAAAATGCTTAGGGATGAGCTGTAGAACTCTTAGATTCCAATTAGGAATTCAAATCTGATGCCATTAAAGTGGTCAAGCTAGGTAGCAATTACCTCTATAATAAATCCTTCAGAAAGACTGCAGGAAGATTTTTAATACCGTAGAATCAAAAAGCCAAAGAAGAAAAAGAAGAGAAGCATGCAGCTTCCTTGGAGCTTTGGAAACAGTGAAACAGTCATATAAACAGGAAATTTTATAAAGCAATGATTTAATGCATTCTGTTTTCATAATAGATGTATAGGTTTATGCGTGCATTTATTCTCAAATAGTAAAAGCTGGCACCCACTTGAAAAGGGAAACAATTCTAAATGAATACCTTTTCCAAAGACACCCCACCCTCTTTTTTTGTTTTGTTTTGTTCTCTTTATAATCCTTTGCATACAAATGATGGCAGAATTTTGCTTAAGGGTAAAATTGGTTTGTCTTAAAATAATCAGTAATGACTTCAGTAATGCAAACAAACTGCAGATAATGCCTACCACAAATAAAACGTATAAAGTGCTTGCTAAGCTGCTGTATCTGAGAAATGTTCTAGGAACTCACAAAAGTAATTGTGAAATTGATTTATAATCTTCTAGGCAAACAGGAGCTTGAATCATTGACACATTCATTTCTGGTGTGCTTTTAAGTACATGACATATTGTGAAAACAAGGTGAAATGAGTTTTTATACTGCTTAATTGTGGATAGCTGGATCTTCGGGATGGAGGGCGGGAACAACATGAATTACGCATTTCTAGGGTTTTTTTTGTTAAACATCACGTAAAAACACAAAACACCATATTTGGGAAGTTAAAATATTTGAATAAAAACACAAAACATCTCATTTTGGTGTTTAAGATATTTTCCAGAAATTAAATTACTTTTCCATTAGAAATAATGCTGTGGCTACATCTGCTGACACTATATCACCTACTGTATATAATCTTAGTACACTTGTAAAACATTTAAAATAATAAAATGAGAACTTGGAATGAGAATGTAGAATAAAAACACATAACACCGCAATTTGCTATTTAAATTAAGAAATTTTTTTGGGGGGGAATCTAAAAACAAAACATACCCTACACATTTCCATTCAAAGAGAAAAAACAGAATAATCAGTGCTGATAATCTTCAAAGAATTGTGGTTCAATGTATTTTCCAATCAGGGCCCAAACAAATGTGCAAAAACTCACATGGAAATCAGCATTTCCTACAAAATAAGTGCACATGGGGATGCAAAACCCACACGGATTTCTTTCCGTGTGGCTTTTTTTTATATCATGGAATAAGACACGTAGTTTTTTCACTTTTAATCCATGAATTCTAAATCCTCCACATAGGTTGTGAAATAGTTTTTACAAAACCCTACCGCAGCACCTTGTGGAATCAATTTAGTGCCCAGTCCTAACAACTTTCCAGCACACTGCATTTTGCAGGAGGGGAACAGGCCTCCTCAATGTAAGAGAACATTTGTTCCCATATCTCCCAGTTGCACTGTGGCTACATCAGCACTGGAAAGTTGAATAGGGTTGGGCTCTTATTCTAAGGCTAGGAATTTAAATCTCCTTGTTTACTTTTCTAAGCATGGCTGTGAAAGGTTGTAGAGTGGCTGCTTGGATGACCATCTCCATCTACCTGCTTTGGAACATGATCCTAAGCCCTCTTGCTCAGAAAGAAGCCCCAAGGAGTGGCTGGAGACTTGCTCTGCACAAGCAAATCAGTGCTCCATATGCGCTGGCACACTATACTAACAGCCCAATCCTTTTTATACCCCCCACTCCACAGCAGGCAGCCATGCCAACAGAACATGCACTGCATGCTAGAACGGGGGAAGATGACACGTAAGTAAAAATATGCCTCTGGATAAGCTTTCTGATCACCTATGGGACTCCTTGGAGCTGTTCCAGCTATTTTGCTGGAGTACGTCCAAGGAGAGGAAGGTCTGGTCCCGGAAAGGGGGATAAAGACCTAGTATTATGCAACTGCCACAGAGAAAGCGGGATAAGATCTAGAGTGGGGCTCTCCAAACCCAGGCCCACAGGCCAGATCCAGGGTTTGGGAAAAGCCCTCCCCCCCCCTTACTGTTCCACTGCAGCACCACTTCATTTTGAAGCCGATCTGGTGCCAGGGACACTCTCGGCAGTTGTGTCTTTCCGGACATCCTGCTGCCCAGCCTTCTGGGATGCTGGGCGATAGACACGACTGCCCAGAGCATCCCTGGCACCAGGTCAGCTTAGAAATGGTGAGACATTGCAGCAAAACAGTAAGCACCACTTGGAATGGGGAGGGAGTTTTTTGGACACAGCAGTCTTCAGTTTGGAGACCGCTGCTCTAGAGTATGCAACTGCCACTGAAGATCCTCTTGCCCTCAAAATTGCCCCTCAGTCCAGCCCTCTCCCCCCCCCCCAAACCAGCCACAGCTTACCCTGCAGCCACCTTACCTGCTCCAAACAGGGCACATGTGGCCTGAGTGGGCCATTGCTATGCTTGGGGAGCCATTGTTATTTCCACTGGTGGTTCCTCTGTGCTCAGCCATGGCGTGCCCTTTACAGTGGCACCAGATCACTTATGAAGGTGGAACAAGAGTTGTCCAGTCATAAATGGCAAATAGGATTTGACCATAACATAGTAAGCAAAGAGAATACAAATCACTTGCAGGAACAGGACATTTACTATCCTCAGAAGGGTGAACTCCCTGAGGGGAACTTCCACTCCTTTCAGCGGGCAGGTTCTGCAGGGATACAGTTTGCCAAAGAAGGGACTAGAACAGCTTTTTCATGAATAAATTCCTGGGTTGGAGTGGATGTGTGGTTGCAATTCCCTGCAGTTTGAAACTCCCAGATGTGCTTGTGGATGCATTTTCTCCTGAAGTAACTGTATGTTTTGAAAGGGCTTCAGGTAGCTGCACATAGGCCTATGAGAGCTCCTACTCAGTTCTTTCCCCACCTTCAACCTTCATGACTACTGGCTGCAAGACTTCAGCTTTCGCAGAGGCTGCAAGACTGTTTGCCCAAGTGGTAACTATGAGGCCCCATCCTTCTGTAACACTGTGAGCTCCAACATCCCATATGAAACTCAGGGGAACAAAAAGGAGCTCTGGCCACAGGCTGCAGCTGGAATATTGGCTTAGTGTTGAGGTCATCACTGAGCACCAGGAGATGAGGGGGGGGATACCCATCTCAGCTGGGATGGCTGAGACAAAGACAAAAGAAGGGAGAAAGAGAGGAGCATGGAGTGTTGACGGAGCAGAGTATCAAGCAAGGAGAAAATGTGAGCCAACAAAGGAGGTGAAGGAAAAGAAGAGGATGGGAGAGAAAGCCAGAGAACAGGAAGTAAGAATGTGAACAGAGGAGGAAACAAGGAAAGGGAGTGGACTGGATGCTGGAGAAGGAAGAGGAACCCAAAGAAGAAAGGGAGAAGAGGGAAGGTCCCTTCAGCTTTTAGCCCTTGGGGAGGGAAACGGACTGATCCAATGGGAAGGTATTTCCAAAAGGCACTAAGGCTGCCTTATCCTCAAGGCCTATGAGGAAAATCCTGAAGTATAAGGACAACAGGGGATGCACCCAGACCCATCAACCCAGTAGCCTGCTTCCAATAATAGCTTCCACCCTTCACTAGAACTTACAACCCAAGAAGGTGCATATAGCAACTTGAACCCTTGGGTGACTTAGGGTGCAATCCTACCCAGTGCCAGAATGGCAGGCCAGCCGGCCAGCCCGCGCCATGTACGACGCTGGGTGGGGGGAGGCTCCAGCCTCCCCATGTGCTCCTTGGATCTGCGCCCGCTAAAGAGTGGGCGCAGATCCAAGGAGATCGTGCGGCCCAAATCGGGGTCACACAGCCTCCGGAATGGGCTTAGGATGTGGTCGTACGGCCACCTCCCAAGCCTGCCCACGTCCCACCTTCCCCCCTGCCCACCCTCTCCCTCCCTCACCCAATCCCTGTGCTACTTCAGCACGAAGCTTCCCCTGCGCCAGTCACCTTCGGCTTACGCAGGAGAGGCTCGCCACTGGTGCAGTGGGGTCGACGCTACTCGTAGCGTCAGCCTGACAGCGGGAGCGCTGACATGGGGATGGCGATCGGTGCCCCCGTGTCGGCGCTCCGCCTCTTGCGTCGACTCAATGGATGTCGCGTCTACACAAGAGGGCAGGTAGGATTGCGCTGCCCATGGGAGGCACAAGAAACAGAGCAAAAACTTTGAGATAGCTGATTTGGGTGCACTCTTCCAGGGAAAGGCAATAAAGGGTCAGGCAAATCATACTGCGAGCCTTTTATATTTATTTGTTGCTCTTGCATACCTCTCCTCCCCAAAAAGTCATACCCCGCATTTTATGAAGTGGAAGTACCACAAACACTAATCACTGGATGGATACAGATGGATAAACAGGTATTCAGGGTTCTACCAAGTTCAGTTGTCTTCTCACAGCAACAGTGGCATCTCTACAGGGAGGGCAGAGCTCTAGGTTTTGCAAGGAGCCTTACCTTGTAGTAGAAATCACTCCTTTCCTGCACCGTTTTAGCCAATCCTCACAGGGAAAAGCAACATCTTGGCGTTGCTTACTGGCTACAGCAGCAAGGGAGAGGAGGGATTTACATGACAGGGTAAGGCTCCTTGCAACACTTAGAGGTCTGCCCTCCCTGTAGAGACGCCACTGCACAGCAAAGACTGATTTTCATATCAAATGTTTGACATGTATAAGCATTTCTTCTCTTGATAGATTAAAAGAGAGAGAGACAGGAACTGACTATTTTAGTACAAGGCAGAAAGTTTGAAACACATATAGGAAGATCAGTGCTTGGCCACGCTCATGAGGATTAGTGCTCTGGGGTACTGAGGTGTGAAGTGGAACGCAGGCCGTTTTCACAGCCCAATCCTATGTTTACAATGGAGCAGGCAGGCTGGTGGGCCTGCACCAAATCCAGCACAACATGGGCGGCCTGAGGAGCCTCTCTGGCGCAAGGGCATGTTTGTGTCCTTGTGCCAGGGGAGGTTCCAGCCTCCCTGGTGGACTCCTTGATCTGCGCCTGCTAAATAGCAGGTGCAGCTCCGAGGCGGCAGCACGGCCCGAGGACGGGGCCCTGGATGCAGCCGAATAGGGCGGGGCAGTTGCCACCCCCGCGTTGGTGCTATGTCTGTAGCGTTGCCGCAACGCCGTTGTGTTGGCACTACGCCCATTCTAGGATTGCATCCTCATTCTAATAGTAGCCACAGGTCCTCCATATCGATATTCCCTTGTTAATGCGAAAATGCCCTTTCTATAAATACATTGGGAAGTCACTGTAAATTGGTGAGCTCCGTGTTGTAGCAAGAGTAAGTGCACACAGGATTATTGGATCTGGACAAGGGAGTTGTAACAGGATGCAGGCATCTTGCGCGGTCCTTGAGGCATCCAGTGGGCCACTGTGAGATACAGGAATCTGAACTAGATGGGCTTTTGGTCTGACCCAGTGTGGCTCTTCGTATGTTCTTGTATTTCTTTACCTGGTCAATCTTTTTTATTATTTCAAGGCATGAACGGAGCACACATGTGCACATATGTACTTGATGCTGAGTACCTTCTAGGAAAGCAAGGGCCAGGCTAATAATGTAATTTTTTCATGGACTGATATTAAGATTCACATGCTAAAAGGAAGCTCATATTATGTGAGCAGTCTATTCCCCCCCCCTGCATTCTATTTGACTCACTCAAATGAAGCTTGCCTGTTTTAAAATGAATTAAGGTAACTGCACTTTGCTGGCACAACACATTGTTCCCTGCGACGTTGGGAGCCTCCCGGGGCACAAGGAGGGGCTGCAATGGTGCTGCAGTGATCGGGGCAGCGCTGGTGCCCCAGCAGTTGTGGTGCTGCCCCAACCAAAGGGCTTTGTCACTTACCTAGGGGGGCAGCACCGGCCTTTGGCTGGGTGTTGGGGGCTTACAGAGGAAATCCCTGATGTGATATAGCTTGAGCTGATTCAAAACATCTAGGCTCCAACTATGGAGAAGAAATCCTGATATGATATAGTTTGAGCTGATTTGGGGTGCAATCTTAACCAACTTTCCAGCACTGAGGAAGGGCAATGTAACTTTGAGGTAAGGAAACTAACATTCCCTTACCTTGAGGAGTTAGTTAACCCCGGCTAACTGAGCAAGAGTCCCTTTTTCAAGTAGAACATATTAGTAGAACTCTTCTATTTAGCAGGGGGAGAGTAATTGTCCCTCTTCACCCCTGCGCAGTGTCTTTTCTAGTGGCTGTTACTGGTAGTGGTCTGCTTTATTTTATTTTTTAAGATTGTGAGCCCTTTGGACAGGGAGCCATTTAACTTTATTATTATTAAAGGAAAAGGTTTCCCCACAACTGAATGGTCTAGTCGTGATCAACTGTAGGGGGCGTGGCTCATCTCCGTTTCTAAGCCTGTAGAGCCGGCATTTGTCCAAGGACAAGCTTCTGTAGTCATGTGGCCGGCATGACTCTACGCCGTAGCGCACAGAATGCTGTTACCTTCCCACCAAAATGGTACCTATTTATCTACTTGCATTTTTAGGTGCTTTCGAACTACTAGGTTGGCAGGAGCTAGGACAAGCAACAGGAGCTCACTCCGTCGCGCGGTCACAAACTCCCAATCTTCCAGTCAGAAAGCCCAGCGGCAGCGGTTTAAACCGCAGCGCCACCATGTCCCTTTTATTATTATTTGCCTGTAAACCGCTTTGTGAACTTTGTGTTGAAAATCGGTATATAAACAGTTTGTTGATTGATTGATTGATTGGTTGGTTGGTTGGTTGGTTGGTTGGTTGGTTGGTTGGTTGGTTGGTTGGTTGGTTGACTACTACTCCACTGCAGAATGCAGAATAGGCCCCAAAGGCACAGCTTATGTCACTGTTGGAAAGTTGGTTAGGATTGCGCCCTTAATGATTCTTAAATTAGGCATTTCTTTAATGGTTAACTTTTATCGAAGTGTTTTCAACAAAAAACGCATTCCACATGAGAGCCAAAAAGCAATCTACACTAAACATATCATGCAACCCCATCAGCTATCATGTCAAGGGCAAGGGAAAAAAACCTCATCCCCTATGGCCAAGTTAGGCTGATTGTTAAGGTGCTTAGGAGTCTTTTCTCAGAATGAAAATATGTGACCGCAGATTTTGCAAACATAAATAACTTAGAATGTAAAATCTCCATCTGCCAAGTTATAAGAACTACAGTATTCAGATCCATGGGAAAAGCATGACATGACTGTACAAAAAGCAAAAAAGGGCAATGTTGAGACATAATTGCTTTAACACTCATGGATTGTTTCCCCTTTCCATCAGAAAACTCAGATAATATTCCTGCCCCTAATAACCCAATCACATTCAAATCTACCAAAAATGTTTTGGAGCCTTTTGTTCTATTTTTTACTATTTTATAAAAAGAAAACAGTACATTTTCACATACTGCCTGAAGACAGTCTGTTTCTGTTCTGTGAGAAGGAAAAGGGTTTTATGTACAAGAATCTTAAGATTGGACCCAGTTATATCAATGTGGCTCCCATAAATTATTCCATAATCAAGAGGCCACACAGGACATAACGGTAGTGAATCACTGGCTCCGGGGTTACCAACATCTGCATTACAAGTAGTTGTATTGGCGCTTTTGCACACGTTTCTTTGGTGGTGCTTTCATACAGACTTGATAGTATAGTTGATAATTTACTTCCTCCTCCATTTCTTCCTTTTCTTGGTATACCACCTTATTCCTAGTTTCTGGCTTTTTTTTTTTTTTAACCAAAAGCATGAGATTTTTCTCATTTGCATTGTAGTGATACAAATACCTTTTGGACACTTACAGGCAAATCTTGTCTTGGAAGTAAACAACACTTTAGGTTCTGAGAGAGTTCAGGAACTGCTGCAAGTATCTGTGGGGGCAGGGGAATGGCAGCAACGTGCTCGCTACGACTGAGTCACTTCTGGCCCCATTATGTGGCCAGGGGGACTTACCGCTGCCTGCCCCCGTGTCTAGGAGGATCGTGGAGCCCTGTAGTCCCTTCTGCAAGGCTCCCTGTGCATTAGAAACGTTTTCTAAAAAATGATTGCAACCCACTTCCGATTTCACAATTGCAACCAGGAATGGATCACAATTTTTTAAAACAGAAAGGTCTGCAGGGCTCCCCACCCTCCCATACACTGGGGCAGACACTGTTAAGTACCCCCAGCCCCATTATGTGGCCAGAAGCAACTCTATTGCGACGACTGCATCACTGCCATTCCCCCACCCCTGCCCCTTAAGGGAAAGAAGTAGGGGTTTGCTGGCTGTGGCATTGTGACACCCCAGTTTGAAAACCCCTGCTTTAATGAATGGGGTTTGCTACCAATTAACTTATATTGGTACCTCTGAAACTTTTCCTTATTCACCAGATTTTTAAGAATACTTGTATACTATATTTTTTTTAAAAGTTCAGAGAGTGGATGACAGGAAAAAAATCAAATAAATGGTTTACAATCTAAAAAGATGCAAAAGAAACACCAGCAAACAGCCAAACTAGGTGCTGATGAAACTATGTATGATTCCCTTAGAACAATATATGTCCACTTAGGGCACATTTCTAACTTGCGTGGGAACAGGTAGGTGGGCAGTGCAATCCTAATCCCCCGACAGAGCTGGCACTATGCGCTGGCTCTCAAGTGTCACGAATTTGCTGTAAAGTTTATGCACTGGCTTAGCAGCACTGGACCTGCACCTAGAGAAGGTAAGTGTGTGCCAGCCTGGGCAGGCTGGCACATGGGATAGGTGAAGGTGGTGGGAGGGCAAGACAGAGGTGGAATGGGAGCATTCTGGGGCAGGGGATGGTGGCCTGCAAGGCAGGTCAGACTGTGAAGGAGGTGGGAACGGCTGCAACAGTGCTGGCTGGATCCTAACCTCTATCCCCAGTCTGACTGGCATTACAGAGTATGCTCGGATTTGTGCCTGTGAAATTGTGGGTGCAGATCAGAGTAGCTCCATAGGGCAGGCCCCACAGGGAAATCATAGGGAAGTGATTTCTCTGAACAAACCTGTTTCTCTAAATTTTGAAAGCAATCTTCATCTCATACACTCCATACAATCAGGATGTACAAAATAGGAAAAAACAAAGACAACATGTAGAGCAGGCTATAAATCTACATAAATATCTATAGAGCGTAAAAAACCAAAACAAACAAAAACATTATTATCATTACAGATTCCATTTCTGGAGCAGCTTTTTCAGTGAGGCTTTATCAAGTAAATAAGGGTGAAGGACTAAGTGACATACTTATGACAAATGCAAGACACAATGATAATGAATTATAAAACTTTATTGGCCTGTTAAAAATACGTTTAGAGAATTCAGCAAATACAGACTGTCCATATTGTCAAGATTCTGTTTCAAATAAAATAAGTGATTGTCAATTATTTACAAGAAATATAAAAACACTTTGTAAAGTATATAATGAGCAGAGTAACTAAAGATTCACAGTGTGGATTGGTGGATTACAGCAAATGCTGAATATTTTCATTCTATTCGAATAGAAAATGCCATTATAGCAGCTACATTAACATTTTGATCTGATTGGAAAAAAAACTGATTATATATATATATATGGAATTATCTATGGATATTTAGATTAGAATCAATGATATGCGGAATAAATACGTACCAGTTCATTAGAAATAAGATAAAACCTGTTATTCTTCTGATGCAATGTAAAAGTATTAAATGAATGGGTCATAAATTAATTTTGCTGTCTGATGAAACTATTGATCTCAGCATTCCAACAAAAGTTTGCCATTAAAGGTTAGTCATTTATATCTCCTGTTTACACAACCTGCTAACAGATGTCATCTGAAGAACAGGAAGTCTTATCAAGTGATTGGCTTTTAATGCTGTTTCACAGCTCAGAAACTCTTGGACAACCCTTAGGACATGGCACACTGATTTTAGGATCAATACTTCTATAGGTGCTTTGAGGATTTTAACCTATTAAGCTTTGTGTAGTGTGCATGATTGGGAGTGTAACTGCGACAGGGGGAAAACTTAACCCTCCTAAAACTCCACTGCAGATTTGCTCTGTTTTGTATTCCCTCCCCAAACACTATTTAAAATAAAATCAAATAGGTCACTGTACTAGATTACATGCTTAGTGTAATGTGAAACTGGCCTTTAGGTCTTCATTTGTACATACTAAAGTCTTATCTTGAAAGAAGTATTCAACTTTAGGAAGAAATATTTATTTGATGCCAATGGGAGGCTACTCAGGAGTGTCATTGATTTTAGTGATTTTTTTATCCCCAGTAACTATTCTCAGAAATGTGAATAGCGTGATCTCAGAAATGTGAATTATAAGAAAATTGAGATTTATGAAACCCGTAAATTGAGGTTTATAGAAACTTGTACAGAAGTAATTTATTAAATTAATCTTAAATTTCAGTACGAGGGACAAATGAACAACAAGTTCTGCAAGTTTTTTATCAATTGCAATAGAAAGACTTATATTTGAACATTTGGGGAGTTTCTCTACTTTTACATAGTCTTAATACTTTTTGCACCATTATAGTTCCCTGCTTTTTTAAGCTATTAAGAACAGTCCCAATGTTAAACTTTTTATGCAAGTGATTGCAAGATAGGAGCATCACATTCTAGCTCTTTACACACACCCCATCCTGTTCAACTAAAGTTTGGTTTATACTTCTTAGCTGTCACATAAAAGCCACTTTAAAGCACATAACATGATAACTATTAGTGATAGTAAGTGTTGGAAGGTTTCCAAGAATGTGGCAAAAGTAACTTGATCTGCATGGGTAGCTGCCACATATGAATGAAGGGGAGATTTAAAGCTGCCTCTATGTGACATACATACATCATAAAGATGCCCTAAAGCACACTTACCAATCCTAAACACACTTACCTAGGAATAAGTCCCATTTAACATAGTGGGACTTACTTCTGAGTACTCATGCACAGGATCATGCTACAAATCTATTTTGTTACACTTTAATTCAAATTATGTAATAAATCTAATTTAAACCTCCGAAAGCTAATACAGGTGACTTCCCTAGGCCTCACAGAATGCCTTTTAAGGCATAAAAATGTCATTTTCAGTTTTCCTCCAAAAACCGGAAGTGACTATTTTTTTTTGGCCGAAAAGGCCATTCTGAAGCCTATAGAGGATGCTGGCAGACACTTACAACCTCTGTGGGGCTCAGAAACCCTTGGTCAGGTTCAGAGGGTTGGGTAGGCCCTGAATTCTGCAAATACTTGTGGATTTGGTATCCGTGGGGGTTCTGGGAACAGAACCCCCACAGATAATGAAGGCCTACTGTATACTTTTGTTACCTGCTCAGGTCTTATGAATCTGTAAAACAGAACTTAAGTATTCCATGAACTCTTTTTATTGCCTTGTAAAATACTAAAGAGCCACTTTAGCACTGAACTCTGGATGGTTAGTATGCGTAGCAATCTTAATGGTATCTGGTTGATTCTTGGTGCACTTCTCACTGGGGTTTAAAGGGTCAGTAATTTTCTAATTAACCATGTTCTTTGTAAACCAAACACATTTGGACAGATTAAAATCTAGAAAGAAAGGGCAATTTATAATCCAGGTAAAAGCTCCAGCTGCAGAGGTGTCCAGCTTTATCTGCTGGGAAGTAAGTAAGCTAGCAACATTTAAGCATTGCAACTGCCAAAGCAAAGTAGTAAATAACCATGTGCTGTTTTAACTTATACCACTCATAACAGTGCAATACTATGCATGAGACAAAAGCCCCTTTTGTTCAATGGAACTTACTTCCTAATAAATCTGTATAAGATTGCAGCCTAACAACATAATCCTGTCCATTTCTTCTCGGAAGTCTCATTGTGTTCAATGGGATTTATTGCCAGTTAAGTGTGCATAAGATTGTAGCTTAAATGTAGCAAGAACAATGCATTTGATGTCTAATGCGAAGTACAAAAATAACTAAATTATATCTTATATTGTTTGGGTGCTTACATAAATTGGTGGTGCATAAATCAGTACTGGTAAATAAATGCCTTGTTTACGCAGAATCCAAAAATATTCTGTCAGTACATATAGAACTACTCAAAAAATCAGATTGTGCCTATACCTTAAAGTGGAACTGCAAAATATCACAAAAATAGATTATAGACTGATTAAAGGTCTAATCCTTACTACACACTATGCCAGCTGAACAGGCATTCCACCAACCTAGTGTGCTTTGCAGCTGTTGTAAACTCTGCCAGAGAGTACATCACCAGTTCTGTGTGGCGATGGGACACTGGCTGTCCCCTGCATCAAGCAAGCTTGCACAGGGACTGAGGCAGAACGGTGTGGGGGTGAGAAGAATGGGGTGGCAATGGACATGGGGAGGAGGACAGATCAGGCCCGAGAAGGGGGTAGATTTGGCAGTAGCAAGAGCCTGCCGAAACATGATCACCTTCCCAAGCTTGATCTGTCTTGTGCTGGCGATTTCATAGACGGCAGAGAGGGATTACTCTGGGGAATGGTGTCCTTATACTGAGGAGGTCTTCCAAGGCTAAAATTTCCCCGTGAGACAAGCAGGTACAGCACAGGTGCAATTACATCACTGCAGTGGGCTTACAGTGGATTGGCCTGTAATATATTGGTTAAGAGGGAGTTTGTGCATCTGAAAGTTTAAATTATCTGAGAGAATAAAATGTTGTGACTACTTTGAGAAGTTCAGCACTTAGAGGTCAAGCGCTGCTTTTGGGATTCAGGACGCAACCCTAAGTAGCGACGGACTGGCAAGGCCAACAGACCAGCGCCATATCCTAGTGCTGCTTAGGACAGGCTGGAGTTTCCACACGGCAAGGCTGCTAAACAGCAGGTGCAGATCCGAGGAGATCAGGCCTGCGTGGCCTCCCAAATGGGCCTAGGATTCGGCCTTATGGCTGAATCCTGTGCCCGCCCACGAGCCACCCCGTCATGGCGCCTCCCTTGTGCCAGCTGGCTTCAGCTGATGTGAGGGAGGCGCTGCATGGGCACAACAGGATCAGCGCTGCCTGCAGCGCCTGTCCCGTTGCCTTAGCGCTGACATGGAGGTGCAGATCGGCGCCCCTGCATCAGTGCTAAGCATGCAGTGTCAACGCAACCCCGTTGCGTCGATGCTGCGCAGTCCCTAGGATTGCGCTGCCCATGTTCTTCTATAGGCATGTGGATGTGGGAGAAGCAGTGGATATCATCTATCTGGATTTTCAGAAGGCGTTTGACACAGTCCCCTGCCAAAAGCTGCTGAGGAAACTTCACAGTCGGAGAATAAGAGGGCAGGTCCTTTTATGGTTTCAGGAAACAGAGAGTGGGGGTCAATGGGAAATTCTCACAATGGAGAGAGGTGAAAAGTGGAGTGCCCCAGGGATCTGTCTTGGGGCCCGTGCTTTTCAACTTGTTCATAAATGACCTGGAGACAGGCATAGGCAGCGAGGTGGCCAAGTTTGCAGAGGACACAAAATGTTTCCAGGTGGTGAAAACCATCCAGAAGGATTTCCCCAAGTTGGGGGAATGGGCAGCAAAATGGCAGATGCGTTTCAATGTAGACAAGTGTAAAGTGATGCACATTGGGGCAAAAAAGGGGTCACGGCAACCTTTCAAAACTTGTACAAGAGAGGGCTTGGATCAAAGCCAATAATGGTACTGCCTTATCAAAACTCAATCCTGCGCAATTTATTCTCGCTGTTTTATCCCATAGCTTCTAAAATGTGTGGCCCTACTTGGGCTGCTACCTCACAGTGTTGTTATGAAGACACAAGATGTAGGGGGAAATGGGGCAGGTAAAGTTGGTGGATTAGGTCCTGGAAAGGGGAATGGGATTGGTGGTGTGTCTCTATCCTCATACTTTAAGCTGTGGCACGAAAACTGTTGAAGACCACTGCCAAACAGAATTAGTCCTAGGCATGTCAAGATACACTTGATGTAAATGAAAAGGACTTGCAAGAGTAAACAAGATCCAAGGGACTTCTTCACTTGCTATTTTGTTGCACAGAACTGGCTACATGTGCAAGACAGACAGTACATTTCAAAGAAAGAACATAAAAGTACTATTTTCGAATCATCCCAGCATCAAAGTACACACATAAGGATGCTGCTGCTAAATGGGTAAGGGAATGCCTTTTAAAGTGGTGTTCCTCTTTAAATATTTAAATAGGGAGAGGCCACTGTCCCCCTTCACACTAGTGTGGCATCTTTCCAGTGACTTTTGCGGCTGTTACATTTACATCTCTTTTTATATTGTGAGCCATTTTGGGACAGGGAGACATTTTTTTTTTAACTATTTGGTGAACTTTTTTTATCAATAACTATATTGAAATATTCTTAATAATAATCTCCCATGTTTTTCATAAGAGAGATTCATGAAGTGGGAGAAGCCGTAGGTGCTTTTGGGGGGTTTATGACAATCAGCATTGTGGGAGAGAAGTACTGTGGGAGAGAAGTGGATTCAAGATCATGCACATACTATGAATGTCTTTATCTTATATTTGTGCATGTGTGTGCATGTGCGTGCATATATCAATATAATACTTAATGCATGCATGAAACAGACTGCAATCCAAAAAAAGCTTTTGCTACAATAAATCTGTAACTCTTTAAGGTGCCAAAAACTGTTATTCTTGCTGCAACTAACAGCACAATCCTATACCCTCCTTAGCGCCGGCACTGCGCTCTAGCATCGGCCAAACGCTGTCGCGAACATGCCATAAAGCACACCCGTGTGAGCACTATGGCGTTTGGCCGATGCAAGCAGCAGCATCAACACTCGGGTGCCGCCGCGACCATCGGCAGCGCCGGCCATGTGCCAGTTGAGCGCCGGTGTCCGTGAGGGCGTTCCAGAGGCATTCCGGGGGCGTAACTCGGCTGCGCAGCAGGCGGAGATGGCAGTTATTACGCGGTTGTGATGCAGGACGGCTGTAGTGTCATATCCTAACGTCAGTTCCCGGCTGCGGCGGCCCCAATTCGGGCCGCTCACGTGCACGTTCCTCTGCACCTGCTATTTTGCCGGCGCAGATCCGAGCAGGCCCATTGGGGTGACTGGAGCTTATGCGGGTGCAAGGGGAAAACCTCCCCTTGTCCTGCACATTGCTGCTGCTGCCTCCGAATGGATATGCCCCTGCTATGTCAATCAATCAATTAAAATTTTTTTTACTAGGCCTTACTAGGCCAGCATAAGGTAGGATTGCGCTCTAAGACAGATAAAACTGAAATTGAGCTGCACAGGAAGGAATTCACTAAATGGTGGTAGAAAGTATGAATGTTAGACTCAAGCTAAACTATACACTATTCTGGTTGCATGACTGGGGCTGACATTTCTTTTAATGTAAATAGCAACCATGGTGGGCCTTGATCTAGATTCAGACATCAGCAGGAGAGAAACATTTTAAATCGTTGACCTGTCATGGTCCCAATCCAGACTGGATCTTAAATGGATGCTGTGTAAGTCTGAAAGTTCCTACTGGTACCTCTCTCTCTCTCTCTCTCTCTCTCTCTCTCTCTGTGTGTGTGTGTGTGTGTGTGTGTGTGTGTGTGTGTGTGTGTGTGAGAGAGAGAGAGAGAGAGAGAGAGAGAGAGAGTGAGTGAGTGAGTGAGTGAGTGAGTGAGTGAGTGAGTGAGTGAG
>JAJKFI010000001.1:22151773-22172278 GCA_029204185.1 Lerista edwardsae | reverse complement strand
GAGTGAGTGAGTGAGTGAGTGAGTGAGTGAGTGAGTGAGTGAGTGAGTGAGAGAGAAAAAGAGAGAGAGAGCGCACAAAGAGTTGAAGTCCCTGCTGGATTAGCTGCTATTAACATTATATCAGGTCCTAATCACATGATGAATGTATTGTCTAGTCTGGCACTCAGTGCTGCATGTATATTTTTAAATAGTTTCCTAATAACCTCATATCCTTAGAACAGAAAATAGAGGTTTGAACATGATATGGCATAATGCTAAACAATGACTTAACAACATCTTAGTTCCCATTTGATATGTGATATTTTGCTGCTTATAACTATAAAAAAACCAGTCAACAAAAAAAAGATAAATTAAATGAGGAAGAACTGCAGAATTACTTTTTGTTACAGCTTTAGGGTTTTAGATCACAATCCTACAAACCTGCAGCTGCTCAACTTTCAACTGAGGAATTAATTGCCTTGCAGTAACGTAATTCAAAGGCTGAGAGCTAACAGTTTAAGAATGAGGGATAAAACGTTTAAACTTTTTTAGTGGACAAAATATTTGCAGTTCACCTTTAATAAATATTATCTATAACATTAATCTATTTTCAGCTATGCTCAAACAAATAAACTGAAACAATGCAATGGAATTTTGCTGAAATATCACTTTGTGAACAGGGTCATTGCAACAGAATACAACAGTTTATTTTTGTGCTTTCTTGGGTTTATAGCAGCCTGGGGCTGATTTTACACTGATGTTGCCAAAAGTGTGCATACTTCTAGAGTTCTCCAAACACAACCCATCTCTACAAGAGAGGTCCCAGGAGTGTAGCAACTGACATCACAACAAACACGTCCATTGCCTAGTGTGCAGCACATAGCTTCAACAAACATGCTCAACAGCCCCCTCTCTCTTTTTCCTTATTTCATTTACCCATCCAGTGGGATCTTATGAAACAAAACAGAACCTAAAAGAAACAAAATAAACACATGAGAAATCATGCTTATAACAGTTAAACAAAAATTAACACAAAGAACCAAACACAAATGAATTCCTAAGAATCAAATAAACATAGGATACGTTGAGAAAAATATGTCAAAATCATAAATCATAAAGAAAAAAACAAACAGCTTAAGAAAAATATAGCTTGATGTGGCTTACATGCACAACTTTTTTTTTTAAAAAAGCATTTAATATGTACTGCATGGAGATATAAGGCCACTGTGAACATATGAAATGAAAACATTCAAAATAGAAGTATGTAATACAACCAAAACAGTACTTGGCTTGGAATAAAACCACCTAATCTGATGCAAAACTGAAATCACACATCAAAAGTGCACAGTGCTGACTCTGGTCTCTATGGCTGCAGTCTTCACCCAATCTGGGCACAGGGACACTCTGGGTAGTTGTGTCTATACTATGGCATGACATCCCAGCAAACTTTGCACCAGGACATCACCATAGACGTGACTGCCCAGAGCATCTCTATGCCCAGATTGTGCGAAGACTGCAGCTACAGAGGAGCGGAATGGTAAGCGCTGCTCATCGGGAGGAGGGATTTGGGCAAACGCAGGATCCAGGGTTTTGTGAGCCCTGATTCAGACCAAAACAGAACCACAACATCATGATGGAAGTGGAATATAAGCCACCAGGCTACAAATTGGTCCTCCACCTGAGCACCCAATAGTGGGGAGAACCAGTTTGCATGAAAGGTGGGAGATCACATGGATCAGGCACTCATGCAGAAGGTCCAGTTCACGCTTCAGTATAACTTCTTGATGAAAAGTTTCACACTGTTCCCTTATCGTGTTGTCCCCTGAATGTATGAACCACAACTAAATTTATCTTTATGTCCATAAACCTGCTACACTTGAATATTGCTGACATGCGATGGATCACATGTAATGTTAATGTAGTCTGAAAAACTGAATTGACTTATGTGTACTGTAAGTCATTGTCTTCTACGGGGCCCTGGGAGGATAGTGGGGTAGGGAGCTGGTTCTTACTTTATCAATGTAGACTCCAGAACCTGAGGGAAAAACTAATAGCCATGACTTCATCTGCATATTATTTAATGCTAATTTAACACCTGAGGACACAGTATCATCTCTTGCTTCATTGCTGCTCGTTCTTATTTCACTGAGAGCCAGGACACACGTGCAAAAGCACACACGCTTATTAGGTGCTATTTCATGTTTCCAAGAAGGCTTGCCTAAATTCCTTTGTGCTGAAACAATCACTATAACTTTGCATGAAAAGCCAACAAAAACAGAAAGGGTGAAAGAGATTTGGCTAAATCACACACAAAATTGTAATCTCAGAGCAAGTGTAATCAATTCAGAACTGCCAGGATTCTGTAACTTAGCATTCTTGTAAGCTGTTTTGAAGAAAAGGCTTTAGGACATTAGGAAGATTAATTACCTAAGGTAATATTTACCATAATGATGACTTCGGAAAAATGCACTGATTTTAACCTGGTTTTACTAACACTGGGATAAAAAGAGAGAGAAGAAAATGTGGCGCCCTTATTTACCCAACAAGCCACTTCTCACCTCTTGCTAGGAACAAAATATCCAGATATGCTGCAACTCACACTAGCCTCTTAACCCTTTCTTAAGTATATAATATAGGACCAATTAACACAAGCCTTTTGATATGGAGGTGATGGGAATAAGCTGTCATAAATTGGATTGATTGGTCTTGAGAAAGCTATGGTATACATCAATACTGCAGCTCAGTACCAGCTGGAAAGGCTAGGAGATTGAGGGCCAAATCCTATCCAATTTCCTAGTCCTGATGTAGCCTTCCCAATGGTGTGTGTGCTGCATTCTGTGGTGATGGGGAAGTCATAGAGGCTTCCTCAAGGTACGGGAACATACCTCAGGGTTGTACTGCAGGGATCCCCTTGGACGCTTCTGCAGTGCTCCCCAACCTTGGAATGTATAAAAAGAGCTATTGCCACGCACATCATACATTCCAAGGTGTGGGGAGCACTGCAGAGGCGTCCAAGGAGATCCCTGCATCCCGCACCAATTTGGGAACCTCTGCTTTACCCCAAGATAAGCCCATGCCAACCTCTGGGTCATCTCAGTCCTGTGCCAGAGATATTGCTTGTGAACATCTATGTGGACCAATGAAGACAGATTGGGCCTGTGGCCAGGATTCAGGATTTTCCTTCTCGGGTGCCCTCCTCCCTGCCTCCTCTCCTCTCCATTCTACTCTGTCCCATCCCATTCCACCCCCCTTCCCGCCGCCTCCTGCTGCCTGCACAGTCTTACTTCAGGTGGCAGTTGTTCCCATTTCATAGTCACGCAGACCCACCGCTTGCGGCCAGGCCGTGCTCTCCAGCATTGTCCCCACTATTTACAACAGCCAGGAAGTGTGTAACGCTGCTGAAACACACATTCCAGCAGTGAAATGGCCCAATGGGTTTGTGTCCATTCTTGTTTCCTTTTTTAATACCTTCGATACAGTGCTGTTATTTGATACCCCATGCCACTGAGGATATTTTAAACAAGATAAATATATACGTTGACTTTTACACATGCTTGGAAGCAATCAACTGTAGCATAACTGTATCTGTGGCCCATTTAAATGAAGAATGATTTATTGGGAGCGAAATGAAAAACCGCAGAGGGTAAAGAAAGGAGAAAGATGCAGCAATGTTACCTAAAAAGGAGATCTTATCAAATTTGTCAGATTCTGATTCCAAGCATAAAATGAAATGCAATAATTCATGCCTATTTTCAGTTGCTACTTGGAAAGATGCCATTGTTTACAAAGTAATGCTTGCTAATGCTGCCACTGCACAGAAAGTCTCCCATCTCTGCTTCTGGAAACTGTTTTCTAGACAAGAAAAAATAATGTCCTCTTCACCATCAAAATGCCAGCATGACAACAATAGATAAAATATCTGAACAAGACCTTTATCCAGGATTACACGTGGAATCATAGCAGGAGCTAGATTTAACATGCAAACACCTTAGAATGAAAATACCCTCACATACACTTAAACCCATGACAAATATTTAAGCCAAGACAAAACGTCTATAATGCATAATTAATCAGTGTAATTTGCTACCAATGGCCAGTAGCTTATATGGCCTTAAAGGAGATAAGATTAGACAAATGAATGGAGCAGCCACATCTTGGACTCTAATGGTGACCACGGTGGGATAATGCAGTAATGTAGCAACATGACCATGTCCCCCCCTGCATCATATCACCCCTGCTCCCTCACACTATAGTTTCCTTGCCAAAATGACTATTTCAGAGCCAGACAAAGGCAAGTGGGCCCAAATTTGCAGTGCTCACCACTTTAAGTGACGAGTGCTGTGTATGCCCTGCCCCACAGACAGCCTAGAAAATGCCCAGATTGCCAGAGGGGAGTGCACCCCCTATTTGCCCCCCCTACATTCACTACTACTGGTCCCCCCATCAACTTACACCCAGGGCAGATATCCCCACTTGCCACACCCTGGATACGCCACTGGCATGGAGGGCAAGTCTATCAATGACTAGATAGTAATAATGACCCTATTTCACCTGCAAAGACAGTATGTTTTTGAATACTAGCTGCAGAAGAGTAATGGTGAAAAAGACATTTGCCTTGATCTCATGATCGTGAGCTTCTGAGAGGCAACTGTAGGAAATAGAATATTGGATTTGATAGGCCTTTGCCTGATTCATCAAGGTTCTTCTCTCTCTGCCCACTTCACAGGAAAGTCATTAATTTAAAAGATGCCTCTCTTCCCAGTTAGTGGGGGTGCACATATCGATGTATGATTACATATGTGCCAGAGTTAAAATAGCAAAGAAAACCTAAAATGTATCACTTAAGGGACTGGCTTTTGGAAAGGATAAACTCTTAAATATTTGGAAATAGGAACTATGGGGTGTGTGCTGTTGTTTTTTAAATGCTCACACTTATGCTCTCCCCCCTCCCAACTGTATGTGTTTCTTTTTTCAAATGTCATCTTGTACTCACTAGCAACTGTGGTGAACACCAGACATAAATGTTCAGCATCACTCTCCCTGAAGTTCTTTCTGTTGGTTTTTACTATTCGTTGCTTGAAAGAAGAGCAAACTACTGCTGGGCCAAACCTCTTCCCCCTCTCCTGTCTATTTTCACCAATAACTTCATGGTCAGCAAAAATGGGCAGGCGATATCTCCTCATTTTCATGAGGGATGGATGGAAACACACACACACGGACACACACGGACACACACGGACACGGACATAAAAATCAAAAGTGCTGACCAACTTTAGAAGGGGAATTTACACAAAGGTGCTGTATGGGCTAACTTAGCTATTTTCAATCTTTTTCCTCTCATGGCACAATGAAAAGGTGCTAAAATTGTCAAGGCACAGCATCAGTTCTTTGACAACTGACAAGGCACACCACACTGCAGGTGGAAAGGTCACATCCCCCAATGGCCGAATTAATAAGTGACCCTCCCCCAAACTCCTGTAGCACACCTGCAGACCATTTGCGGCACAACAATGTGCTGTGGCACCGGCTTTCATTCAGAGGTTTCAGTGCCATGACTAGAGTTTAGTACTCTACTAAACTTAAATACTTAAATACCCTACTTAAATACCCTAATGATGTACACCCTAGGACACGTCTACAAGTTCAGTTACGTGTCCACAAACTTGCAAGAATACTAACAAGAGCAGATATATTTGTAGAGGTTATCACCATATTTACTATATTTCCTAGTTTTAATAATATCACCATTCATTTTAAAGTATATGAAGTAATAAAATTTAACAGACAATGTCATCATGGAATACTATAGTCTTTCATAGTCACAAATTTTAAAAAATAAAATAAATGTTGCCCTGATACTAATGCACTATGCAATTTAAGGTATCTGAGCTGGTTATCCTGGTTGGTTTTCATAGTGTGCACTGAAATAAATGCCTGAACATCAGGTAGAAATTGAGCACAGAGCCATCACTGTGTAACTTTAGCCAATTTCAAATGACTACACTCATTTTGCAGATGAATGAATCAATACACGGAGATGTTAAGAGTCACATATCCTGTCAATGGCTAAAATGAATAGGATACAGGAATCGTAACTCCCATCCAAGTCTTTCTTGAACTGCCCAAGACACACTATTCCTGTAGACTGTGTGCTCTAATGATGCAACTGACACAATCCACTATAAGACTATAGCAGCGGCAACACAATGGGTGGATAATTACGTCTCAATAAAAAGTTGACTGGCAATCCTGCTCACGGACAATATGCAGAAAGCATTAAAACAGCCAGTCTGCACACATCTGGATATCAATTCAGTGCTTACTAGAAGTCAATATGGATTTGTCAAATATAAATCTTGCCAGACAAATCTTATCTCCTTTTTTAATCAGGTTACTAGCTTAGTGGATGTTGGAAAGGCTGTGGGTGTAATTTATTTTAATTTCAGTAAAATATTCAACAGGGTTCCCCACCACATCTTAACAAGCTAGAGCCCAAGCCCATCCTCCGTACCCCCTCCCCGTTAATGTAGCGGTGCCAAAATGCCGACTGATGCATTCTGGGGGGGGGGGCAGTTGCAGAAGTCAACTCAAGTCAGGGGGACACTCATTCCCTTACCCAGAGGGAAGTCCCCTTGGCAAGGACAGCTATTTGCTGTTACATGTCCAGGTTGACCCATGCCATAGGACTGGGTCTGGGAAGATGCTCTAGTGATGATTTTTGGCTCCAAGCAAGGGGGTTGACAATATGGCCTTTAAGGCCACTTCCAATTCTGTGATACAATGTTTTTATGGATCTAAATAGGATTTATATATTTTATGGCATAAGGATTTAAGCTAATATCAATTTGTTTTTTTAAACACCATCTACAATCCTTTTCAAGGAGTGAATATTTAATTCAAGGCTTTTTATTTAAAAGCCAATCCTAATCAAGATTGGGCTGTCATGCAGAGGAGTTACAGAGGAACACAGTTGCCACCACAAACAATTTTAGGAGCGCCACCACGACTGAAGGCAGCACAGGAGGACCATTACTGGATTCAGCAAGGTAAGTCCAATGGCAGCAGATGTGGAAGGGAAGGTGAAGGGAATCTGGCCGAATGAGGAAGAGATGGGAAGAGGGTGGATTGAGACCAGAAGGGGACAGCGTTGGCAGCAGCAACACTGTCAATATTCTATTACGCTTCCTGGCTTGAATCTCCTTCCCAGGTTCACTCAGACTTGCACCAAAAAAGTAGCTGGTTTTCCAAGCAAAACCATACCCATGCACACAGGGGAGGCATACCTGCAGGCAACGGAACAATGGGATAAACTTCAGTTGTACTAGAAGTTGTGCTCCTTTTTGAAAAAACAAATCGATGTTAACCCCTGCTAACTGGGCAAGAGGCACTTTTCCACTGGTGTTCCCCTTAGCAGGGGGAGAGTAATTGTCCCTCTTCACACCAGCGTAGTGTCTTTTCTAGTGGCTGTTGCGGGTGGTCTGCATTTTTTTTTTTAAGATTGTGAGCCCTTTGGGGACAGGGAGCCATTTAACTTTATTATTACTATTTGCCTGTAAACCGCTTTGTGAACTTCGTGTTGAAAAGCGGTATATAAGTACCTGATTGACTGATTGAACTTAAATCCTGAAGCACCCATAAATCCAACTTATATGGACATCTCATGCTAGAGTAATAAAACTGGAGTCAATATAATTTCTAATGGTGTTCATTCACTTTTTTTTTAATTACTAATCCACAAATTCATAAAATTAAAAAAGGGAGTTAACAGAATTATATGTGTCATAATAAAATAACTTTATTAAACTGAGCTCAGTCTAAAATGAATAAGGGAGAGAAGAAAGACGTGGAAATCTGACCAACATGCTCAGCATTTCAGACAGCAAAAATATATGTGGGGTTAATAGCCTTCTGCCCTGCTTACAATGATTGACAACTTCCTTAAGCTCTCCTGCAGTAGCCTTGCCTGTAAAAGGCTAATTTAGGCTACTTTACTGTGTTCCCTCATACTGATACCTTGAAAAGCATAAACCTCTTCCAGGCAAGGGACTGCAAGGGAAATATAAATTGTATTCAGCATTTAATCAAGGATTTACTGAGCATTTCACAAATGCAGGGTCATTATTCTCAAATCTCCCTGTGCAATGTCCAATAAGCACTTCCTCCTACAAGACTGCTGGTGCTGATGATATGGTTCGTTGCTTTTTATTGATCAGTGAGAACCAAGGGCATTAAAAAAAACCTACAGCTCAAATAACTTCCTTTCGAAAAGATACGTTGGCAAATTCTGCACTATTAACTTACAATTCACTCACGTTGGAGGTGGAGGGCTTGATAGTAAAGGAGAATAATTGCAATGGATTGAAGAGCTCAGAGTTTTCAATTCTACAGGGGCACTTGCATAAAAATGAGCCCAATCTGAACTGAGAAAAGTTGGGGAAAACAAATTCCTGTGAGCATTAGTGACACTGATGTCTGTAGGTTTCCTTTCAATGCAAAGGATGCTATCCTATCACACAAAGCTACCCAGGAAACAAGATTCATTTAAACAACTGTACTAAACAGTTGTTTTGGCTTTTGTTGCTTTCAGAGTATTTTAGTGCCTAAAAGAACTATAATATATTTTTGTATTACTATTATCTAGACAGCCCAATCCTATCCCCGGCCAGGCCAGAGCATGCAGAGTTACCAATGAGGTATGGACTGCATGATGTGCGGCGAGGGGCAGGGAAATCAGACAGCAGTGATGCAGTGGTGTGCCTAGCCCACACTCCGCCCCAGGTTGATGCTCACAGCGTGCTGGGAGCAGGGTAACATCACCATGTCCCTAAATGCTGCCACCTCGCCCAGTGTCGTCCAGCAATTTAAGAGCAACCCGGACATAAGGGAGGACCGGGGGCACGGGTTTTTGCACACCATCACAGCCAGCACCTGCCATACCCTCCATATATCTCTGGAACCATCACATTTAAAATATGCTCCCTTCTGGCAAGCTTTCTATTTCACTTCCCTGCACGGCCCATTAAATGTCCAAGTCAAAGGAGCATCTGTATAAGGATATGGGAACTCGGGAATGGCACAAAGAGATTCTACTCCTCCAGTGGTTCTCAAACTTTTTTTTTAGAATAACAATTTGTCCAGGACCCACCAGAAATGATGCCATTGCCAGAAGTGCCGTCATTGTGACACCAGAGCCTGCTGCTTTCCTGAGAATGCAGCAATAAGTTGGGTTATTTCTCAGCCATTTTCCAATAACAAAGTGAATCAGAAAGAAAAAAGCCTACTTTCAACCTTGACACAAGCGAAACAACCACACAGCCCTCTCCCTTTACTGCATTCCATCTTTTCAAATTTTCAAGATGGCTGCTCTAGGTTATTCGTGACCCACCTGAAATTGGCCCATGACTCACTGGTGGGTCCCAACCCATGGTTTGGGAACCACTACTCCATATCATTACTTGCTCTTCAAAGTTCTTTATTGCTTCTCTCTGATGAATAAGAAATGGCTATCAATTCATGAATCCCATTTTCTCCTTCCTTACTGTTGCTCCTAGAAACAGTGATGTGTTGGCAGTAGCCTCTTCCCTGCATCTTTCTATATCATTTCTATATCATTCAAATATCAAAGGCAAAGTTGGGAGCCAATGCAGCCCCAAATTTGAGGTAGCTATACTGTGCCTGAAATTATGTATGAATGTAAACGTTTAGTTATGTATGAATGTAAACTAAAACAAATCAATGAAAAATATTAAAATACTAAAATAGCCAAAATGTTTCACACTATAACTGTGATTGTATTTTTATACCCATTTTAACAAGGAAAGTGGATTATAATTTTTGTATGCTACATGAGCTGTGCATCTGTGATCACAGCTGATGATCTCACTTTCATTATTGTAGTCTTGCACTGACAGCCACATTTGCTCTACCAGACCAACTTGTTTTAATTCAACTGCAACAAGATGCACTGCCACTAATGCAATTTTAAAAACTCAGTATAATGCAAGATCATTTAACAAGGCCAATGTGCACAAGAGCTCTCATTTCAGTTTAATAATTCCTTATTACTGAGTGTGAAGTAGAAATTCAAGGGACAATGAATATACATACTTCTTTACTGAGAACACATCCTTATACCATTAGCAGTGTAGGCCCTAATCTACGTTGTCCTGCTAGTATATGCATAGCCACCTCACAGCCCAATCCTATGCTGGCTCCCGCTAATGGGATGGGCACATATGCAGTCACAAACACGCCACGAAGCACAAACATGCAGGTGCACAGAGACCAGTTGGTGGAGAGGCCTACGCCAGTGCTTATCCTCTGGGTAAGTATACCATTGAGTTGCAGGGAGATGGGGGAGAGAGGACAAAACAAGGGAGGGGAGGAGAGTAGCTCAGTCCCAGGAGGGATGCTGGGATAGGAGCAGAGGCTACTATCACAGAGGCTAAGGTCCTTTGAGAATGAGAGATCAATCCTAACCTGGAGTTAGGCCGGCTGAGTTAGGCCAGCACAAGGGACACCATAAAGTGCATTTGGACCACTGTTGGAGTCTGGGAGAATGGTGTACGTCTGTGTGCTGGCCTCTCTGACTCTGAGAGTTGTCCAAACATACTTTACAGTGTCCCTTGTGCCAGCCAAACTTTGCTGGCCTAACTATGCCGGCCTAACTCCAGGTTAGGATTGCACCCTTAGAGTCCGATACGGTTCACCTTGGTTCTGCACCAGCTCAATCGCTAGAACAGATCCAAGTAGGCCCATAGGGGCTGCCAGGGTTCAACAGATGGTAAAGGAACTGATGTTCCTTGATGATAAGGGCGGTCCAACAGTGGAATAGATTGCCAAGGGAAGTGGTTGATTCTCCCTCACTGGAGACCTTCAAGCAGAGGCTTGACAGGCACCTACTGGAGATGCTCTAGAAAGATTTGCTGCTACAGGCAGGGTGTTGGACTAGATAACCTTGTAGGTCCCTTCCAACTCTATGATTCTATAATTCTATACCCTAAGGAGACATCTGGCTGCCTCCCTGGTGACACTGTATAGGATTGGGCTGTCAGACAAAACAAATTTACCAAAATATTCTTTCATGGTGTCTCCAATATCATCATTTTTGTGATAACATAGGAAAAATATTCAAAATGAAAATAAAGAGTGTGAGAAAAGTAAAACAGTAGTGCTTGGCCCTGAATAAACCTGACAGAAGTAGCTAACACTATTTGACTTTGACCAGGTGAAAAAGTAAAACAATAGTAAAAGACTGGACTGAAAGTACTGAATTGGAGAAGAAGGGGTAATATGAATTAAAGGAATAAAAATGACCAAACCCTGTGGGTACTTGCCCTAAAATTGCCATTAAAACCTACTCTCTTCCACCAGCCCTGCTTTCCTGTTTCCAAACAGTGGCAAGGATCCAAAAAGCTATGTTGGATATGCAAAGGGCTTGGGTAAAGGATTTCTGTTTCCTGTGCTGTATTTCAAAACCACTTTAAAACTTTTCCCAGTTTCAGAAGAGGTTTGCCCTGTGGCATGGGGAAAAATAGTTGTTTGAGAAACACAAGTTCAAAGCCATCTAACACACATGGAACTAGTCATTCAGTTCTTTGGATTCAGGCCTACAACTGCAAGGATAATCTTCTCTGCATTTAGTTGTACATTTAGACAGGAAATTAGTTTGTACTTGTGTAGTTCTAAATGAATGTGAACACTGCTCCAAACAGCGTTTGTTAGCTTCCACTCCAGAGGACTCAAAATTAGGTCAGTATGTCAGGGCAAAAATTCATGACTGGGGCATCCCTCTTGTCTCTCTTGTTTTCTGTTTTTGTGGCGGAAGGGATGGGACAGATGAATGGGACAACTTCCAACTATTCAGTGCAGAAATAAATAAGGGGGAAACCATCATTAATACCATCTGCAGGTAAAGACAGTATGCTCATGATTTGGAAATCAAACTAGTTTGTGCAGAAGTCACAGAAGACCATGTAGATATCTTTGTTGTTATTGACAGAGGATGGGGCTAATTGAGAAAATGTGCATGTACAAGAGAAGTTCTTTCAAGGCACATATCTTCTGTCCTCCAGGTCTCCAAATGCAGCAGCAGCCTCAGGTTGATGGATAGGGAAGTAGGGCAGGCATAGCCCATACGGATTGCACCTCCCTGACCAGAAACTCTGTCTCAATCGTGGCCACTCTCACGGGGGAATGGTCATATTCCAGTTAGTTCCCTGGTGGGTCATGACCCACCACTTTGAGAACCAATGATCTATATAATGGCACACAGGCAGCACATTGGAGCATGTTTTTGTACTTATAGGTGTCATCTGCATGATGCAAAAAACCAAAACTTCACCTATAGGCTAATGGGTTCTGAGCTGTCTGTGACAGCTCAGGAGAGAGATCTTGGGGTGCTGGTGGAGAATTCAATGAAGTTATTGACCCAGTGTGCGGCAGCAATTAAGAAGGCCAATTCCATGCTTGGGGTAATTAAAAAAGGGGTTGAGAATAAAACAGCCAATATTATCATGCCATTGTACAAATCGATGGTAAGGCAATATCGTGTACAGTTCTGGTCGCCACATCTCAAAAAGGACATAGTGAAGCTGGAAAAGGTGCAGAAGAGAGCGACGAAAATGATTACAGGGCTGGGGCACCTCCCTTACGAAGACTGCAGCGTTTGGGGCTCTTCAGCCTAGAAAAAAGGCGCCTGAGGGGGGACATGATTGAGACATACAAAATTATGCATGGAAGGGATAGAGTCGATAAAGGGATGTTCTTTTCCCTCTCTCAAAACACCAGAACCAGGGGGCATCCGCTAAAACTGAGGGTTGGGAGAGTTAAAACAGATAAAGGAAGTACTTTTTTACCCAGCGGGTAGTTAATCTGTGAAACTCTTTGCCACAGGAGGTGGTGATGGCATCTGGTCTTGAGGCCTTTAAGAGGGGATTGGACGGATTTCTGGAGGAAAGGTCCATCGTGAGCTATAGGCAATGATGGATTGTGCAACCTCCTTACAAAGGTGGTGGGCTACTTCAGAGTACCGGGTGAAAGGGAGTGGCAACAGGATGCAAGCATCTTGTTGTCTCATGCCTCCCTGGGGCACCTGGTGGGCCGCTGTGAGATACAGGAAGCTGGACTAGATGGGTCTTTGGCCTGATCCAGCAGGGCTCTTCTTATGTTCTTATGATGCATTACTGAGAGCAATATAAAATGCAATGTGCCAGCTAAAAGATATTAGCGACAGCAATAAAGCTCAGTTTCACACCACTACCTACATATTGTTACATGTTACACTACCTACATATTGTTACATATTTTTACATACACTACCTACATATTGTTACAATAAAGGTCAGTTTCACACCATTACCTACATATTGTTACACTACTTACGTACATATTTGCATATCTTCTATATCTGCAAATATTTCCATATCTGCATATACTTTATAAGCTCTTCCTTATGTATTTACTTCTATACCTGAGAATGAAATGAAGCTTGCAACTTGAAACCCAGGGTTCTCTTCCCATGGGGAAAGGCAGTTCTGGCTGTACAACGTGCTCTCCCAATTTCCACCAATTCATCCTTCTCACTGCAAATCTCTGAATCAAATTTTGTGCAGTTCTGGAGGGCCTCCAGCCCTCACAGTAGACTTTCCAGAGGCTGCAGTGGTGAAGGGGTGGGAAAGCACTGTTGCATGACCACTCATTCTTCTTTTGACTTTTGTATTGTATAGTACTTTATACTAAAATGAAAACCACATTAACATTCAATGTAGTGCTTGTACAAAACACAAAAAAGTAATAGAAATAGATTTTCTATTACCAAAATGTTAACACATGTTGCACCTGCTTGAGGTGCGCTTGGAGCCATTCATATTATCTAAGAGGGATTAATAAGGCAAAGATCACCAGTCAGAGGCGGAGGAAGGGTGTGGCGGGGGGTGGCGAGAGCCATGGGTGCCGGCAGCAGCGAGGCGCCACAGTGCGGAAAGACCCCGTGCGCTTTTTGGTCTGCCCACCTGCCCTCGCTCTCGTATCGCTCCTTATTGGAGCTCTTCCGGGCGAGGGAGGCATAGCTAGGCGCGGTCACATCGCCCTTCCCCCAGGTGCGCTTGGAGCCTTGTACGTCTCTGCCACCAGTTCTTCGTCTGATGAAGGCTTATGATACATGGCAAATCAGGCTCCATCTGATGTAAGAGTTATGAATAATTGTGTTTGTAACATACTGTACAACAAAGCCATAAACTAAGAGGTCATTCCTAAACATTTCGAGTAACTCACTATTATATTATGCCTTCGGGCATAAAGTCGGGGTAAAAATCTTTTAAATAAATAAATAAATAAAATAAATTATATTAATTCTAAAATCACCTGGGATTGGTTGAGTTTTCTCCTTTATGAATATTTTTGCCATGTCTAACCTGTCAATTCTTTTTTGGATTGCTTCCTTATTCCACTCAGCCAGCTCTGTACAGTAGACCTAATCCAGACCAAGGCTATAGTTTGGGGAAATAAATTTAACACTTTCTCCCCATCTATGCAGTTTTCCTGCTGAAAACTGTACCATGAAGCTATTTGTTCTCAAAACTAGGGGCGGCCAAAGCAGAAGGAATCAGCATGTCAAAAGCTAGCTGAATCCTGCCTTCACAACAATAATTCTTTGGGTGTTTTTTTTAATGAATTCAGGTTAAAAAAAACTAAGCCCTGCTGGTTCTTGCCTCCTGCAACAGAAGTAGGAAATTTATCTATTTTATCTACCTAAGGATTTCTATCTCACCTCTTGGCCCTAAGAAGTTGAAACGGGAGCTATCACCTCTCCAATTCAATGACTGGCTTCTTGGCTTCAGGAGGGAGTGCTTTTCCATTGTAATCTGTCCTCCTTCTCTTGGCAGAAGAATGTGTAGTTTAGATCCATTTGCAAATCTGAATTAATTGTTAATTAAAACCTCAAACAGTTCCAAATCTCCTTCCATTGTGTACTCTGGGCACGAAGGACGCTACACTCCTACAAAAATCCAGGAACACTTTGAGTCCCTTATTTTGTTACACAATTAAATGCATCCTAAATATTTGACAGGATGGACTATAAGGAGAAGGGGGAAACCATGTGAGAAAGAGGAGGCGATATGAGTACGAACTGTGAAGTGGGGCACATTAGCAATGACCTTGACAGAGAAATATCGATCATGATTTGTCTTGTGACGAGAATGAAGAAATTGGAAACCAACCATTCTGAATCATTAATGAATTCCAATCGTATAATTTGAACTCCACCTCTGTGTGTAATGAAGTGAAAGCTGTCTCCAGATTTCTCTCCAAATATCTATCGGTAGACTGTTCTCAACTCAGCAAACTTTTGTTCTTTTTTAGAAAGCTTGTTATTAAATTAAAATGTTCAGTATAATTGGTCTGAAGTGACATTATGCCTTCTATATGCAACTTAGGACCCAATCTAAGTTCACAAACCCATTGAATTGTGAACTTTGTGTTGAAAAGCGGTATATAAATACTAGTGATTGATTGATCTTATTGCCGGGCAGTGCCAGTCTCCTGTGTGCTGCCCTGGCAAAGGCTGTTGCAAATGTGTCATGAGGCATGTCACCGTGGACAGAAGAAGAAAGGCCAGGGGGAAGGCCAATGCCAGTTGAGGCCAGTGCCCAGCGCTGCTGGGACAACAACCAGGTAAGTTTTCCATTGAGTGTAGGAGAGGTGTTCCAGGTACCAAGGAAAGGTGGAGAGGGGGAGGGCAGGCTGGGCGGGGGGCAGTTCAGACCCGGGAGGGATGGCGGAGATAGGAGCAGAGGCTGCCACTGCATCCTATCAACCCTCCAGCCTCAGAGTCCTATATAGCTGGCACAGATTTGAGTAGACCCATAGGAGCTGCTGGGTCTGACAAGGGGTAAGGAAAGAAATGACCACAAGAAATCTCCGGCTGTGTCCTTGGCCCTGTTGGATTCAGCTGTGACCATTTTGGCTCTACTGTACCATGGTACTGGCAGCCTGCATAGGATTGGTTGTTAATTTACACCTTAAATAATGCAAATGTTTGAACAATAACATTTAGAGGAGGAGGTGTGGTCCAGAGGTTTGAGCTGTTGCCTTGCATGAAAACACTAAGCAGCCTCAGCTGCTGAATGAGAAACTAAGAGGCCACTGGAATGTCTGTGTGAAGGAGCGAGCCAGCAAAAGGAAAATTTGAAATGACAGTCTGAAGCCTGATTGCAGCTGCCTGCAAAGAGACCTGGAACGTGCAAGAGCTGGCAGACAGGATGATGACTGCATTGTGAATGAAAACATCTAGAGAAATGAAGATTCCTAGGAAAAGTCTCATTGTAAAAGTGGATTTATGTTCAGCCTGTCTATGTAAACCACCTTGAGTCTATTGAGAAAGCTTGTTTATAAATACATCACCTTGGGCATTTGCTTTGGCATGGGAAAGGCGGGATATAAATCTCTTAACTAAGTAAATACTGAAATAAATATTTTGAGAGATGAAAGATAACATTCCACCAGTTATACCATATGTGAGTAATCTGCAATCTGGTTAAGTCAGAGTATTGTGCGTTACTCAAACTTCCACATATTAGGAGCCTAAACTGCCCCTGTCTTTTAAATTACTGGTATAAAGTGCTATCATTACAAGAGGCAGTCGAGGCAACTGGGACCTATATTCCTGGAAAGGCTGGAAAGTCTCCTGGGTGATCCTTGTTAGGAAGAATTGCCTTGGGAGCAGTGTTGTTCATTCAGATGATGGCAGCTTCTGGTACTTAGTGGCTGCTTTTACGGCAGGATAACCTTTTTTATCCTGTGATGGGTGTGCTTTGAGACAGTTTTCCCTTGCCATGCATCATACTCTCCAAATAAATATTCTAACTGATTCATTAGAGCTGCATCCAACTCCTTTGTACAGAGACTGTATACAAAAACACTCTTGACAGAAAGAGGGATCTTTAACCTTTGCCCCAAGGACAATGTAATGCTATTGACAAGAGTGAAAATTAGTACACTTGGTATCAAATTCATACTTTCCTACAGTAACATGAAACTATTAGGCTGTGCAACAAAACCACCACTTCCCCTGTGATCGTGTCAGAGCCTTTCAGCAATTAGAAGGTGAATAGTATTTCAAACTGTAGTAGAAGAGTCAGGGAGAAAGGAATGCCTACAATTTAAATAGTGGAAAACAATGAGTAAGACTAAAATAGATTTCAGTCTTTGGGATTAATTCAAACACAGCTATGCTCTCTACAGAGATTTTCAAAAATAAAACCAACTCACTGAAAAATAAAACCAACTCACAGCGCAATCCTAAACTGGAGTTAGGCCAGCATAAACTAAGCTGCAAAGTTTGACCAGCACAAGGGCCACCATAAAGCGCATTTGACCACTCCTGGAGTCAGGGAGGATGGCTCATGTCTGTGTGCTAGCCTCTCTGACTCCGAGAGTGGTCCAAAGATACTTTACAGTGTCCGCTGTGTCAGCCAAACTTTGCTGCTTAGCTTATGCCGGCATAACGCAGTTTAGGATTGTGCTCTCATTGAAATAAACTGGTTAATCTTTAAATAGCTACGAGACTCTTTAGTCATTTTCCCATCACAGATAGAGGCAGTTAGGAAAGTACCATTTTGTTCTCATCCCAGATAGGGAAAATGTGCTTCAGAGAAAGCTGGAGGGGGATATGTGTGCAAGTGTTAAGTAAAGGCACTGGGCAATCAGTTGAAGAGAGGTGAACAAGGGAACCAACAGCTTTGCCAAGTTATTTTCAAGGCTAGACATTCTGAATGAATGATTATTCTAATCACAGCTTTTAAATGGTTTTATTAATAATAAAATACTCAACAGAATGTCAACTGGGGAGCATGCTGAGGAGCAGAGGGCTGACAAGCACCTCTGGGGAGGTGCAATGCATCTCTGCATGCTTTCCACCCAATCTTATCATGAAACTATAGACCCGAGATAACAAGGTATTCAACGTATTAGTTTAAAGTAATAGCTATTATTATGGTGATTGACCATAATATGAGGTGGGACAGTCTAAATAATTCATTTCAAAAAAGTCATTCACTTTCATGCACTGGCATCTAAACCTGTCAGGCCACAGGCCACAATGAGCAATTTATCATTGCTGCAGGATGGCATCACAAAGGAGAAAGGATATTGCCACAGCTCCCATTTGAATCCTGAGTTCACAATGTCAATCTAGTGTTCTCTAGGCCCCGTTTTTGGTATGCTGCCTGACTCTCTTCCCCTCATGAGGCTCTTTTGAAGCTCTTATTGCTTGCAGTGATATAGGTTAGCTGACTCTAATGCAAGGTTTGAACTTCATATACTAGATGAAGGGACTTGCTAATGTACTCATTGGCACAGCACTACCCCAAGAGGACATGGTCTGTGATCTAGGGACTCAAAGTGTGGTACATGTGTGCTACTTTTGGCACACGTTGTTTCCTTCTTTGTAGGATAATTTCTGTTCTCGTGTAAATAAGGTGCAGCCCAGAATTTGGATGTCAAACAACACCGACAACTACATCATGCAATCAGTGAGCTGAAGAGGTGAGAAAACCAATTTATAGAACAGAATAAGGGTGGTCTAGTTCCTTCTAAGATTTAATAGTTCCATGAAAAATAAACAGGAAATGGTCTTCAATGGGTAAAGTACCACAAGACACTACCTGGAAGCTTCAATCCTAAATTTTATGTGTGGACACTATCATTCCAACTAGAATCTGCACTACTGAGTGCACTACTCTTTAAACCAAAGGAGAATTCTGCTTGCTCAAGGACCCCCTGCACAAGTAGAATGCTCCTTCCATTCATGAAGGAAGCTCCCAATGGTGGAAGCACTAATTTGTATTCTACCCATCGAGTTTCCCCATTCACTCTGATGAAACAATCATCTCTATTTGCAGAATCAGATGTGCATGTACAGCTCCCTCATTAGTATGAATGTGGAAGCACTGACTCATATGAAGACTCTTTGTAAACTGAAAGTCAAGCACACAACTGAAAGCACAACTGAGAGCGCAATCCTAACTTGGAGTTAGGCTGGCACAGTTAGGCCAGCAAAGTTTGGCTGGCACAAGGGCTACTGTAAAGTATGTTTGGACCACTCTCGGACTCAGAGAGGCCAGCACACAGATGTGCACCATCCTCCCCGACTCCGAGAGTGGTCCAAATATGCTTTACGATGGCCCTTGTGCTGGCCAAACTTTGCTGGACTTATTGTGCTGGCCTAACACCAGGTTAGGATTGTGCCCTGAAAGTCATAGCTTGTAACATGATGAAGTTTCCCTCCATAAATCTGTCCAGTCCCCTTTTAAAAGTATCTAGTCCAAACTAAACCCTGAATGGACTTGTTCAGGAATATAATACATAAAAGTAGCATTTCAAGATAGATGTGACAAACTGAGCATTGAAATATATCTCTAAAGCTGCAATCCTATGCACACTTTCCTAGAAGTAAGCCCCAGTGAGCACAGTGTGATTTACAGCCCAATCTTGTAAGGCAGGCCGGCGCTGCATCCTAACACAGGCTGGGAGGCAGTGAGAGCTCACCACGGGGCAAGGGGATATGTTCCCCTTACCTTAGGATAAGCTCCAGCCAGCCCTATGGGGCTGCTTAGATCTGTGCAAGCAAATCCAATATGGCGCAAATCCAATATGCCTGGATCAGGGCCACTCAGCCTGGGGTTAGGATCTGGCCTAATGACCAGATTCTGACTCCACACCCCTCCCGGGCTGGCCTGCCCATGGGGCCACCCTCACTCTGCACTCCCTCATGCCTTTCCCCCTGCCCTCCCAAGCTGAATTCAGCCAGCACAGGAGCCACTTATCTGGGCGGATGGACAGCATGGCTGGGTTGGTGGAAGTCCCCATGCTAGTCCAGCCACTGTTGCGGACATGTCTTATGGCATGTTTGCAACAATCCTGGACTGACACAAACCACACGTTTCAGCCCAGGGGTGCATTAGGATTGCGCCCTTAATTCTAAGTGAACATGTGATGCACAAAAGTGCTACGTGTACTGATCTATGAGTACATTACATTTTAGTAATGTTTGGTCCACTACTAGCTATTCAAAAGAACTGTGAGAGAATATCAGTGAAATAAAAGATGAGCTGGATTTGAGCAGCTGGAAATTCTAGCAACATTGTGCTGCTTTTGGCATATTTCTCTAAGGGTTGAAGCAAGAGACTGATGAAGTGGGGACTTCTGGGGGAGGCGATGGAGAAGAAATTGCACTGGATCTACAAGGATGGATCAAACAGAGATAACTATTGACTAGCTTGTATCAGTCAAACCATGGGTTTTTGTTGCTGTTTTTAAAGTCATTCTGTGTTGATATGCACAGATGCGCTGGAATCAGGGATGGTCTCTTTGGGACAGTTCTTTCTTCCAAACATCTCAGTAAACTAGATGACTAGAACTTGGCTCTTTTAATGTTCCATCTCTTGACAAATGAATGCAATAGTTCAAATGCAAGCACTGTATGTATGTATGTATGTATGTATGTATGTATGTATGTATGTATGT
>JAJKFI010000001.1:22030648-22140527 GCA_029204185.1 Lerista edwardsae | reverse complement strand
CCCGATGCCACACGCGTGGCGCACTCTTGCCGCACCGCGCAGCAGTATGCAGGTAAGAGCCCATGCCCTATGTGTGGCGCACTCCTTGCTCACCACGCAGCAGTAAGCCGGCAAGGGCCCTATGTCTGAAGCCACCCATGTGACATCTCCCTTGAAGCACCAGGCAGCCATGGCTGTATAAGGGCACAGAAGGCGACTAAACCAAATGCTTCTGCCCTGAAATGCAGCTTGTAAGCACTGCCAGATTCTGCTGGGCTTGCTCCATGCCAAAGGAGTGTAACCCGAACCCCACCAGGGGAAGGCCAAGTGGCCTCAATTGCTTGGCACAAAATAGGGGCATGACTGAACAAGGTGAGCAGGGTCTCATAGCAAATTGGAACAATGCCCCGAACCGGGGCAGGTGGACCAGGCACAGGGCCTTCTGCCCTCCACCCCGCTGATCAGTATGGACTGACTCGGTGTCAGGGCCCTGCCACCCTCAACCTCAGGAGGTGAATTTTCTCACGTTCAAAAAGTACCCACGCCGGGTGCTGGGTGCCAGGGCATGAAACAAAGGACCTCAGGAGGGGCCTGGGATTAAGGGCAAGAAACACATTCATGGCCAACTCATGGAAGCACTTCTCCGAACCAGGACAGTGCATTGACCATGCCACCTCCTGGGTCGTGCAGGGCTATGGATAAAGCGTTAATGGGCATAAGGCCTGATGACACCCTTGACCCTGGCTATTTGGCTTGGCAAACTGTTGATGACTATTATTATTGCCTGAAGCAAATGGTGGAGTTGGTAAACTCCTGGCCCTGCTAGTGAACAGCGATCACTATGGGGAAGTGTTCCAGAGAGGTGTGGCTGGGTGCAAGGTTGGTTTTGATCCACTCCTCTGGCCATGGTGTGGCACACCACCACCCCCTAAAAATAGCTGCTGAAAACCCCGCCGTCGCTGGCTGCATCCCAGAGCATCAGCAGCTTGGCCTCTTAGGTGCGTTAATGAGCAGTGGAACAAATTGAGTAGTCGCCCTGAGCCAACGAGATGACCTGCAATCTAGGAATATTAGCTCATTTCCTGCATTCATTTCTTTCTTACTTCATTCATGTCATGCGCAGTCCTCCAGTTAAACTGTGTTCTATGTGAGAAGCTGCTGTATGCCACTCCTTATGTGTAGTTTTACATATCCAGCTTCGGTAATCTGCAGGAACTGAGGCCAGCTGTCCATGTCTCCCTGCAAGCCAGCTATAACCTAAAGCCTATGGGCAACCCCCTGCAAGTGACTGCAGCTCAAGAAGCGATGGATTCTTGTCTGCTGGGAGCTGACTAGACTTGACATCATATCTAGCTCGCTAGCGAGGAATGCCGGTCAAGTGCAAGGGGCCCCTGTCTAGTCACGTGGCTGGCATGACTATACGCCACAGCGCAAGGGACACCGCTACCCTCCCACTGAAGTGGTACCTAATTTATCTACTTGCATTTTTTGGTGCTTGAGAACTGCTAGGTTGGCAGGAGCTGGGGCAAGCAATGGGAGCTCACTCAATTGCTTGGTCTCGAACTGCCAACCTACTGGTCAACAGCTTGGCTGTTCAACGCACAGCGCCACCATGTCCTGATATGCTATTAGAGTGGAGGGTATTTATGGTACTGACTAAGAGAGCAGACAACCTGAAGACCAGCTGCTTGTTGAGGGCTAGCCTGCATCGAGTGCCCTTGAAGAGCTACAAAGCTACTCCGTGCTCTAAAACCAAGGGTCACTCCATAAAATAAACGGATATAGTTAGGGATAACCCAAAGGGCTGCAAGGTAGTTCTGCCCACACATGGATGACAGAACACCAGGGAACAGAATCTGTATGCTATACACAGTTTCTGTCGTAGGGACGCACCCTAATGAGGGCACCATAAGGATGCAATCTTGGCCATTTTGACCACCCCCAAGCCACAGAGCGCTGGCTCTGTACCCCATACTGAGCAGCAGGGGGAGGCAGGATGTTAAATCCTATTTATTTTACTGTGAAGAGCCAAGCGACCAGAGGATAGTGGCGAGCTCCCAAAAAGAACAGCCCCACTGGATTAGGCCAAAAGGCCCCATCTACTAGTCCTGCTTCCTGTATCCAAAAGAAGCATATCAGACAAGCAGATACTTGCATTTCAATACCATTCCACTGTGTCAGGCATTCTAAGGTAGCCTACTTCTGCCACAAGGAGGTTGCACTGCCCCTCAAGGCATGTAGCCTGGGCTGGACTTTTCCTCCAGAAATCTGTCCAATATCCTTTCAAAGGCACCTAAGCCAGACACTGTTGCCCCTTCCTGAGGCAAGGTGTTACACAGCTTAATTACCAGTTAGCTAAAAGCACAGGCATGTTACATGTTAGCTAAAAACAAAAACAGAAAAGTACAGGCACGCCCAGAATGTGTTCCGGACTTCACCGTGGATACCCAAAACCATTGATACCAGTTTACGCCCCTTGAAAGACAGGGGAACCTCAGAGGCTTTGCAACAAGGTGAGAAAAAAAAATGTTTATGTTCTCCCATCCTTTCAATAGGAGTCCCAGTACTCATGGTATCTGTGGATGACTAAAACCGTGGATAATGAATTAGTGGACACCAGGGCAAACATTGTCCTGTTTCTATTGCCCTGTCTCAAACATAGTCTAACATTGTCCCCACATAATAATGGTCAGGGCCAGATCCTGAAAGCCAGAGCAGTGGTTGTGGGGATAGCTGGGCTGTGGGATAATTGACCCCATCGGGAAACCAGGCAAGAAGAAACTGGATCAGCTCAGACAGGGATGGCCTACTCTACTTGCGGTAGCCAACTGTTGAATGCCCAATGTTGACATGCGGGGGCACATTGCCCAGCTTTCCGCTACTTCCCAGGCCTCATGTGGAAAAAATGCACCAAAGAAAAACAGAGAGGTGAAGGTGGAGTTCACTGAGCCCTGGAAAAGAAACCAGAAGGTCATAAATGCTCATATCCTTTCATGCAACTCAAGAGGCAGGGAAAAACATCCCCCGTCATGCAATGCGAAAGAAAATGCCATTGGGACGACATGAATGAGGTCCTTCTAACCCGGGAAAACAAGGATGAACAAGCCAAATTAACCTGACAAGGAACTAAGGAGTTTAAGTTCATAAAACTGAATAATCCACTATGTAAGGCAAGGAAACCTATTAAGGCAGGGAAAGCATTGTTAAGTTGGAAGGAAATACAAGGCCATCTAGTCCAACCTCCTGCCTGCAGCAGGAATCCCTCCTATAGCATCTCCAGCAGTGCCTGTTGAGCCTCTGCTCGAAGATCTCCAGTGAGGGAGAATCAGTGATGTTATTCAGGGGGTTCTCCCAGGTTCTATAGAACCGGTTGTTAAACGGCCGGGCCCTGCCCACTTGCTTACCTCAGCTGGCTTTGGGGGTTTTTTTGCTCAGGCTATGACGTCATAGAACCGGTTGTTAATTTATTTGAATACCACCACTGGGGAGAATCCATTGCCACATAAAGCTGGGAAGGAAATAATCTGCTTCATACTTGGAATGAGAAAGAAATTAGAAAACTGGTTCATCAATTCAGTTCCAGGCGTTGTAGTCAAATATTAACAAGAAATTTAGAAAACTGGTTCATCAGTTCCAGGCGTTGTAGCAAATATTAACTGCTATCAAATCAATTTGTAATTTCATTCAGCAAGTTATTTAGAGGTCAATAGAACTACCTTGAATTAAGTTATATAGCAGATCACCCCAGAAGGCAAAGAAGTCAGCCCCCCCCCCCAAAAAAAAAGAAAACCATTACCACAGAAAGGCAATAAGCAAAGAAGGGCAATTCCTAAAAATAAATAAATACTTTTTTTAAAAAAAGGGGGGAAGAGGAAATTAAATAAGCAATAAATCAATATGTGAAAGAGAGATGGAATGCCAATCCTGTGGATTAAAACTCACAACCTCTCAAAGAAGGGATACAAACCTTCTGGGGATGGGGGTGGCTCCAAACACAGCCCAAGGCAGCAGTAAAAAGGCAAACCAAACACACCCCAACATTCCTCACTTAAATCAATCAGGCAGCTGAATTAGTTAACACAATCACCGCCCAAATTCCTTATCAATCTAGGGCAGAGCCAAACCGCCGCTCTTTAAGCAAAAACAATTGGAAAGGAAGATCTTAAAGAGAATGCCTAAGAAAGAATGCTTAAAGAGATAAGAGGGCTTCTTAGGCAGCGTGAATATCTGTACCTTCTTCCCCAAGGGAGAACCCCCCCTCCCTTCTCGTTTGTGCTTTGCTACAGTAGGGGGGGGCTCTGAATAGAGAAAGGGGGAGGAACAAGCCTCAGCAGCTGCAAAAGAAAAGCTTGCTAGCATGGTTCCTGCTGCGACGAGGGCAACCTCGGACACGCTCCTAATGGACGTGCAGCCAAAAAATCCTCCCCCACGTGTACTGCCCAGCCCCCACATGAGCACTAGCAAGCAGGAGATCTCATGCCGCATGCGCCTGAGTTTCCCCAGCAATCAAAACAGCGTGGGAGCTGTGAAATGGCGGCGACCACGTGGCCACAGCAGCGTAAGAAACCCGGGGAGCTACAAACAGCAAGCTCTTACCCAGGCACCTCTAAGGCAGGAGGTTCAGCTACCATTAGCACTTACCACGGAAGGGAAACAAACACAGCTGCAAATGCAGCCACCAGATGCCTTAAAGCAACACAGGGGTTTGCAACTGAGCAGCAAGCCCCATGGAACTCTGCTACCTCCTGCAGTAGCCATGGGCTAGGATCCCCTTCAGAGAACAGCTTCCCCAATACCCCATACATTACCAAAGGCACAGGAAGGATGATCCATGTCATGGAGCTAAAGTAAAGAGGCAAGCAGCAGAAGGAGATCCGTTTTCCTTTGGGATCCAAGACAGAATGGCTCTCTAAAAGCCACCTCGCCACCAGGAGAGCTCCTGGCGACGCCCCCATGGCCAGATGCCCAATGAGGGCAGCAGCTGCCTCCTGTGGCTGGGAGGGGGGCAAGCCAATCAGCGAGCATCCAGCTATGGGGCTGGAGCTCGGCATACTTTAGATCTACTCTATGTCTTTCCAAAAACATTTACTAAATATTTCAAAGCTTAGAATTCACTTCTTTAACTTGGATGAGCACATTTGTACCATGTAGTTTTTCATATAAAAATCAATGATGTCACCTTTCTAGAACATTGTCCAGAAAATTTTCCAAAGCTATAAATACATTGGGATCTCACCTGCCGTGTTTATTTGACCTGTATATTTGATAAACAACACTAAAGAAAGTACCTCCTGATAATTGTATGTGTTGTATAAATACTTCAAACGTTTTCTTACTTTGCTGCCTTGGAAACCATGAGGGGAAATGAAGGAGCTCCCCCACAGTCGCTGAGGTGAGTAAAGGGGTGTTAGGGGTGGATGCACATTTTTTTTCTTTAATGGAAACAAAACAAAAGGCAAAGGAGCTCATATCATGGAATAAGGGTCATACTAAAAAAATATCTTCAGTGCAGTAGCCCTCATGAACACCCATAAACGCCTTTGCCTCTCTTTTTCTAGCTGAAGAAAAGGAGAGGGGAGAAAATCCATGCAGCAAATTTGAAACTCACTCAGATGCCCCAACAACAAAGGCAGAAGGAAAGAAATGTCAAGTGCTGCTGGACTGGGCATGCATTTACCAAAACACAAAATAACTTGGGGAATGACCCCATTTTAAAATTATGTTTCCCTATTTGGGGGAGAGAAAAGGTCAAATCGTTGCTTAATAATTTAGAGGTAATCTTAACCTGTTTGATCATCTGTACCATTTTAAATTCATCTACTGCAACAGAGTTTAACTTTCAATCATGGCACAAGGGCACCTTCGGTTTCACTCTCATTATCTGCAGAAGCAATTGCATTACTTATTAGTTTCAGTTCAGACTGGCGCAAATCTGATTCACAGCTGCTTGAAGCACATACACTTTTGCTAAAGGACGGTTCTATCTAGTCTATGAACCAAGGTAACATCTGTCTCCATCCTCTTCACTAGTTTTGTTTGTGACTGATTCTCCAGCAAAAGAATTTGATAAATAGAAGCGCGCTTAGACAGTTTGTTCATTTGTCAGTCTATGCCTCCTTTGATTGAGCTGAAAACCATCCAGATACAGTATGTTCATCTGTAACCACTGTTAGTGAAACGCATAGGATTTGTAATTGTGTATTTCACTATCTCTTCTGCCAGGTGAAAGTAGTAGTTGTTTTTTTAAAAAAGACAATTTTCTGTGGAAAAATATAGCAAGGGAAAATTTCTGTTTTAGAATTTTTTTTGTCTTACATCACTAATAATAAACTGCACCTATGCTGCATAGAGAAACAATGCATTGACAGGCTGAAAGGTAACACTGAACTATATCACTCCATTCATTATTGAATTTGTACCTTCAGGGAGAGAGGGAGGATGGGAGGTTGTGTTTGGGGGGGTGGACTCAGACGCTGAATTTTTAAACATAGGAAAAGCATTTGGGCACACAAATCCAACATATTCATCAAGAAACAGGCTGTGAATCAATTATTTCTGCAAAACAATGCACAGTTCTGTAAAATTTTTACCTTGCCACCACTTGAAAATATTAGAATAATTCATCCATATAGTTTGTTTAAAAAAAACCCCACATTTACCTACTTCAGCTGATGAAAAGGGCATATATAATATTCTGTTTTAAATGGTACACTGTACTATATATTTTACTAACAAAATGTATTTCATTATGAGGTGAAGGGAAGGCCCATGTATGATCAGGTGGCTGTGAGCTTGCTTGTGAAACTCTGTGATGCCTACCTGTATGATCTGTCTCATCTGAGGGTGGGAACCAGCCGTCCATGATCAAGTCTGTGGAGGAAGAGCTCTGTGAGCTTGCTTATGAGCTGCTATCGTGCCTACTCATAATAATTGTCTGATCTGGGCGTGGAAAGAGATGTAGCCCTGCAAACTTTGGAAACCAGCAGCCCAGGATCCTTTCTGTGACCAAGAGGAAGACCTCTGTGAGCTTGTATGTGAGGCACTATGGTGTCTATCTGTAACTTCAGATCTGCCTCATCTTTCAGGGCTCTGAAATTTCATTCAAAAACCACAATGAAGGTTGGACAAACAGCATCAATAAACATTCGTAAAAGAGAAGGATCTCTGTTGATTATGTATGTTGATGATGCTCTCACTTGGCAGAGAAAAGGCATTTATCTTCTGCAGGGAATCTAAATTTAAAATTTATTGGAAAAATATGAGTCTGGTGTAGGTTTCTTTGGGGTTACAGGAGTACCCTATTAGAATTATACTGCTTGCATAAAGGTAAACAGCTATAAATTAAATGGGTTCCCTATAAAATGTGGAATTGGGGGGTTCCCCTTTCAACTCCTCTGTCCATGATTTCAAAACAGTCCCTAACAGAGATAATAAAGGAGCCCAAAATGCATTGGACTGAGACAAGCAAAGAGCAACATTAAATCTGCCTTTTTGCTTATTGTACTTTTCGTATATAACAAATTCAGAGGAAGCTTTGCCAGCTGCACAGGAATTTTTGGAGCTATATGGTGTAATACCTGCCCTTAAGGTTAACTGTAATAAATCAGAAAATTTACCTTTAAAAATCCCCATCTCCACCCAACGAGAGTCATCTGAGAAATACAAATATAAATGGATAAATGGCCCTTGGAAACATTTAGGAGCTCTCATCACAGCCAACCATGGCAACTTATTTCAAAATCAGCACACCAAATTAGTATCATTAATTAGGTCTGATGTTCTTAGGTGGAACAGCTTACATTTATCATGGCCCATGGCCCATACCAATGATCAAAATGCCAGCCCTTTCAGATCTTTTATTTCTTTTTCAAGCATTTCCTATCAGTAACATAGCCAGAAGAGTGGTGATGTGGTAAGTACTGCAGGTGTTGCAATGACCCATGTAAGTGACCCCTTCCACTTGCCATCAGAGCTATTTCACGCAGCTATAGCAACGTGCAGGTGATTGTCATTTGGTTCAGTGAGCACATGTGCATTGCCACAACTGCCCAAAACTGTTTTGACGACAAGTGGGAGGCACCACTTATATGGTGCATTATGGCATCTGCAGTATTTCCCCACCCCAGCTATGCTACTGTTTCCAATTATTGCACCAGCTAAAACAATTACACAATGGCAAAAATGCTAGAAATGTTATCTAGGCAGATTAAAGAAAGCTATAATTGCATCAACCACAATGAGCATACCAGTGATTAATGTGGGACTTACAGTGCAATCCTAGGCATGCCTACTCAGAAGAAAGTCCTTCTGAGTTCAGTGGGGCCTTACTTCCAGGAAAATGTGCATAAGATTCTGGCCCTAATGTTTCAGATTCAACTTTAACCTATGAAGCATCTCAATTTGGACAGGAATTTTCTCTTGTACAAACACCATCTCAGCCCAAATGGATGAGTATAGAACAGTACTATACTGCTGGTTACATAAAAGTAAAGATTTCCCCACGACCGAATGGTCTAGTCATGACCGACTGTAGGGGGCGGTCCTCATCTCCGTTTCAAAGCCTGTAGAGCCGACCTTTTGTCCGAGGACAAGCTTCCGTGGTCATGTGGCCGGCATGACTCTGCACTGTAGCGCACAGAACGCCGTTACCTTCCCACCGAAGTGGTCCCTATTTATCTACTTGCATTTAGGTGCTTTCGAACTACTAGATTGGCAGAAGCTGGGACAAGCAACGGGAGCTCACTCCATCGCGCAGTCTTGAACTCCCAACCTTCCGGTTGGAAAGCGCCACCACGTCCCTTCGCTGGTTACATACTCAAATACAAATAGATGGCAAGGTAATGCATAAAGACAAGAACCGATACAGAGTTGCTCTTTTCTACTCTCTACACCAGCATCATGCGACAAGTGGTGGCTCCTAAAATATCAATCAATCATATTTCTATACAGCTTTTCAACAAAAGTTCACGAAGCGGTTTACGGACAAAAAATAATTATGAAGTTAAATGGCTCCCTGTCCCTAAAGAGCTCACAATCTAAAAAAACTAAAACCAAAAATGCAGAATACCACCAACACTGCTAGAAAAGGCACTGTGTTGGGGTGAAGAGGGACAATATCAATAGAATCTTGGCTCAAAATACTTTGTACTAGGCCTTGAACCTCAATCCTTCAACACATAGATTTCACGTATTTTGTAATGTGTATAACATCATCAAGGGCTTTTTACTCAGAATAGTAAAATAAATACATACAAAAAAATACATCAATCTTCCTCAGGTACAGCATCTTATCTAAAGCCACCAATTTTGAGTCAGTTAATTATAGTTCATAATATTTTATACTTTTAAGGAGTGGTTTAATACATTTCTAAACTACTTAGTTTTGTAACATAGGTAGAGGCTGTAATCTTATGCACACTTTCCTGGGCATAAGCAACACTGAACATAGTGGGACTTACTTCTGAGCACACATGCAAGCCCAATCCTACCCTTTTCCATCAGATGGACACATCATGATGCCACGCAGCTGCCAAAGGAGTCCGTGCACCAGCAGGGACCTCTTAGAGAAAGCAGTGCTTGTGAGTAGACATACATATGACTGCACTGTGAGAAAAATAATGTATCCCATCCGTAAGACTGAGGGCACAATCCTAACCAACTTTGCAGCACCATGGTAAGGACAATGCAGTTCCAAGGTAAGGGAACAAACATTCCCTCACCTTGAGGAGGCCTCCATGACTACTACTCCACTGCAGGATGCAGCACATGCCCCATTGGCACAGCTATGTCAATGCTGGAAAGTTGGTTAGGATTGCGCCCTTAATCTTTTCCAGTAACTGCTAAATTCCTAATAGCAGCTGAATAGAAAAGAAACAAAATATATCAGGCTGGCTTGAAAAAAATCTAGGAGATTATGGTGATTGAACAAATTTCAACTTGAATCAAATGCAGTAAGAACTCCAAACAGAATCATGATTTGTTTGGGAAAATAGCGATATTTCATTAATTTCACAGGCTGAAGAAAAAATACATGTAAGAGAGAAGAACAATTCAGTTTATATATATTGTAATCTCCAAGTATTGGAATTGCTTGTTGGTAACCTCTCTCGGAATACCAAAATATATTCAAAATCTGATGAAAATTGTATCTTCTTTTTTGTGGAATATGATAGATGAATGAAACAATGCAAAGCTATGTTGTATTTTCTTGTTGATTAAAATTTTAAAAAAATTAAAAATAAAGTTTTAAAACCCAGTAGCAAATGGAAGTTGCCAAATGGAAGTTGTGTTGCTAAAGGGTATCATCTCCTGCTTGGTATCAATGGAGCCCTAGCTTCAGTTTTAACAAGTTGTATGGTAAGGGGGAGAGAGACTCCATCAAAAGTTAAGCTTATCCACCTGCTCTTTCCCCAATGTCATGCCCCGCCAGCCTAGATAAAAGAGTTTGTTGGCTTCTACCTTCCTCTAAGGCCTCTTCAACATCAATTGGAAGAGGCTCTCAGCAGCAAGAGGAGGGCCCATCCAGCCAGTAGCCAAGACCAACTTGGTCATTGTACTTTTGCTTTTGACCTTCTTTGAGATTTTAAAAGTTCAGACTATTCCCATAAGAGTTTATAAGGAGAGTGGTAAATTGCCCAAAAGCTGGATGAGGAGCAAGACACAAGGCATTGAGGTGAAACCAGTTTGCCTGCCTCTTCAATCCCGAGGGCCATAACCCTCAGGATTTGGGGCGGGGTGAAAGGTGGAGAGGGGGTGGAACTGTGCAGAGGAGGGGAGGATTGGGCCTGCATGGGGGGTAGGACTGGCAGTGGCATCCACTGCTGGATCCTATGCCCCACTTTGGGCTGGGCAGCCTGATATGGGGCTGTTCTTGTCTCCGCTGGCAAAATAGCAGAAACTTGAATAGCCCCATTGTAGAGGGCAGGGCTTCCCCTGAGGAGGCTCTTGCGGCTGCCACAGCTCCCACAGGATGCAGCAGTAGCCATTTTGGTACCGCTGCTCTTCTGTGAGCCAGGAAGATCAGGATTGGGCTGCCTGTCCACTAATTCCTTGCTATTTGGCCCCAATACCTTGGACTGAGTGGTGTGGGACAGAAGATACATTCTAAGTGTTCAGATCTCTGGAGCTCTAAGGCCACTTTTGGGACACAAGTTTTTCCATTTCAGGCATACTCCCCAAGATATGCTTAAATGCACTGAGGAGTACTTGGCAATGCAAAGGGTGGCTCATGACTGTGTTTGCTTTGAAAAAGGTTCTCTTATATTTCATTTTTTTTTTAAAAACACAAAACCACTTATTTCTTGTAATGGTTTTGTTAATCTTGGCTATTGTTCTCTCTAAATCATTTTTAACTTTCCAACAGAAACCCATGTCAAAAATTTAAAGAGGCATATCTCCTTCAGAATTTAAACGTCCATGTTGAAACACTTCACTAGCTTTAAAACATCTCCAAAGGCACCTTAGTTACAGCATAACTAAATCCCTGTATGGCAATGGAGTGGCACTGTGCAGGGTTATTAATGAATATTTACCCTCTTTTGTAATTATATAAACATATACAATTATTCTAGCTTTATACAAACTTGCTGGCCCCATGCCCACAACAGAGCAGAGATTTTGGGCACATCACAGACAATGTATGGGCGTCTATATTTAGATTTAGTCAGAAGATTTAGTCGAGAGGGTTAATGCCTCCATTTGCCTGAAGTTAAGAGCTGAAGATCGCCAGTTCGGGACTACCGGAAGTCTCTGTGAACGGCAGACCTGTAAATTGCAACTGATTAACAGCTGAGCTATCTCCGGCTGCCTTGTGAGAGGGGGAGTGTGCTGGGGGAGTGTGCCGGGTCAGCTGCTTCTCTGGTGGGAGCAGGGAAGATGCTTATCAGAAGACAAACGGGTGGCCAGAAGAAAGACTAAATCCAGAAAGATCCATCTGTATGTGTTGTAGTTCTTGTAAGATGGAACGTTTCTGTAAATTGTAAACACGCTTTGGGTTTATGAATAAAGTCTGCCTATGTAAACCGCCTTGAGTTACAGTCATTAGAGAAATCCAGTGACCTAAGAAAGGCGGTATATAAATACAAAAGTTGATGTCTGAGCGCAACCACTCTACCGGGATTGCATCCGGACCTGCTGCCTTTCCCACTTTTAGCCCAAGGATTAAAGTTTGTATCAATTCTGAAGTGACTGCAGGCCATTCAGGCCAAGTTTCCTCAATTTCCAAAGGGTTAGCACCCATCAAAGAGTTTGAATCGTAAAGTAAGGATGAAAAATGTGAGATCCATTGTTGTTAAGAGATTCCAGAAGCTATCTTGTTGTTGCAGTAGCTCTTACCACGAATAAGATTCCAGAAAGTTTTGATTTTGTTATTATCCAATATCTGCTTAAGCTTCTGCCATTGATTGACTTGATGATTTCTCTTCTTAAGCTGTAATAAATTTTGTAATTGGAGTTTGTCCTCAAAATATCTTCGTAAATCAACTTCTGAATTAGTTATCCTAAACTTGGAGAAGCTTGCTCTGGATTTAACCTTACTCATATAACACTCTTTGTCGAACCATCCATCTGAGATTGCAAACCTGTCCAATTTGGGTTTAGATTTCTGGCTCAGGCTAGCCACTATGTGCTGTACAAAGTCTTCATAGACAGAAATTGTCCTATGCGGGTCGGAAATGGACTGAATGCTCAAATTGGGAATTCCTCCTAAGATGGTAGGCAAAAGAATATGGACTTTACAGAGCATGTCTTTATCCCATGGTGGAAATCCTCCCCTTATTTTTGCTAAATTAATCTGAGGTGTTTAAAAGGGGAGAGGCACCCTGAGAGAGGAAGAACCCAAAAGGGGTTCAAAAGGGCAGAGCGATCCATTACCCCACCACCACAGAGATCTCCCTGTAACTATTATTTTATATTTTCTGAAGAGAAAAGTAGGAAGAATGTGATCTTGAGTTTATAGCTAGCTTACTATATGCAGCTATGTAACAATTAATTAGATAAAATTACACTCGGGCTTAAAAGATGCTTAGAAAGGATTTGGAGATTGCTTAACTGTCCAAATCACTAATATGATTAGATATACTGAAAAACTTTATTGAGAATTGGTCACTCTTTATACTGAAGAATGTTTCATTATAAGGAATGAAAATATTGATAATGTGGACCATTTTGTATTATTCTACAGTATTTCATACATATATAATTATTTTATTGTAAATATTTTTATATTATACTTTTATAAAGACATGGAGTGAATGGCAGCCATCCATTTATATAGGAGAAAGTAAAAATGTGTACTTTGGAGAAACTCTGGAATAAGGCAGCATTCAGGCAGCAATGCCAACACACAGGCACTTGCCAAACCAAATGGTGTCTCCTGAACATTGCCATCACTCCCAGAATGACTCTGATGGCAAGTGAGAGGGGCCACTTACACTTGCATCACCTGCAGTTCAGTACTTACCATTTTGTCCCCCTCTAGTTACACTACTGGAATGGGGCAGTGATGGGAGGATGGGGGAGGAGACCAAGACAGAGAGGGAGGAGGATCAAGAGCGAGAAGAGGGTGGTATCAGCCATAGTAGCACTGCTGCTTCCCAATCTGCCTTCCTGTGTCTACTTTGACTTGCATCAGCAATGTAGCTGGCACAGTCAGAGGAGACTAATTTGAGACAATTGGAGGCAACAAATGGTCCCTTACCTGGAGGAGACCCCAGGAAACTGAAACTCCTCCATGAGATGCACTGTACACTCTGATGGTGCGGCTGCATAGGTGGAAGTCATTTTGGTAGAATTAGTGTGTTTGTTCCTTTCCTAACAATACTACAGTCTACAGTCTCTTTATATTATCCCATTAAACTAACTGAAAGCCACTGACACTCAAGCCCAATCCAACCTGCGCTGCAGTCCCACTGCTTCATCTACAGAGCCCTAATCTGGCTCCCTTTTTTAATCACAGGGAATAGATAAAATTAGAGCATGTCAAATAGGCGGAACACGATTATTAGCTGCTACATGCAAATGTAGCTATATTTCAGTTGTATTAGCCCTTAATTGTATTGGTTTCTAGGGAGTTTTATTTTTTGCATTCCAATCCAAACTCAGTATCACAGTGGAATGACTGCTTCCCAATAACATATTACATGGTGCTTGGCAAAGTTCCAGTGACTGTTAGCATTCTTAACCTGCACCATCCATCTTAGAGATCACATTTTAAGACTACAATTCTTGATTCAATAATGGATAGGCATGTCCATGTTACAGCCTTTTATTTATCTTTGTTTTCCTGAAAGCATTTTACTCCCTGCAATGCTATAGCACAGATTCAATTCTGATCTTAAACATAACCTTTAACACAAGTACATGGACATGGAAATGAAAATAAAACCTGAGAATTGCTTTAATTTTTATGCTTCACCATGCAATATGTGCATTTCAAAATGAAAACAGCGAATAAATATAGCCATCAGAGTTACTGTAGGAAACCAGGACTAAACTGTACTTACATTAAATAGCAACGAAGTCAAAAATATGATTACAGGATCAATACAATTTTGTCTCTTACCCCTGTTATTTCTGTTATGGATCAAGAGCAACAGAAAAGCTAAGGCCAATATTTAACAGTATTCTTTGGTTTTTATCACATGAATCTTACGCAAACCCAGCCAATGGCATGGCCAGAGAGATGCAAAATCCCTTTAGGGCTCCCAACCAAACTGTGTAAGCAGCCTCTCACCCTCGCTGCCAGAGCCAGTTGAGGCTCTCCTCTGCATTGTTTTTATCGCCCCATTGGCTCCAGTGTGAAAGGGAGGGGTACTTTACATGGCTCAGTCAGGCGCCATAGAAGATTTTCAATTTTACATCTCTCCGGCTACATCACTGAACCCAGCTTGACATGAGCCTTGCTACAGGTGAAAGCAGTACAAGCAAATGTCTATTTGCCCACTTGTAGGCATCTGTTTCAAGATGTGTTCTCTCCAAGATGCTAGTGTCCTCTCAGACTTTTAACAGCATGATTTTCAGTCTCTAGGTAATCCTAGTGATGATGACCCGAACCACAGAGCACTTCAATGTGCTTGGGACATTATGTACAAAGAATGGACCCTTTCGATATACAACTAGCCCTCTGCAGTTCCCCTTTGCCAACAATACTTTAAGCCTATTTCAACAGCTGTATAAACATTTCAGTAGATTTTACTAAAGGAGATTTTATTAGATAATAACTATCTGGGGCAATAAGAGGATGGGGAACAATTTACACAATAAAATACAGGAAAATATAGGTAGAGGCACAAAGCTATAGGAGACTATAATGCAATTCTTTTCATACTTCCCTTTGAATAAAACTCACTGAATACATTGGAACTTCTAAACATGTTTAGAATTGTGGTATAATAGTGCAAGCCTATGCATATGTGAAGTAAGCCCCACTGAGCAATGGGACTTACTTCCAGGAAAATATGTATAAGATTTTGACCTATATATACTTACCTGGAAGTAAGTTCTGTTAAACTCAATGGTGCTTATATCTAAGTAGACTTGTACAGCATTGTGTTCAATGTTTCTTTCTACTGTGTGCCATGTTTGTTATATGCTGCTGGACTCCAACAAACAAACCAGGCATTTTGGAAATCTTAAGTTTTATACTAACTCAACCCAAATTCCCCTTCCCTCTCATGGGTTGTTCCAGACGAGCTCCTTACCTTTCCTGAGAAGTCACTACCCAACTAATTTGAAAACCTCACTATACTAGTTTTAGAGCATAATCCTACCTGAAGTTAGGCCGGCACAGTTAGGCCAGGAAAGTTTGGCTGGCACAATGGACACCATTAAGTATGTTTGGACTACTCTTGGAGTCAGAGAGGCCAGCACAGACGTGCGCCATCCTCCCTGACTCAGAGAGTGGTCCAAACAAGCTAACATGCTTTACTGTGCTAACTCCAGGTTAGGATTGTGCCCTTTTATTGCAAGCTATCCCACTTAGAGCCATTCAATGGTTATGGGAATAGTTAATATCTTGTTTTCACAAAATGACACTATACCATTTGAGAAGTTGTGGATATTAGGGAAAGCACAAACAGCTAGAGAAAATGTGGGTTGTTACTGGTCTGAAATTCTTATATTTGCATAAATACTACCCATTTCCACAAAAAAAAATTTTTTTTTGTTAATTCCTACACTGTCTTGAATTTTCTACAGTTTACAATCTCGATACAACTTGATTTTGAAAAAAAAACAATAAAAGAAGTGATAACGCAATTGGCATCATAGATACAGTGACTGGGTTTAACTAAAATCAGATGCAGATGACATTAAACATACTGTAATAAGATGAAAATATATTTGAATATAGTGCAGCCCAAAGTGCTTGTTCAAAGAAAAATTAAGTCACTATAAGTTGAGAAGTGATGGTGAAGTCATGCAAATTAACAATGGAAAATGTAAGGCATGACATAGCCTCCCACTGCGAACTTCCATGTAGGGGGAGGAGATATGCAGAGGCCTGAGTGAATAATGAGGAAGGCAAGGAGGCCTGAGTGGACCTCCAATGCAGTGATCTGCCATCCCTCTTCTCTTGAGGGCATTATGAGTCAAGAAAAGAACAAACAAGCTATTCCAGTGCAGGACAATACTCCGTGCCAAATCAGACATGACATTTACAGCAGTGTTAGCTCTGATGGGTTTAGTTTTTCTTTAGTCAACAGCAGTCCGACAGACCCCCTGCGGGGTTAGGGCCAGAGGTAGAGTATGAGTGTCTTTAAGGCCATACCCAAGCTGTAAGGACCCCTAGTCAGACTACTATTCAGCCTTATGATTAACTGGGAACAGTTAAAGACCCTCTCCTACCAACCCACCCTACATAGTTCCAATTTGCAGGGCCCTTCATCAGGCTGCTGTTCACTAAGGAAATACTAAGCCTGTCAGGGTCAATAACATTGCAAATGTCATAAGTAGTTTGGGTCTCATTTAGTAGCATCCACATCTTAGAAACACTTGCCTGCAGCACACCTTTGTAATTAATATCTTATACCTCAAATTCAAGGACAACCCCCCTCCACACAAAAAATATAACATTCGGTTACATATGAAGTAAAAGTTAAGTAAAGAAATGCAAAATGAAATAACTGCTGCCATCAACCAGCAATACTATAGCCTTAATTTTGCACTATAGCGCACAATTTAAAAAGAGGAAACAGGACATTTTAAATTATGATTTCACTAATGAATTTTCAATTATTGATTTAAAGAGACTGAGTGGTACCAGTTTAAGTCATAGAGCAAAGTTAAGGCAACCATGCTGTATACCAAGGGAATGACTTCTTCACGTTTGTATTACTTTGCCTTTCAGCATTTAAATAATCCTGATTAGATCCTATGAATCACATACTCAAAGCCCACTCCTATGCTTTTGATGCATTCTGCCATCACATCACACAGGTCATTGCCTAAGCTGCTCTGACAGTGGGAAGCTTGCTACCAATGGCACAGAAGCCATTAAGCTTCATGACAGCAGCAGTAGGTGGCAGACCAGTCATGAGGTGGCAGCGGGAGCAGTGGTGGGGATCGGGTCAGGCTGGGAGTGGTTGAGGTGAGTCTGAGCAGATCATGGAGGCATTGGCAGCATCTGCAAGAGCCAGAGCTCCTGTCCAGGATCTCATATGCCTCCTTGAACCGAACTGATTTATGCCAACAAAATATCTGACACTGATATGCCATAGACCCATTGGTCCATTGGGGACCAGGGAGCAGCAGAGAAGATAAATAAAAAAATGTCTTACTTCTTCTTTGCTGCCTGGTCCGCAGCTGGCTCATAACAGGCAGCACATATTGGGTTTGTGGTGCTGTACACTGTAGCCAGCCCTAGACAGGATTGAACTGTCAATGATATGACAATACACATATAGCCCAATCCTGTCTTGGGCCAGAATTTGCAGCAGAACTGCTGTGGGCTCCACTTCATGCTATGGGCCAACTAGGGGCCAGTAAGAGCGCAATCCTAACCTGGAGTTAGACCGGCACAGTTAGGCCAGCAAAGTTTTGCTGGCAAAAGGGCCACCATAAAACGCATGTGGACCATTCTCCGAGTCAGGGAGGATAGTGCACATATGTGTGCTGGCCTCTCTGACTCTGATAGTGGTCCAAACATACTCTACGGTGTCCCTTGTGTGCTGGCCAAACTTTGTTGGTCTAACTGTGCTGGTCTAACTCCAGGTTAGGATTGTGCTCTAAGTGACAGAGTCCGGCATAAATATGAGTGGTTCCAAGGAGAAAAGTTAAGCCAATACCACACCCAGCCCACCCTTGACATACCCCCAGCCAGTCTCAATCCCCACCCAATCCTCCCTAGAACACCTCTGCTGATTTATCTGCTCCAGCAGGGCTCTGGAGGTCGTTGGCACACACCCAGCTGATTGCCCTGGTAGCACTGGCCAACCCACCCTCTGTCGCAGGAGTTGCCACGCCAGTAACCTGGGCCTTGCACAAGTTCTGTCACCACAAGGCCTAAATAGGATTGGAAATGGAGCTTTTTCTCCTAAGGAGCAGCTGAATGTTTATTTTACACTACTTTACATTTTAGAAAAAGAGGTATAGAAATCTTTAAGTAAATAAAATAAATAAGCTTTCAGTAACATCATAAAGCAAACAGAAAAGATTTACTATTGCTTTGGTGCTATATCTTTGATGCTTTATAGTAAAAATCAGTGCATTATAGAAAAATTTTACTTACTACCTCCAGGATCTTCCATAAAGTGAGCAGAAATGCTTGCTTCATCTTTTCCATACTGGTTCTGTGCCACCAAGGTATAATCACCATTGTTCACATGAGTAGGGTTGTCCAACTGAAGGCAGCCATGGTATTCAGTCTGATTGATGGCATGTATTTTAGTGCAGATATAGTCTGATTCATTCAATTTAACATCGTTGTACAACCATGTCAGGATAGGTTGTGGGTTCCCTCTCACGCTGAATGGAATACACCAGTGGTGGTCCGGATATGGAATTTCAAGGAATGTGATATTTGGTGCAACTACATTAAGAACAGTAAGAGTAACATCAGTACCCCTTAAATTCTTCTCTTTGCAAATTAATCAGCTTGTTTTAAACAATTTAAGATTAAGGATCTCCAAACTCGGAAACTACAATTGGTCTTATTTTCCAGTTTTCTTGATAACTGGAATTTTGTACAGGAAGCTACAATAAATGGTAAATTGTGCTTTCATTTCCTTTTTTTGGATCTGATTTGTTCATAACTTTTCAGGGCAGAATCCTAACCAACTTTCCAGCCCCAGGGTAAGGGCAATGCAGCTCTTCCCTTACCTTCAGCAGGTCTCCATGATTACTACTACACTGCAGAATGCAGAACATGCCTCATTGGCACAGCTATGTCAGTGCTGGAACACTGGTTAGGACTGCACCCTCAGTCACTGAATGGTTCCACCCTTGGCCTGTTTCACAGTGTGAGACTGTATGCCTCCCCACCTCAGTGGGATGAGTGGAGTTTGCCTCAGGGAGAGTCAACTGTCTCCGCCACAATTTTATACAGTGTTGTGATTCTTTTGCCTCCATATGTGACACTGCGAACTAACTATTACTAGGATGTTTTGAACCTTTGCTGGAACAGAAAGAGTAGAGATGCTCTAAGTCAAAACAAAAAACAAAAAAACCTGATTTGTATAATAAATATGCAATGGATGTGTATACTGGAGCACTAGCAACTTAGACTGTGCATTGAGGAAGGCCTTCCATCCCTCTTCATGCCTTTGTACATTCTACCTTGACAATTACTTACAACTAGTTTTCTAAAACCACTCAGGGGACAATCCTAACCTGGAGTTAGGCTGGCACAAGTCACTTGGAGGATGGGCACCAGGCTCCCTGACTCCGAGAGTAGTTCAAACATGCTTTACAGTGTGTTTGCAACAGTCCTGGGCTGGCACAAGTGACTCCAGGTTAGGATTGCACCCTCAGTCAGGAATGTTACTTAAGCAAATTTTCTGTGTACACTACTAACCATTTATAACAGAAGTTGACAAAAGGAGGACACCCAAACTAAAATAAAATGCAACATAGTTCTTTCTCAAAGTTGACTGGTTCATGGCCTCAGAATAAGACAGTGGGAAATACATGATTTATATTATGTCTAGGAAAAAAGCAATTATCCACCATTACTCAATTTTCTACCAACAACTATGAGGTTGGGCTAGATCAAAAAGGCATACTTGTAGTGAATGTTAACGTGCCAGCTACAAATATCTTGCTCAGAGGCTTCACATACACATATGGCCTCACATACGGAAACTTATAGCAACCTCCAGGGAAGATAAAAGGATGCTGCAAGGAAAGGGGTAATAATGATGGTCTTAAATATTTATTTACACTAACAGAGACAAACAAATATATTTTAGTATTAATTCACTCCTTGTGCAGATATATGATGTGGGGAGTCTTGGGGGGAGAAGGATCAGCAGAATTCTAATATTTAGTAATAATCTGCAGCTAAAATATTAAATAAGTCTATTTACATACAGAACACCGTGAGGTCAACAGAGGCCTGGTCTTCGCCCACACTGTTTTCTGCTATACAAGTAATCTGCACACCACTGTCATTGGATGAGACATTCTTTATAGTTAGTGAAGCTGGGTTTGTGTTTGTATCACTCTACAGCAAAAACAAAAAAGAAATAAATGCATTAAGGATGTAATTCTGTGTAGTCCCTCTATAAAGTTGCCTGTTTATGGCAAATGCTAAGAAACTATACATATATTAAATTTACAAAACACTTTCTTTAATGCTAATAAATTGCCCATCACACAAGTCTTATTAGTTACTAGTATGACTTCAAAAGATGTCAACAGCTTGGTTTCATTTTACATACCCCCATACCCCTGTCATTTGGTTCTCATACCTCCAAGGTTACCCCCAGTTAAGAATCCCTGTCGTAGAGAGCCACTGCCAATTAAAATTTATTTAAAGTATTTATATTCCACATTTCCACTTATTATCAGGGTAGCTTGAAAAAATTTCATAAAAATCACAATCATACCATTGATAAAACAGTAGGTGCCCAAATTACATAAGTTCATTTTATGTAAGTCAGACTCACATACAATACATTGTTTCTGTGAACACTCATGCTGCTGTTATCACTTATGGCAGACTTCTGATATACCTGACTTATCAGGATGTACTAGCTAGCAGCACTGAGAGGGTAGGAAGCTAAAATCCAAAACCTCAGCATCCCTACAAATGCAGCCGGTTTTATTATGCATCAAAGACTAAGGAGCCCCTTAATGGTGAGTGTGAATGGCTCCTCTTGCCCCTTATATTGAGGGAGGGGGGAAGCCCAAACTCTTTAAACTTTGGCACAGCAACACAAACTTTTAAAATGTTCGTGTAATTCTCTGACATGCTCACTTTGTGCTGGATGCAGCGCAGACCATGTGGACTGGGCTGCCCAATACCTAAAATTTCATAGTAGCACCTTGCATCAGTAACAGGCCTTGCATCAGCATGTGAAACCTTCAGCATCAGCATGTGAAACCTTCAGGCAGGTGCCAAGGGTCCTTGGCTACCCTTTAGTCTTGAAGGGTCCTCCCAAAGGGGGAGAAGTCTCCCCTTTCTAATTTATCAGATGGTTCTGAGAGAAGCTGAGAGTGCCATTTTAATCCTCAGCCCTGACACAATGCAAAAACAAGGAGAAGACATCAAACACAGGCTGGAACAAGTGTGCTATTTTAATTCCCCCAATTCATAATCTCAACAAACCAACACTATGTTGAGGCTGGACACAGAGAATTGAAATAGCATGCACACTCCATTCTGTTTTCGCCACCCTATCTTCCTCTTGCCATATTTTTGCTGCCGCTTCTCCTTCTCCTCTCCCTACTGTGCTGCTGTTCTCAGTGCTATCCAGTAAGCCCAGGGGACCAACCCAAATGGGAGGTACCATATGCACCAACGTAGGGGGGAGCCCATTAAGGCCTTCAAACATAGAACTGGCACTGGAGAATTAGATTTTTATCTCTCATAATAACCTTTGAAATATTAATTCTAATTAGCATTAGCTGCGAGGAAACTGGCATTCTTGCAAATATTCGCACATCATATTTAAAATACTTGTAATTATTCCTAATAATTGTTTTATTCAGTTTTAGAAATTGGCTGCAAAGCTAAAAACACTTGCCAGATACTGAGTTCTTTGGGACTATTCATTGAGGGTTTTATGCAATGATTGCAGCTAGTTTATGTGCTTATAAGGATTTTTAAAATAGATGTTATTGCTTCACTTTTTTTGTTCGCTGTACTTTTGTTGCGGAAAAGTGGCGCAAAGTTATATTAATAAATAAATAATGTGATTTGAGGGTTGTAGCAGCCATTTTTTTAAACCATGTTGAAAGTCTAGTGCATTTTTTGTCTAGCCTAGCACTGTCCCCTGCTAACTGGGAGGCACTTTTTCAAGTGTTCCTATTAGAATTAGCAGGGGGAAAGAAACTGTCCCTATTCACCCCAGAACAGTGTATTTTCTAGTGGCTGTTGCTGGTGACGTTCTGCATTTTTTTTTTTTTTAGATTGTGAGCCCTTTTGGGACAGGGAGCCATTTTATTATCATCATCATCCTGTAAAACACTTTGTGAACATTTTGTTGAAAAGCGGTATATAAAATCTGATTGACTGACTCACTGACTTTTTTAGGAATTATCTATATGGAAATTTGTGTAAGGTGTCAAACTATACAGCTTAAAATCAAGCGACATAAAAAATCCCTATCCATTTACTACCAAATACTACAATCTAATAATTTTACAAGATTAATGTTGATGTTTCCACTGCACTCATTAAGGACAGGCGAATATAACTCTAGCAACAGAAATTGTTGTAATTCTCAGACTGATCCCTAGTATCATCCTATGCACTATCTTAACTGTCAGGTTTGCACTGGAATTTTATGTAGAACTGAAAAGCCAGCCATCCTTTAGAGGGCTTGGGGCTTTGTATACCAATTGGTCCAACACACATAAGCATCTCAGATACAGGAATACCTGGAAAAATGTACACTCACTTTGCACTTCACAAATGACATGATTTATCTTGACACTACAGTTTTTATGACAGTTTTATGTTGGGGGATTTTTTACACCAAAGGACACGCACTACTATGCAGAGAAAAACTCTAGATGAAAGTAAACCCAGAACTGGCTAACTATTCCATGCATAATGGATGAGGCACAAACAAAAACAATGCTTAACTGAAGTGATCATCTGGGTATTAGCAAAAAGAAAGACAACCTGAAAATGGATTATTCTTGTCCCTCATTAACTGCGGTAGTTCCGTTCCCGTAACCCGTGGATACTGAAATCTGCAGTGCATGGCCTCCCTGGCCCTTAGAACATCCTCCAGATCCAAACAGAGAACAATTCCAGACATGTTCGGAGGGTTCGGGTGGGCCCGAATCTGTGGGTTCGGAACCTGGGGACTCTGAAATCTGTGGGTCCCACAAGCCAACCTGTATATTGCTCTTAAGACAGAATTCTTACCTCATGTTTTGAAATAATATTGTTGAACACCCAAGATACAACTGGTGACGGAGTTCCAGTAGCATTGCAATACAATGTGACACTTTTTCCTTCAACAACAGTGAGGTTGTGTGTGTTCAGCCTGACTGAAGGCAACCCTATGAAAAAACAAGGATACTTAAGTGAACTGTCTCCACCAAAAATACCATGTATCTCATATACATATGCATAACATGATAACAGTGACAGTGCAGAGAGTATTGGATGTATTCTTTGCATTGCAAAACACAGCATTACAATAAAATGAACATCAATTCATTAGTTAAGGTGCCCTCACAGAAGGTGCTGAAAATATGTCAGCACATTAGCAATTCCACACAGTGACTATAATAGGTGAGGAGACACTAACACCATGGAATATCCCATCACATGGAAATCTTTCATCATTAGTGACATGGAATCATCTCTCCAGATAAATTCCTTTAACAGAGCATGAAAGAGTCATCTAGTCCTCTGTTCTCATGCAGGTATGTTTGCAGAGCAAGCAGTTTCTGGCTACCTAACGGTACAATCATAATCTGGTCTGGAACAGGCAGGCCTGCACTGTATACAGTGTGGGTGAGAAGCAGGTTTGGGAGTAATTTAGACCATGGGATTTCAATCCTCTTAGCCAGTGTTGTGCACCAGCCAGCCCGACAAGACTACCTGAATCTGTGCCCATGATTTTGCAGGTGGACATCCAAGTAGCCCATATAAGGGACGGGAATTAGGTCCCCTAGGTTGATCCCACACCCTCCCAGGCCCGATCTGCCTCCTGGATCGTTCTTTCCATGCCCAGAATTGCCTTCGTTCCACCCTCCAGCCACCTTTTCCCATCCCCTGTGCCAACGTGCCCAGGCTGGCACAAACTCAGAGCGCAATCCTATACGAAGCCGGCCTAGTAAGGCTGACATAGTAGGGGTGTATCCTAAAACCCATTAGGAGGCAGCAGCAGGAAAAGGGGAGGTTTTCCCCTTGCACCCGCGTAAGCCCCATCGCCCCTATGGGCCTGCTCGGATCTGCGCCTGCTGTTTTGCAAGCGCAGAGGAAGGTGCACAGAAGTGGCCTGAATCGGGGCCACCCTGGCTTGGGATGGGCTTTAGGATACAGCACTACAGCCATCCTACGTCACAACTGCTGTCTCCGCCCATTGCGCCACCCAGTTACGCCCCTAGAACGTGGAGGCCCTGTGATGACTGAGCGATGCCGATGCTTGACTGGCACATGGCCGGTGCTGCTGACAATCACAGCGGCACCCGAGTGCCAGCACTGCTGCTCGCGCCGGTCCAGTGCCACAGCGCCATTGCAGTCGCACTTTACAGTACGTTTGTGACAGAGTTCGGCTGACGCAAGAGCTTAGTGCCGGCACAAGGGGGTATAGGATTTCACTGTCACTGTCTCCCTGTGTAACTCTGGCACTGCTGAGCCAGTATACATCCATGCACTGGCTCAGTTTCCCTCTGAGTAGCTGTGAATGTGCTTTAGCAGCTTCATCATTGTGCTGTAAGAGTTCCTCCTTCTACAACCGCCTTTCTCAAGTAGCTGGTATTTATTAAGCTCCCCAGATACAAATTGCACCAATTAGGAGCGCAATCCTAATACCCCGGTATCCGCTGGGGTTCTGTTCCGGACCCACCCATGGATACCTGAAACCGAGGATACTGGGGGTGCCTTTTTAAAGAGAGGAGCATATCAGTGGTTTTGCTGCAATAAGGTTAAAAAAAGATTTGTTTAATGTTCCCCTATCTTTTTAATGTGGGACGTGGTGGTGCAGCGGGTTAAACCGATGAGCAGCTGACCAGAAGGTTCAAGACCACACAACGGAGTGAGCTCCTGTCGCTTGTCCCAGTTCCTGCCAACCTAGCAGTTCAAAAGCACATAATAATGCGAGTAGATAAATAGTACCACTGTGGGAATAGTGCCACGGTGGGAAGGTTACGGCGTTCCATGCACCTTGGCATATGCACCACGGAAACTTGTCCTCAGGCAAACGCTGGCTCCTCATCTTAGAAACAGAGATGAGCACCGCCACCTACAGTCGGTAATGACTAGACCATTTGAGCGTGGGGAAACCTTTACCTTTATTTTTTAATAGGCGTCCCAGTATCCACTGTATCCATGGATAACTGAAACCATGGATACCAAATTAGTGGATACCATGGCATGCCTTTATCTCAAAATACAAGGGCATTTCTAATGAACCACCTCAATCTATAATGTCTCCACACACAGAAGATAGGGGAACATAGTAGAAGAAACAATATACAATCCTAGTTCTAATATCACTCCTTCAGTTTACTAAGTGCACTATTGATTCCTAGTACAGAATGTGAAGTAAAAGTATTCTAAATTTTGCATGCAGCCATAAAGAACACATGTGCACTGCATACACAGACAAATGAACCGACAAAAGTACTGGGCACACAGATCTGAAGAACAATGTAATAAATAATGGACAAAGATAATAATTGCATCCTTCAATCCTGCCTTTCATTAGCCATTCACTCCCTATAGGTTCCCATTGGAAGTATATGCCAAACTTCACTAATGATACAATTTTAGAGATAAATAGCATTCTGTAACGGAGTGCTTCATTTCATAAGAAGCAGAAACACATGCTAGCCATTGACTTGAAAATTCTTAACAAATGTAGAGACAAGAGGGTTTGAAAGAGCCAGAGATAAATCAAACTTTGATAACTACAAAGCAGGTCCAGGATGCACTATGCAGTGCATCTGGACCTTTTTTGGGGGGTGGGGGTGGGGGTCTGACCTCATCTATAATGAACCAATCCCACATCCCAAATGAAGAGTCCCACAATCAGGTCTCATTCACGTACCACCCCATTCCCCAATTATCAGTAAGTCTGTTTATTTGTGAAAGCAACACTACAGGATGAGATTGCACTAGGAAGAGAAACATCTGGAGAAATGGAGTTTTATTCAAAATACTGAAATACAGGTTGGGCCTAATGACCCGTGGATTATTCATATATGGATTTGACTCAATGCGAGTCCCCTGGACCTGTGTTGAGCCAAATTAAGCTCACTCTAAAGCCTCTGAAGGCAACCAGAGCTCTGATAGCCTCCAGGGGCTCGTCTGACGCCTGCCAAGAACACGCCAGTCGTCCCACAGCCTCGGCAGGTTTCAGAATAGCTGTTTCAGCCAAAAAATGTCACCTCCTGGATTCCCCTGGAAACCGAAAGTGACGTTTGTTAATGCCTTAAAAAACAATGTGAGGCCCAGGACAGCCCCTCTGGAAATTTTCCAGAAACTTGAATCTACCTGAAGGTGGATCCAGCCTGCTTTCCAGGGACACACTCTAATGTAGATGCAGATTGTGTGGAAATGTGACTAGAATGTAGATTGGAAGGGATGATTGGCTATCTAAATTACTCAGGAAATTAAACTAATCACATGGTCTAATCCTGTAGTGTCAAATCTTAGGCCTGTGGGCCAGATGTGGCCCCAGAAAGCAATTTCTTCAACCCCTATTATAATTGGGCTCTCCCAATGTGATAATTGGGCTCTCTCTTATATCTTGAAATTATGATCAAGAGTCACACATTTTCTCTTCAATCACTTGAAGCAAATTATTTTCTATGTGAGAACAAAGTGCTTATTTCTGGCCATCATCTGGTTCAATGATGTCACTTCCTACTTAATGTTGTCACTTTCGGCCCTTAGCAGGCACCATGAATGCTATTCCATGCACTATATGAAATGAGTTTGACCCTCCCACCCCTTCCAGTCTAGTCATTCTCAACAGCTGGTATTAGAGTAACTTTATAAGTAACAGATCAGCTAAGTAGAAAGTAAATTTCTTATTTTTTTTAATAAATATTGGTTCAATTTAATATTGAATTGTGTGAGCATTCTCATGCCTACACCTTACCATGTTACTAGAAAAAAATGTGGCAGTGGGTAGTTTCCTATATGTGAGTAAAGCAGGCAGAATTTTAGAATCCCCTCATAATGTTACTAAAAGAACCATGTGAGGGAGTGTTGTCCAGGCCCGGTTGCCAGCACCAGCGGGGCACCCAGCGAGGACCCGGGGCACGGCAGCGGGAGGCACTTACCCGCGACAAGGATCCTAGGGGGGGCGCTCCTCGCCCCAAGGAGCCCGGGACTGCCGGTGGCGCCTCCCCAGCTGCGGTTTGGCCCTGGTGGACCAGCCGCGGCAAGGCGCAGCAGACATCGGAGCCGCAGACAAGCCCCGGCACGGTCGCTGACACCCTCGCCGGCGCCTAGGGCAGCCAGCTGGGGCGCTCATAAGGCGGCCAGCCGGCTGAGGGGGAGGACGCTCCCACTTGCGCTGGCCAGCTGCTGAGGGGGCAGCTCCAGGAGGCTTGGTGCCTTCGCCCCGTCTGGGCCGGAGCGCCCATACCTGGAGCTGGCCGAGGGCAGCAGCCCTGGCCAGCAGCGGAACACCGCCCGCCTCGAGGGGTCCGGTGCCTGGCCCCGGGAAGGCAGTGGCAGGCGGGTCAGCGCAGAGCAAGCCCACCTGCCCAGCCCAGGAGACCGGCCGGCAACGCGGGGGTGGCGCCCAATCCCCGCTGGGGAAACGGGCCACGATCCCCCAGAGCAGGGGCTGGTCCACCTCACCCAAGCCAACCTCACCACCCACAGGCAACCACCACCAACCTTGCCCCGCAACAGGAGACCGAGACATCTATCTCTGTAAGCCAGCCAGGGCCCCTGTGCTTTGAACAAGGGGCCCATGAATGTAAAAGTGGTCTCAGCAATAAACAGGCTGTGCAAAGAAAAGACATTGGCTCGCGTCCTCTTTTCGCAGCACCGCGAGGCCGCCTGCCAGGTGCGCTCCAACCGCAGGTCAGTGATACCCGCAAGACCAGTCCCACCCCCCGCCATGGACGTACAGGGGGTTAACAGACAGGGGAGGAAATGGCTTCTGCTGGAGTGGGCTGTTTAACTCACCTTCATCTGCCTTTTACATCCTCACCCTCTCATATAAAATACCGGATGAGCAATTACTTCCTCCACATGGAACACTTTCCACAGTTTAAACTGACCCATTCATATAGTTTATGCCTTCCAAGCATCTCTAACAATTGGGAGACTTCCAGGGGGTTAGCCGTATTCAGCTGTTATAGTAAAAACAGTAAAGAGACTTGTAGCACCTTAAATACGACAGCTCTACTTATGTGTAAACTTTTGTAGGCTATAGCTCCTGTCATCAAACGCAGGATTACTGTCAGCTGACAGGTGTGTGGGGCGTATGTGACAAGAGAAGAAAAAACTGTAAAAGTTGGGGTAGGAAGGAATTGGACTATATGCCTTTGAAATCAAAGCAATATGCTATTTGTATACATTTCTAAGCTCAATCTACTGCATTTTCAAGAAAGCCAAATGTTTTAGAAAAGAAATCAATTACAGCATATTTGCAGATTAGAATTTTCTTCATGATTAACCACTGGGGCTGACGCTGAAGAATACAACACCATGTAGGCCACACAGATGCTCTGGATCTCTCCTCCCTCTGCCAAACTTAATGAAAAGGAAAGATAAACTTTCCTTTGAGTTGGCATCCTTCAGATTTGTATCCAGATATTTTCCATTTCAGGGTGAAACCACGATGGTTGTTCTTGCAATAGGAACCACAGACCACTGAAGCTGAAAGTGTTCAGATGAAATCAGCGCCAGTACATCTTTTAAATCTATATTTTCCACAATATTTATGGGATCAAAACTTAATGTTTTAAGCCATTTTGTGTAACATCCTATAATATGAACTCACAACTGAAGAGAAAGAATATATTAAAGATGCTCTTCCCATCTAAAATGAAATGTACTATGTTTATTAAATTTTTGATAAAAAAATAATAGTGCCCTTCCTTTAATATGCTCAAAACGGACCTTCTCCCAAGTTTACTTGGCATTAGTCAGAAGCAGCAGAGAGTTCCCCCCCTCTTCCCACATCCATTGGATCATTGGATCCATTGGACGAAAATGCTGAAATAGTGTGTCCAAAGTACATGGAGCCCTTGAAACACTATTTTTCAGGGTTCCTGAGTAATTTGTCAGTAAATTATATGGCCTGCACTTGTTTACACAGCTGCAGATGAAGCCAGCTTCTGAACTGGATGCATACAATACATGAAATCATAAGTAGCAAGGACAAATTCAATTACTCATATACATGGGATGGCTCAATCCTAAATCCATGTTATGCCACCAGAAATGTGTGTTCCACCAGCCTAATGCATTTTCGGCTGTTACAAATGCAACAACACCAGAGATTGCTGACGGAAGCAGTGAGAGGCTGGTCCAGGTTGCAATGGACACTAGATACCTGCCACCTCAGGTAAGACTGCAAAGGGACTTGGAGGGATGTGGAGGGGGCAGAATGGGGCAGAAGTGGGTGTAGGGAGGATAGCTCAGGTCCGTGAAGGGAGAAGATTTAGCAGCAGTGATACACAGCCCCTTTACTAACCTGATCTGCCGTCAAGGGTTAATGTGGACTTGCGCCTGCGATATCACTGGTGCAGGTCCAAGTTGACCCACTAGGGGCTTACCATGGAGGAAGGGAATCTTCCCTTACATCAAGGACGCCTCCCGAGTCCAAAACTGCCAAATGGGATTCAGAAGACACCACACTGGCACTGCTGAATCACCATGAGGGGAATCAGTTAGAAGAGTGGACTTCCCATTTCAGATTTAGGATGATATGAGAAAGACTGCAGCTTAAATGCTCTTACAGTGAATGAGTGATCACCTAGATATGAAAATAGATTTATGAAGCAATAACAATATCTTTGAAATGTCAGTGTAATAGATGTTTATCGTTCCCCACACTAAATTATTTAGTCTATACCTTAGAACGCTTCCAAGAAGATGCTTAAGTAGATTTCAGATAACAATTTCAAAGACATTAATGAATATCAGATGGTGTTTTCCTCTTGGTGGGGGAGAATTTGGAATGTTTCACAATAAAAGTAATATTCTTCATTAAAAAAAAAAACAATGCAATACTACATAGAAAAGGAAATGGCCCTCTAAAGTTATTTGATTCTTTCTAACGTACTTTCAGTTTCTACACATATCAGAGGCTTATGTTGTGCCTGTTTTTTGTGACTATGGAGTTTGTGAATGGATTGCTAAAATTTTCATTTTGACAGTTCAGCCTGTCAAATTTCATTTGCCAATTTGACAGGCTGAAATTATATAAGGTACTTCTCTTTCCTGAAACTTAATTACTGTTTTACATATTCATCTCAACCTTGGATTCTTTTTTTAAGTCTACAACAGCACATCTCTCTAACTGTGAACAATAAACAGGTATGGAGTATAGGTTTGTTTATGTGGCTAAGTGGCCATGTGATGACATGATCAATTTTCCATACCACTCACTAGGCTTTGGACTTGTTTGCAGTTATAAGATAAAAGGATGCTGTTAAGTCCCTGTGAATTTGCAGTGTGGCAATGCTTTACGTTCCCTGTTCCTATAAATGACACTGATAAATTTTGGACTACTCTGTGTCAAAATACAAAATTTATTCACTAGCATAGTTGGCAAGAACATTTACCACATGTTGATGTGGTTTACATGTTATGCAGAATTATACTCGAATAGAACCTCTATTTTCCAAGTCTAAAGTTATCTGGAGCCAACACTGGCCTACCATAGTCTCTCATGTTTACGCCATGCTGTACTAATAGAATTCCACTGTCAGGGGAACAAAGTGGACAGAGAAACAAGCAATCCTCTTAGCCAGAAAAGCAACAGTCTATCTCTGTGTTTCCCAAACTATGGACCTGATTGTCGGTGGGTCATGAAACTGACAACCTGATAGATCAGTGTTTCTCAAACTGTGGGTCGAGACCCACTTGATGGGTCACCATCTGATGTCAGGTGGATTATGGAAAGCTGGGAGCAGCCATCTTGGAAGCAGCAGATCTTACTCTTGCACACTCTTACTCTTTTGTGCGTGTTAACAGTTTGAATTTTCAAATGAGCGTTTTATTTTTTTAAAAATTTAGTTCAGAACTTTTACATAATATTTTATCCTAATCTTGCTTTTTGCCAGGAATGTTTCATGGCTGTGCAAGCTACAGCCCAAAAATGCCAGTCTGCATTCCAGGAGTATCATTTTATTATGTTACGGCACTTCCTGCTTGATGATGGATGCAATCCTAACCAACTTTCCAGGCCCAGGATAAAGGCAATACAGCTCTAAGAAACAAACATTACCTTACTTTGAGGAAGCTTTCATGACTCTCCCCCCCCCCAACTGGAGGATGCCGCACATGCACCTTTGGCACAGCTATGTCAGTACTGGTAAGTTGGTTAGGATTGTGCCTGATGTCACTTCTGGCTATGGCATCACTTCCAGATTAATGACATCATTTCTGTTAAGCTTAAAAGCAGCTATAGATCGATCAGGATGGTGGCACTCGAAAATATTTTTTCTCTTTCCTTTATGCCATTTTTCTCTTCCAGAACACACCCTGTCCCAACTGCTATTTGTTTTATGGTGCCTTTAGTTCACCCACAAAGCTGACAGTAGCTTTGGTAGAGGACCCATTTTTTAGAATGGCACTTGAGTTGGGACTCATCAGAAGTGATGTCATTAACCTGGAAGTGATGTCATAGTTGGAAGTGACATCTTTAAGCAGGAAATGGTCATAGTGATGTAATAAAATGACACTCCTAGAATGCAAACTAGCAACTGCACTACCAGGAACTGCACAAGAATGAAACATTCCAGACAGAAAGCAAATTTAGGTCAAAATATTATGTAAAAGTTCTGAACTAAAAACATTTAAAAACACCCTAGCTTGAAAAGTCAAACTGTTCACTCACAAAAGGAATATAGCAAGAATAAGATCTGCAGCTTCCAAGATGGCTGCCCCCAGCTCTCCATGACTCACTTGACATCAGGCTGTGACCCACCGAATGGGTCTCAACCAGTGGCGTCATCTACAAATGAACTAACAGAACGCTGGGCAGGACTTACGCAGGGCTTCCGCGTGATTGGCTGCCCGCCCGTTTTGTTCTGCAGCTGCCCTGGCCTCGGGGGGTGCCTGCTCGCCAGAGGAGACAGGTGGGGGCGCGCCGGGTGCCTGGGTGAGCAGCGGGGGGGGCGTGCCAACCGGGGGCAGCCCCCCGAGGCCAGGGCAGCCACGAAACGAAACAGGCGGGCTGCCAATCACACGGAAGCCCCGCCCACGTCCCGCCCAGCGTTCTGTTAGTTCATTTGTAGATGACACCACTGGTCAAAACCCACAGTTTACGAAATACTGGTCTAACAGAAATATGACAAGGCAGGCTTTATGAGACACTCTCTCCACAATAAGCAATGCAACGTAATTCTGTCAAAATATCATAGAGTTAGAATTACAAACTCCTGCCAACGCAGGCCAATGGCTATCCAGCCTCTGTTTAAAGGCCTCCAATGATGAAGAGTTAACTACCTTCCAGAGGGTGTTCCACTGCTAAACACTTCATACAATTAGGAACTTCATTGTAATGTTTAGTCTACATTATGTTATAATTTGTTGTAATTTAAACTCATTTTCCTTGTCTGACCCTCTGGGGAAACCAAGAACAAATCTGTTCCTTCCTCCACATGACAGCCCGTCACATATTTATAGATAGTTATTATGTCCACCTTTGAACAGTCTCTTCTCCAAACTAACAGGCCAGCTTCTTCAATCTGTCTTTGTGGGACATATGAGTAAGTTTCCAACCCACTCACCATCCTAACTACCCTCCTCTGGACCCGCTACAGTTTATCAATACCCCTCGATCCACATCAATAAGGAAGACAAAATTTGTCTTCAGGAGCTAAACACAAGTTTCTTTCAATAAGAAAACTTATGGAAGTGCCTTGAAATGCCAATGATTTTTTTTCAGAAGCTATATATAAATTTTACTTAATAACATGAAAACATTCCTATGGATTTAATCATTTTCACTTCTTGTGACATAGGTCGTGCAGATCTTGTTGGAAGTAAAAATGGGGCAGAGATTCTAAAATTCCTCTAGAAATCTGGTAGGGCCATAAGAGTCCAATTTTCAGAACTCACATAGGTGGAGTTTGCCTGGAGAAAATCTTATCACTTCTATCTGTTTCTAATATGGTGTAATTCAACAGTTCCCAAAGCCCTACCCGAACTTTGGGACTGCGGTCAGTGTTTGCGGGGGCAGGGCAGGGAGGGGTCAGCGAGAGCGACACAGCACTCGTGGTGCCACCAGGAGCAAGGCGCTTGCTAATCTACCTGGGGAATCATGCTGGCCTCCAGGAGGCCTCTCTGCAGGCCTTCCCGCTGCTACAAATAGTGATTGGAGCCCACTTCTGGTTTTCAATCCTTGTGGATACACACACAAGGTAGATTTACAAGCCCTGTCCTCCCAGCAGTGCCACAATCACTGCAGAGGTGTCGGGGCACTTATTTCTCCCGTTAAGGGGGAATGGCCCTCTTATTTCCCATGGTGAGTAGCGACCCACCAGTTTGGGAACCACTGGTATAATTAATATTTAAATGTGTTCCACAGGTTTGGTTTACTGTTCAGCCTCATTTCTTGATGGTTAATGCTGATGTTTGACTTAATAAACAGAAGCTAATGGCAAGGTGCAGTGAAAGATTACTACATCTAGATACAAAATATTATTCTTTCAATAACATCTAAAGTACAGTTTTGAAACGCAGTACAAAACACGTTGTACATTATATGTACATTATATTAATGTTTGGACACATACAAATGGTCTTACCTAGAAATTCTATGCATACTTTCCTGAGAATAAGTCTAAAAAAATACAATAGGACTTACTTCAAAGTAAACATGAAAACAACTGCCCTGATAGTGGTGTTTACATGCTTATTTTTAAATCTTGTTGAGAGAACATAACCTATAACATGATTTGGCCTACCTTTTCTATTATGTCTCACTGCAGTACTATCAAACTAATTCAACTTACATGCCATTTAAAGTACATTTAATTAGAGGATGTTGATTCTTTTTCAACATATTCATATGGAATAATTAATACAGCTTATATAGATATTGTCTTATGGAGCTATTAAGCTTTACAATCCAAAAGAATCAATCTAACCAGATTGGCATATCTGTAAATGCATGACAAAACAGCTACACCCTAATTATGAAGTAGAAACAAAATGAGGTATTGCTGCAGAAATATGAAACATGCCAATACAAAGAAAACGTTTAGGTGCTGCCTTGGCCCATCAGATATTTATTATGACAAAGAAGTATAGAATTGCTAAGCATATTCCACCAATAGAGGTAACATAGGAGGCCTCCCCACCTCACCGCCACTTCCAATGATCACTAGAAATGGTTTATATGGCTGGTGCATATATGTGTATGTTCAATGAGATATAGATTCAGATAACCATCCATAGCCCATGGAAAGGTGTTTTTTCACCTATTTTTATTAATGTGGCTATTTAGCTAAAAAAAGTACAATTGCCAACTTTGCACTCTGAGCAAATATTACATTCAAGTGCTTTCCTCCAAATATGTCAAATAATGGCAAATGGGAAGAAACATCCCCCCAAAATTTTGGTGAATGTTTTAAAGAAACTTTACAACAGAAAAGTAGGAAGAGTCACGTTAATGCATCAATTGTGCCTTCCTCATTTGTAAGCAGCCTATGAAATAAGGATTATGTTCTACCTAAATAGGCTACAACCCTCCATACACTTCCCTGAGAGTGTGAACCACACTGGACTTCTAAGTACACATGCACAGGATAGAGAACCGTTATCAGATGTAACAGAACAGCCCAATCCTATGGTTCGCTAGCACTGACGCAATGACTGCTGCGCCAGCGCTAGCCATTGTAAAAGCACCGTTAAGCGCTTTTCAATGACTCGTAAATGAGGGCCATCGGTAGAAAGGCCTGCAGATGCCACGGCAGGTACGTTCTGCATTGGTCGCCATAAGGGTGGGGTCAGCAGCCTGATCCACCCCATTCCAGGACTGGAAGCCCTACACACAGTTTCTCAAACCTTCACCAGTGATTTTGCTGGGACAGATCCAAGTAGCTCCATTGAACAGGCTGGGTAAGGGACAAATGTTCCCTTGGCCCGAAGAGGCCTCCAGCTCCTTCAGTTTCAGCACTGGATACTACATGGGCTATGTGGCCCCGCTGCTCCAGCGCTGAATAAGATTGGACTGGAAATCTCTAGTCATGTAAGAGACAAAACAAAGTACTATATAAGATGCAAAGAATGCAGAAAAAATTAATTTGAATACTTCGTTTAGGGTGGATCATTTTATGTACCATTATATATAGTAGCAGATAGGCAGCTATCACAATTTTCATGTTCCAACTTAAACTTGGAAAAATAGTATGTATGGTCATCAGTGGGGAAAAAAAAACCAAACTAGAAGAGGACTTGTCATGCTTATTTTTGTTAATATTTTGTTATATCATCTTTACAAAGAAAAGTAAACTTTCATGGTACACTCCAAGTTCAATTGCAACTAGGCTTGAGAAAGAAAAAACTAGGTTTTGACCATTTCACCCATGAAAAGCAAGTACGGAAAGCACCAACTATCACTATTACTTGCTTCACTGATCCACAAATCAGAATAACCTTAGTAGGAAACCACAACAGTCTCACTTCATTTCCCAGCAACTGATTTATTAGTAGCTGGCTGTTGTAGGATCTTGCATTACCAACACTCATGCTGTCTTCTACAGAATGCTTACTTACACTATATGAAAGAAATTATTACCATGTAAGATGCAAACCAGCTGTCAAAATAAATGAACAAAATACTTTGTCTTCCAACATCCTTGAGGTTTTTTTCTTAAATACTATCTACTTGCCCTCATGAAAGGCCATAGGAATTCAGAATGAAGCAATGACAAGAAAGCTACTCATTGCGTGAAATGAAATATATTTTTTTTTCTATGTTGCAGCTATGCCGCTTTTAAAAAGTCAAGCCAAAGCTTAATGCGCCAAAGAAGAAGTGGGTGTTTAATATCTCTTGGGATGAGCTCTCTGAACAGAAAACCAGGTCAAAAGTAGTCCACTTCGCCAGAACAAGAAAAAAACCTAGTGACCTCATATTTATTACCAAATGTTAAAATAATGCATTAAATTCTTCCTATTCCTTAGTTAAACAAGGTCTTTTTCATGCTGCCTTACATGAAAGTACTGCTGGCCCTTATTATCCATGGGGGTTCCATTCCAGGAACCCCTGCGGATAAGGGAAAATGTGGATGTTCAAATGTTCCACTTTCGGTTTTCATGTTTAAATGGGTGTGGGAGGCTTCTGATACCAGCAGAGGCCTTCCATGGTTCAAAGGCCACCCAGATCCACTTAAAAGCAACTTTCAGTTTTCATCAAAAATGAGAAGTCACTTTTTGGAGGTATCAGACTTAGTTCTGAAGCCTGCCAAGGCCGCAGGTGGACATGCACAGCATCCGCAGGTTTCAGCATGCCTCCTGACCTGACCAGAGCTCAGCTCCAGTCGGGCTCAAAGGGGTTGGGTGCGAGGCCGACCTGGCATTTGCGGATGTTGGAATCCGTGGATAAGCCTGCGTTTAACATGGGCCCCCTGTATGTTTTTCAGTAGAAAAGTTAAAAGCATTGAGTTATTGTGGTTTTTACATTGAGACTGAAAGAACATATTGAAGCTTGTGGACCTAATTCATTTAAGAGCGCAATCCTAAATGGGAGTTAGGCTGGCATAAGCTAAGCCAGGAAAGTTTGGCCAGCACAAGGGCCACCATACAGCATGTCTGGACTACTCTTGGAGTCAGGGAGGATGGCTCACGGCTGTGTGCTGGCCTCTCTGACTCCGAGAGTGGTCCAAACATACTTTACAGTGTTCCTGGTGCCAGTCAAACTTTGCTGGTTTAGTTTATGCCGGCCTAACTCAGTTTAGGATTGTGCCCTAAATTTGTTACTGCCATCATTAAATCCTAACAGCCCAACCCTATCTCCCACAACATGGTAGCATGGAGGCACATGCTGCATACTATGGTGGGGGCGTGATGAGAAGGTATGATGGAGATCTTCCCTGCTAGTGGCACCACACTTGTCTGCCCTCTTCCCAATTTCAAGAAGGAAGACTTATCTGGCTACTGCATTTACAAGGTAGTATGAGTACTGGCCAAGTACAGAGTCAAAGCAAGCATCTCTAGAGGGGCAAAGCAGAGCACTTTGAGTGTATCAGGTACAGCTACACTCCCTCAACTGAATGAACATTCCCAATTATTAACTGGGTTCACTTTTGAGCCGATACTGCAACTCTAGAAAGATCTGAGAAGATCAGAATCCCAAAAGGCAAAAACTGTTCATTACAATTCATTACGGTGTTTTGGCTCATTTTAAAATACTAGTACAAGATTCAGTGTGTCAGCAAAATGGCACAATATCACACTAGCACTTAACGCCAAACAGGGTTCCTATCCCCATCACACACCTATTAAGTATGCTATTTATGCAAAATCAAAAACAAACCCTTCCATTGGATTTCAGCTGAAGCTTTTCAAAAACTATAAATAACGTGCAGAGGGGGCCCATGATTGGGAACCAACAAGAGTGGGGAATAAGTGCTAACGTCCCACTGAATCATTTCAACAATTTTGGGCTTTTCACACTCCGCGTTATTTGTTAATTAAGAAAGAAAACAAAGACCAAAAACACACATTAACCACGTGTAGCTTTGCCCTGAAATAGGATTAAAAAAATCATAAAGACTGCTGCCGAGGAAAGATTCAAGAGAGGAAGTTGTTCACACAAAGAGCACAAGGAGGGTATAGGATTGCGCTGACAGTGCTATTTCAGTCAAAAAACTGAATGGAATGGTGTCTGCCCTACCACACAAGAAATGAGCTTGAAACAGGGGGGAAATGAAATCACACAAGAAATGAGCTTGAAACAGCTTTCAAGGGGAGGAACTCTAAAGGCAGATTTAGAGACTTAACGGCTGGGAAGTTCTGAATGGTTCTCTCTGCAAGAACCAATTCCTTATACACGCCAACACAAGAAACACTAAAAGGATGGATGCAACTGCTCATTGACAATGTGCAACTAACAAAAATGTGAGGGGACAACGTTTATCAAGCAGCCCCAAAACGAAAGTATCTCAAAGCAAAAACTTTAGATAAGTAGGAGGAGATGGAAATTAGCAAGCAAATTCTGTAAACTAAACAAAACTAAAGCCTAACAGTACTAGGCATTTATGCAGAACTAAAATGTTCAACAACTGGAAACTAGATATTTGATGCACTGAAATTTCCATAAAGGATATTCTGGGTTAGAAAACATTCAGGACCCTTTTGTCTTTACAATATAAGCTATAGAAAGAGCAAGAGAGATTATTACTATGCACTGCGCACATAAATACGTTCACGATTTGTTTATTTGTGTGGGCGCTCAATCTAATTTTTTAAGCAAGTGTGGTTTATTAACTGACTATTCAAAACAAAACTGACTTGACATTTAATATTTAAAATTTTTATTCTAGTAAGGAGTAGTTCTCAGGTTACTTAAAAGTGAAATTATCATGTTTGCTCTAACAAATATAAACACTTTGTAGCAACAGAATATGAATGGTTGTCAAGGTGCTTATAATGAGGACAAGGCAGGGAAGATACCATTCCAAATTGTTTCAACCCTTCAATAAGTTTAACCTTTCAAGTTACCAACTCTTTACCAAGCAAAATAAAACATATTATTTAGTAAGACAATTCTAAAAGTCACAAAATCATTTTCATTGGACATCCTGAACAGGTAGGCTGCTTGGGGGCGCAATCCTACCCAACACTGGAATGGCAAGGCCGGCGGCCAGCACCATATCATATGCTGGGCTGGGGAGGCTGGAGCCTCCCCATGGCAAGGGAGCATTTATTCCTTGCAGGTGCAGATCTGAGGAGACCGCACGGCCTGAGTCGGGGTTGCACGGCCTCCTGGATGGGCTTAGGATTCGGGCATATGGCTGAATCCGGAGCCTGCCCTCCCCCACCCCCACCAATCCCCTTCCCAGAACAGGAAAGAGCCTCCCTTGCGCCGACCAAAGCGAGGGAGGCTCACCATCAGCGCTGTCAGGCCGACGCTACTCATAACGTCAGCCTGAGAGCACTAGCGCCGACGCAGGGGTGCTGCTCAGTGTGTACCCTGTCAGCGCTACTGAGGTAGTGTCGCAACAATGTTGCGTCAACGCTACGGGGCAGCCAGGATTGCGCTGTGAATCACCTATTCAAACAGGCTACATGCTAGACTGCAGCCATTAGCATTCTCCAGCAGTAGCATTTATACCTTTCAGACTAGAATTTGGATTATACATAAGGGTGTAATCCATCTTGTTCAAATACTACAAGCTGTATTAAAATTAATAAGTTTGGGACAGAGATGGTGCTTGGTGGGTTGTACTCCAAATCTTTTAGCGACTTCAAATACATATGCCCATTACTCTACATTAAAAGTGCATTACCACAGTTTGGAACTGGCTTCTCCATTAGAGATATCCTCTGGTTGAAGTCATTCATACAGTAAAAATCCTGAGTTTCTGTTTTTGTAATCTCGTGGAACATCTTGATCCACATAATGTCACAGGAACACTTGAATGGATTGCCCTCTAAAATCCTAAAGCAGTTGGAAAAGAACAGAAACACTAGATTATATGTAGAAAGGACAGATGGCAGAAACATTCTATAGATTGTTATGACAACTGGATACTAAATGAAATCGTAATAGGTTACCTGACAAATGGGATAGAGACCCCCATTTTTAGCCATTTTTGCAAGTAAGACATGTTGAACCAAAATCAAAACATAAGAAAACCGGATTAAAGACAGAATATGAGATGCCTGTCTGAGTGATTGCAAATTACTGGTAAATTAGGGCCCAATCCTATGCTTTGCCGCTCACTGGGAGTGTTCCTTTTACACTGCCACTGACTGCCATAAAAGACTTGTGACAACTGGCACTCACCAGAGCAGGTAATTCAGCGAAAGAGGCAGGGGAGAGTGCAGGATGGCAAAATGGGGCAGGGAGGGGCAGCAGGTGGGAGGTCTGGGAAGGAGATGGGTTTGGCAACAGTGGCAGCAGCTGACTCCAAACTCCTTTCCTGGACCTGGCAATATATGTCTATGTGGACCTGCAACATCTATTTAACTAGCACAGGTCCAAGTACCCTCCCCCACCTCCACCAAAGCTTATGTCCAAGTAAAGAAACAATTGTTCTCTTACCCACAGGTCACAGGTCAACTGCTTCTTGCAACATAGGATGCAACAACCGCCATATTGGCAATGCAACAACCGCCATATTAGCGATGATAAAGGATAGGATATCCCTTATCCTATCATAAAGGCTAGAATTTTAAAAGGAGGATACTGGAAATCATTTAAGTCCAAATGGGAAAGAGGCTTGAAGGAAAAGATCCAAAACAAAGTCCCCGAGTATTTATTTCAGGTAGGCTCTCAATTTTCTTTCTCACTAGGATTATAGGAAAACTGCCTGAAAATGGCAATTCAGTAGCATCTCAATATTGGAAATGTAATAAGTCTTATTAAGAGCGCAATCCTAACCTGGAGTTTGACCAGCAAAATTAGGCCAGCAAAGTTTGGCCAGCACAAGGGACACCGCACACTGCGTTAGGAACTGTACAGCAGTTGCGTCAGTGCTGGAAATTTGGATAGGATTGGGCCCACACACTCATACACAAGGTACAAATTCAATAACGAATTGAGTAATATCAGTGTTATCTTTCAGCCTGTTAAAGCATCGTTTTCCCATGCAACATAGGTGCAGGTTATTATTAGTTATACAAGACAAAAAAAAATTTTCCTGTTATATTTTTCCTCACAAAAAATTGTTTAAAAAAAAATACTACTTTCAAATGAGAGAAGAGAAGGTGAAATACCCAGTTAAAAATCTATGCATTTCACTAACAGTGGTTACAGGTAAACACAACTGGGAGCCACAGTGAATGGCTGGCAATCCAAAGCACGCTACAGGAGCACCCAGCCACCACTGAAGGAGGTACATTGGCAGCTGGGATGGACAGTGATCAGGGAAGGGAGTAACCAGGTGTTTCAAGGGAGAAACTGGGGGCATGTTGATGGAGGGAATGGATCCAGTTAAAGTTGCACATGCCAGATCTTACCCCCCCCCCCCGGTTCTGTGCAACCAACCAACCACCCACCCGCTTCTCCTCTAACTTAACTAGCTATACAGCTGATGTAGGTCTGAGGAGACCCATAGGCCATCAGGGGACCTACACAGAGGTAAAAGAAAAATGTTTTTCCTTACTCCTGGAAGGCTTCTTCAACACCACCCACCCTTGGCTGCATGCTTCAGAGCGCAATCCTAGCCTGGAGTTAGGCCGGCACAGTTAGGCCAGCAAAGTTTGGCCGGCACAAGGGACACTGTAAAGCACGTTTGGACCATTCTCAGAGACAGAGAGGCCAACACAAAGACGTGTGCCATCCTCCCTGCCTCTGAGTGTGGTCCAAACAGTGGCCCTCGTGCCAGCCAAACTTTGCTGGCCTAACTGTGTAGACATTTTAAGGATTGATTCAGCTCAATCAATCCTTTGATTTTATAGGATAGAATATACACCAAAACGTAACAAGACAAGAACCCAACACATTATATCTCTTTCTGTAAAATCTTTTAAACTTATCAGTAAATACTTTTGATTATATGCTTCTAAAATGTTTGTGATAAAAGCAATAACATTTTTATTGTTTTTATTTTATTGTAAAAACACTTGTGTTTTTTTAAATCTAAGTAGTAGTACATAAATCATTTACTTTAAAATAAACCCAAGCAGGCTGCCATCTAATTAAAACTTTTGATTATGTGTTTTACAGACCAGTCCCATTGGGCACCTGTGGGACTGGTGGGGACTGGTGTTTCCCCAGTCCCCACACCTCTGGGACTGGTGTTTCAGCAGGACAGCATGTTTTATGGCTATTGTAAAAGGTGACACATTTTCAGAGCAGTTGGACTGCCTCCGCAAACAACCATAAGCCAGCCTACCAGGTCAATGCAGCATGTGGATATGACAGGCAGAACAGGTGAGGAAGTGGAGGAGTGGGGTGAAGCTCGGATGAGAGAGGGATGATCAAAGGCTTGGAAGGCAATGGTTGCAGCAGCAGTGGCATCAGCTATATCTTATTCTCCTTCCCGGCCTCAATCTACCTTCCAGGGTCCACTGCGCTTGTGCCAGTAAAAATAGCTGGGGCCACAGGGGCTTCTAACCCAGAAGACCTCCAGGGCTTCCCCCCCACCCCAAGGATGCAGCGCATGCTCTGCTGACATGCTGCATCAGTGGGGATGGATTTCATTAGGATTGGGCTGTTAATGTATTACATCTGCATAAAAGTGCATTGGAAGTTATTGGGGGGGGAACCCACTTTGTGATCAGGTATTATATTGATAATAATCGTTCTTAATAATACTGTGCACACATTACAAAAGGTACAACCATAAAAGGCACTCCATGCATGAAAGAGAAGGAATATCTCTTCTAATATGGTGTCTTTCACCTGGTTTTTTTTTTTTTTTGGTCTTTATATTAAAAATAAGAAGTTGTTGCTTTTAACTTAATCTCAGGCACCATTTTAACATCTGTATATAAAAAATGGTTGAAAAGAAAAAAAGAGGAACTTATTTTTTTCTGGAAATTTTCTTCAGTACCAGATTTGAGGAACTAGTTTCCAAGAGTAATAGAGAAAAATTACATGCTACATCAAAACAAAAAAACAAGAACTCAAACAAATTTGGAAAAAAAATCAATCAATTAATCTAGCCAAATAATCAGCAATTTGTTGAAGCCTTAAGACTAAATCTTGAACTTGAAGAAATGTATACAATTCACGGTCACCAGTCTGATGAGCATAATCTAGAGGGTGATTCTAACACTTCCAAAAAATCTTTCCTGACTGAGAGAGTGAAAGTGTCTGAGCTACAACATATTTTTGCCCAGAATGGATGTTTAGAAGGTTTTCTAATATCTTCTGGGATAAATTTAGCTCCCCCTTATGGTCAAACACAACAGAAATATATGAGTGTTTCAAACAGTTGAAAAAGAAATAATCAGTAAACAAATAAGAACTGACACTAAGAAGCTTTAACTAATATCAAACACTTTTCTTGTTAAGAAGAAAAATAAAGCTAGGCTGTATCATGCAAGTGTATTAGTACAGTGCGGAATTCAAATTAAAGCTTTGAAGACTTATTAGGCTCTAATTAAACCACTCATGGAAGCCACAGTCAAAAGAACAGTGAAAAGATGCTGGTCAAATACTGTACAGCACACAAAGTGCAGGTGTCTGGCCCAGGCAGAGAATATTATCACAGCTTTGCTCATAAAACCATACCTATGCTCGGTGCTGATAATTTATTGGTGTGCCACTTGATCCCCCAAGATATTTCATTTTAAAAAGAAAGAAGCCATCACTAATTATAATAACCTATAAGGGTCATATTTAATTTGATCATGATCCTCAAAATCCTTTTGCCAATGCTATCTCTGCAGAGTACTCATACCAGTTCAGATGTTGCAAATCTCTTAATTTTTGTTGGCGACATGCCCAAGTAAGTATCCAACCCAAACTGACCGTTACATCCCTCTGAGAAATGTTTGTTACTATATTGAAAGAATTTACAGTACCGGCCCTTACAGGGAGTCTGTGGCTTGGGTCTGCAGCACTGGGTTCCCACCAGTACTGTGTGAAAGAGCAGGAGAATTGAATCTGCAGTTAGGATACTACTGCTTCAGAAGCTGTGCGCTCTGAACTGTTATACTGATGAAGATCCCTCCTTCCAGTCTACATTTTAAAAGAAAGGTTGCAGCTTATAATCACGCATATGGCACTGGGAGCAAGGACTGCACACGCCAACTTTCATTTGTGTCTACTGAAAATCACCTAATTTGCATTGGTTGCAGTTAGGTCACAGAAATTGAGATTTCAAGGGGACAAGGGGAGAGTTGCATAGTGAGAGTTGCGTAAGCTCAGACCTGCTTCCAAAAAATTTTCCCCTCCCAACCCTGTACTTCTAATACTTTAAACCAGCTCCCTATGCAGATGAAATTGTCTTATTTCATCCTAACCCCTGCTAAGTGGGCAAGAGGTACTTTTTCAAGTGGTGTCCTCTTATATTTAGCAGGGGGAGAGCAATTGTCCCTCTTCACCCCAGCACAGTGTCTTTCTCGTGGCTGTTGCTGGTGGTGTTCTCCATTCTTTTAGATTGTGAGCCCTTTTGGGACAGGGAGCCATTTAACGTTAATGTTATTATTTGCCTGTAAACCGCTTTGTGAACTTTATGTTGAAAAGCGGTATATAAATAGTAGTGATTGATTGATTGATTTCGGGAAAGCTACCTTTGCCTTCACTATACCAACATAGCCTGGGAGCCGATACAATGTGAGAAGCCCATGCACAACTCCCTCGTCGTGGTGCTCAAGTACTTACCACCACCACTATTCAAGATGCATCTTCATTGGCTCATTTTTTCTTCTAATCTCACTTTTTTCCTCAGTAATATCTACTCCAGTGTATTACTATCAGTTTATTGCTATATTCTCAATATGTTCTTTATCCTTATTTTTCAACTTCCCATCACCCATCAGATCTCTACTTAATTATATTGGTTTATCATTGTATCCAAATACAGGTTGAGTATCCTTTATCTGGACTGCTTGGGATGGGCCGGTGTCCAGATTTCAGATTTTTATGGATTTCAGAATAATTGAATAATGAGAAATGCTTCCTCTGGCTCTCTTCACAGTTACCCATTTAGGTGTCTGCTGGCCTCTTTGATGTTTTTCAACAATGGCACCCACCACAGAACCTTGAATAGAACTTATAGTCTATATGTGGGAATGAGCACAAGCCTTGGACAAAAATGTCTGGATTTCTGGTGTCCAGATAAGGGATCATTTACCTGTTTTGTATAATCAAGAAATTTAATCTTTATTAAAATTTGTTACAATTTCCTAAACACTATGGTCTTTAACAACCTCACTAAACTCACTTCTAACATGACATCTAAAACAAATAGTTTCATTAGAGAGAAAACAAAGAACAGTCAGTACAACAGATTGAATTTTTTCCATTTGTAAGAGTCCTTTCATGCTCCACAATGACTGTGGAGAAGAATCAAATTTGGTCATTTAAAGGAGTTTTTGAACTATCCGAAATAGTTTTTTTTTCCCCTTTCACATATATAAGAAGTCTACTATCAATTCAACTTCCATAATCCCTATTACATGCTCAATTTAACAATCAACAAAATGGGTGGTTCTCACTTCTTTCAATACTGAATTGAAAATTGGGCTCACCTTAACTGTGACTACATGTTCGCATAAGCTCTTTAATCTTTTCAAGGTGCATGTGCATCCACATGAAAGATCAAACAGTAAATTCTAATAAGCCACCTTTAAGACATTTTATGTCAGCAGCTTATATTAATATGGGAAGAATTGCAATATATCCTGTTCATCTAAATAACACAATCCTTATTATATAGATAAGATCAGCTAAAATATTGGGAGCAGAATATTAGCTAACTGCCACTGAAGCTCTCTGGAGTTTCAAAAGCAGATTACCCTGCAGCATGGGAATTGCTATCTGGGGAAAAAAGTCAGAAGATTCTATGTGTGTGCTAATTTGCAGCACAAGCCTATGCACTACTCAGAAGTAAATACCACTGAGTTTAATGAGATTTACTCCCATGTGAATGTGTATAGGATTGCTGCCAAAGGCGTGCTTTTCATAACACAGAGTCACATGGAAGTCACATAATGCAAGCGTTCATGTGTATATTAATTACACATATCAGGCCTGCCACACAGATTGTCTCCATACTATTCAAGCACTCCTGGTGATGGTTTGAGGAACACATGTAACAGAGGCCAATCCATGTGGTCAGATAGTGCACGCGAATGGCTTGACAAATGGAGCAGCTTCTATCAAGAGGACCTTAGTTTCAAAAATAAAATTTTTGGGGGGAAAATTGCTTATTAGTTTTAGTATCATCACAATCAATGCTAACAGTTTTTTTTTTAAACTATTACTTACAGTTCACTTAAATTCAGATTGCGGAAAGACTTCCGGGACAAACTTGAGAGCTTGTTTCTGGAGAAGTTACTGTAAAGAAACGAATTATTAAAAATTATGTCATGGTTTGAAACAAAAAATATGCAGTCATGTTTTCAGTAAAATTATTGACTTTCTTTCCATCTTTCCTACAGGACTTATTCAGCCTGTACTCTAATTTGAAGACCACACTCAACAAAAAGCTAAACACTAATCATAATGTGCACTTTGGAACACGTCTATTCATGTAAGGGGAAAAAAAACAGTGGATTAATTTTTACTCCAAAGACATTCTCAGATGTTTACATGCTCAATTTATTCGTAAGTAAAAAGCATGCTTCCCATATACTCTTTGATCCTTTTTCAAAGTCTGAACTTATCTAAACCCTGACCCACATGCCAGTCAACTTCATCATGAGCCTTTTAGATATCCTTTTCAAACTGCATGTGCAATATGCACCCACATGAAAGATCACAGGTAAAACTCTGAATGCCATCATTAGACCTTTCTTGTCAATTAACTACCTACTGCTTCCCACTGTAATTAACATGAAGGTACTTCATGTGATCAGGGGCGTTGTTCTTGGCTATGTTCACATGAACACCTACACAATAGGGGGCACATCTTTACTAAAAGAAAGACAAAGTGGGCAATAAATGAAGGTCTGTGAAGCGGAAAAATGCTTTATTTTTCCATGAGGGCTATGCACTCACACATGTAAGCAGTACAAGACCAGATACGTACTTCCTAATGAAATTTTGTTATGTATAGCTAATCCACACTCCATATCAAATGCCAATCCACAGTGCCAATCCACACTCCATATCAAATCACATGACAGCTCATGGCAATACTGCAATACCCAGGTCTATCAGAGTTCACATCTGTAACATAAATCAGCAGTCTCCAAACTGGAGACCGCTGCAGCATGTAAAAGGCTGCCCGGTGCGACAGGAGCTTATTCTTCTGCTGGGAAGCATTAGGACAGCTGTGACTACAGCCCCCAAGTGTCACCACAGCCAGCTGTGCCTGCCCAAAATGCCATGTGCACGGCCTGCTGGGGCAACAGAGCCCGGAAGCAGCTGACTGCAACAACACTGAGAGGTTGTAGTCACAGCTGTCCCAACGCTTCCTGTCAGAACGGTAAACATCTGTTACCTGGAAATAGCGGTCTCTGGATCCGGCCCGCAGGCTCGAGTTTGGAGACCGTTTGCATAAATGGCAAAAAGTGCTGTGAATCTGACATGCTTTTAAAAAATATTTAAAAATAAAAATGGTCAAACTCAGTCCCTCCAAAATAGATTACTTCCTTTTCAATGGTGTAGTGCAGCACTATAGGCCATTACTAGGAAGGCATGTATCTGAAAACTGCTGTTAGTGCAGAAGGCGTGTGGTCATGCGTTCTGATTCTGTTGGGCCGCTGCTGTTCCAACAACTGCAAACAGCTGCCAGTTCATTTCTGGGCACAAGTCAAGGTTTTGGTTTTTATTTTTAAAACCCTTTACGGCTTGAGACCACGGTATTGGCTCACCTCCTGAGACCATTTGAGGAGGCCCTCCTTATCTGTGGCACCATTGAACAAGGTCAGAGGTAGGGCTTTTTCTGTGGCAGCATGGGAATTAAGGAAATCCCTCCCTTTTGAATTGAGATCTGCACCTTCCTGATGGTTTTCCGGTGGGATCTGAAAACCTGTCTTTTTTCATTTTGGCCTTTTCATTGTATTATGTATGGAGGGGGGTATGTTGCTGTCTTGAATATTACCATCTTATTTGCCTTTAATTGCTGCTTTTATCAGTACTGCTTTGTATTTACACTGCTCCTTAATTGCTGCTTTTACAGCAATGGTATTGTTTTAATATTCTTGTAATGTATTTATTACGATTTTATTGTAAGCTGCCCATGGCACCCCACTGCAGGGGAAAGGCAGGGTACAAACTGCTTTATTGAAAATAATAATCTTCAGAGATACAAAATTTTCTAAAATGTTGTCATAGTTCTGGGAATAAAATCCCTGCACTCACAGACTGAAGCCGATGAAACTGAGAAGGGGTAGCATTTGGGAGATGGTTCCGGCCCCAACACAAACCCTGGAAGCCCCCATTTCACAACCTCTTAGGCAAGGGATGAAGAGCTTGAATTCCTTCATGCCACTACTAGAACAATATCCAAGCCTTTTGTGCCTGGCCTAGACTTGGAGCCACCTATGAACTTGATTCCTGTGCATCTTGTCTCTCTTGTAAGCCACTGGATGCCTGGGCAACTTGGATTATGCTTATGAAGTAATCCTGCACTACCAACATGCCCATGGGTGCACCCAGAACAGGATAAATACACAGTGAGACTTTGAAAAGGGAAGAGAACCTGTTTGCCATGTATCCGTTTACATGGCATCAGTGTGAGCATGTGGACCAATACTGTTCTCTGAGTGCATGATAGATTTGATAAAATAAAGTGTCTTAAAACTGACACAGTTATTTAAACTAATCTGTTGATTATTCACTCTACCAAGGAAATTCCTAAAGATTAAAAAGGGACGTGCATAACTTGTTAAAAAAAACACAACTATGTAGGGCAAGTTCACACACAGATTTGCTTAAATGCTTAATTAGTATGTCCTATTCAGCAGGACTGCTCCAGAATAAGTGGCCATATAACTTCAACGAGCAATGCATGTATATTTCTTATTGGAACCCAAAAGAGGCCGACATATGGACTTCAAACTACTTAATGTGTCCTCTACAGCATGACTATTTCAGAATAAGTGGATGAAAATGTTAACCTCAGAGGTTATCTTTAGTTTCATCTTGTTTTTAATCCATTGTTTGTCTAACAAAGGGATGGCCAACCTTCAACTGTACATCTCCTGGACCTTTAACAATTACGTATTTAGAAGAGGGAATTTCAGCATATGCAGCTTGTCATCTCAGAGATACAAGTTGCACCTGCTGAAATTCTCTCCTCTGCACAATTGTAAAGGAACCCTAAAGTTGAAAGGTTGGCCAACCCTATCCAACACAGCAATTCTCAAACTAGCAAGCCCCTCTTTTTCTCTTTTCGCATCAAGACAAAAGTGAGATGTCAAAACCTTTGTCAAAAGGTGAGTCAAAACCTTTGACGGATGTTTTCATGGGCTACTTCAAATGGCTGCTGCTCCACACTTTCCACTGTTTCATATTCAGTGTACGAAGGCACTTCATACTTCCATTGCCTGCCCAGGATATAGACACAGGGCCCAATCGTAGCCAACATACGAACCAGTACAGATTGAGCTGCACCAAAGATTGCCATTGCAAAAGTGCTATGTAAAGCATTTTGTGATGGCATAACAGTTGCTGGTGAAGAGGCCCATGAAAGCTCACATAACGGCACAAAAATCAGTGCATGTTAGACATAGTAAGTTCGGTGCTGAGCAGCACAGGGGCAGGGGAAGGGCAGGGGACAGGAGGATGTAAAATTGAGGGTGGGGATGGGTGGACTGGGCCCAGGGGGATTGGCGGCAGTGACATACACTGCATCCTTTCTCCCTTTCCAGGCCCGACCTGCTGACACAGGGCAACATGGACCTGCACTGGTTTTTAGCTCATACAGGCCTAAGCTGCCCCACTAAGGTAGCTGGGGTTTTCCCCAGGGCAAAAGAATGAATGTTCCCTTACCTTGCGAAGACTTTCAGCTTGCAAAATTCCCCCATAGGATGCAGCGTAGCCAGCACTGGCCCCACTGCATCAGTGTGGGGAATTTGGGCTGGATCGGGCTGACAGTTAAGGGATATGACACAGGAGCAGTACACCAGTTGTATTCTTTATAGCATCCCAGGACCTGGAGTTAGGCCAGCACAGCAAAATTTGGCTGGCACAAGGGACACGGTAAAATATGTTTGGACCACTCTTGGAGTCAGATAGGCCAGCACACAGATGTGTGCCATCCTCCTTGACTCCAAGAGTGGTCCAAACATGCTTTATGGTGGTCCTTTGCTGGCCTAACTGTGCTGGCCTAACTCTAGGTTAGGAATGCACCTTCAGTCTAGCCATATCTCCCAGACAGCCAAGACAAAAGGCCATTAGGATCTTGATTTGTTAATTTAATAATTAATATCCTCACCATCTGACAAAATATGATTGTATAAATATTATCCTTGAAGATACTATGAAAACTTCAGTGGCTCATTCATTGCTGTACAGGGAATTAGGTTCTCCTTTTCTCCATGCAACATTTTCCTTCCTTTCTCCATTTCCCCTGTTCTGTTCCCCTTGGTATTTCCATCAGTGGGATGAATTGAGCTATTTGCAGCTGCAGGGATACCTGCACAGGGAGCTGGCCCCCCAGATGGCCAGTGCACCCCCCCCCCCGGTAAATTTAAAAGCCTCTTGGTCCTGGTGGTGCCGCAATCACTGTGACACTTTCAGGACATTTTCTCTGCTCCTGCAAATACTTACCACAGTCCCAACGTTCGATTAGCACTTTGAGAACCGCTGCCCTAACTTTTAATATAACACAATATTTATTCAGGAAGTTAAATATGCATGTTAATCTAGTATGAAGAAAATTCATTATTAGTGGTTTTGACACCTGAACTTACTACGATTATGGCTTTTTAAAAAAATAGTATTATTTTAGTTAAGCATGATTGATATATTTAAATTAGTTACATTTAAACAGTATATAGCAAAATATTTAATATCTTTGCTTATATTATTACCAAATTATGCATCAGCTAAGTGAAAGCATTATGGCCACACAAATTTAATTCAGGGGAGTAGAAGTTAAATGTCTTTAGACCGATATAATTAAAAGGTTATTTAGCATTTGACATTACTGTAGGTAATGTAGGTGTAGTGTTATCATTTTTAATGAGTTACCATCTGCTTATTTAAAATGATTTAGACTCAGTAGAAAATCAGTTTTAGAGGATTTTTAAACTGATTTGAAAGGCTCCTCCTGTGATACAATTAAAGCTACCGTATATACTCGAGTATAAGTTGATCCTATGGATACGTTGAGGGCAAGTTCTAAGCCCAAAATAATGGAATTTGCTATGACTCATGCATAAGTCGATGGTGAAACTTAGGGGGCGGGTATGAAATTATTTGAAAATGACTTACCAGTAATTATTCTGAGGGCAGCAACAGAAAGTCAACCAAAAAAGGAACTATTTCACATTCTTCTGAAGCAGCACAGAAATGGAGCTATTCTCCAAACAAGAAGAGACAGAGATGAAGGTGCTTATTGGAGTTGTAGGTTTTGTGAGGAATACAGCACTACATCTCCATAGCAGCAGCTTTCATAATGACTACAATTCCCAAAAGCACCTTCACCTCCCTGCCTGATTGGAGAAAAAGTTTGGCTACTGGTTTTTTGCTTGCTGTCTTTTGGTGCCTGAGAACAATTACTGGTAAGTTAAATTGCTCCTTTTTTTCTAACCCACCCCCCCAGCTTTCTGCCTCTTAGCCCAGCCCCTACCCAAGCTGCTGTTAAAAGCTTTATTATTGACCGATGTATAAGTCAATCTATGTTTTCAGGGTCAATTTTCAGGCATAAATTTTTAGACTTATACATGAGTATATACAGTAAAATAGTTTCCTTAGTTGGAAAGTTCATGCAGCTTCATTGAAATGTCTGTGAAACAAAACAGGTTCCCAAACCTTAAATGTGCACAAATGGTTATATGAGAAGAAACAGGGAAATGCATAAATCTGGGCTCTCAGGTTGATGATGTCATCTTCACTAGAAAAAACATTGCTACCAATGAAATCATTAAGATTTTTACCACTACAGTTATAAAGGGCTCAAAATATACAGTGTTTTCTTTTGCTTTAATGTACTTTAGAATTCACAAAATTGTGAAGGTACTGTGCAATAAAAGTATCCAAGAACACAAAGGTATTACAATTTTCCATGCTAACCAATCAACTGCAGGATCTCTTCATACACTACAATATAATACAATAGCAAACTCGTGTATATTACAATGTGAAAATGCAAACAAGGAGCCACACACACTGTGCTTGTATTGCCCAAAAGAAGCTAAAATGATCTGGAGGTATATAACTTGCTGAATCAGCAACAATATTTAAGTATTGGCAGAGGAATAGGAAGGGTGCCATAGGGGAAGGTGAGCACAGTGGGTGCTGGCTGCAGCAGGACATAGCAACACGGAAAACCCCACACAGTTTTCAGTCCTCCTGCCCTCTCTTGCTCTCATATTGCTCCTAAATGGAGCAATTCCAGGTGTAGGGAGGTGTGGCCAGGTGAAGTATGTGAGCAGGGCGGCCACACTGGGGGGGGGGTGACCCACCCCACCCCAGACACACTGCGAGCCAAGCATGGTTCTGCATATTGGATACAACACTTAACAATAAATGGCACTGGAGTGTGATTATCTATTAGCACTACATTGTTTCCAATGAGATGGGCATTCTGAAGCAACAAATCACTATATATCACAAAACCAAAGCTGGCCCAGGTAACATATGCATGTGCTTAGATATATTTTTATATGTAAACATAAAAAACGACAGTTTGTAAAAAAAAAAGCCTTTAACAGATCCTGATACCTGCAGCACAATTGTTTTTACTCAGAAGTGCAATTTTTTCAGTAGAGTTTACTCCTAGGTAAGTGTGCATAGGATTGCAATTAATCATTTTCTTCCCTAAGAATCCAAGTTTTAAAGCACCATTAAGCTCTTTAAACCCTGCCATTCCTAAGTTAACTACCAAAACTAAAAACAAGATCAGCAAGTCACACAGAGCCCAATCCTGAACTGACTGGCTCCCGCAGGAGCAACAGTACCAAAATGGCAACTGCTGCATCCCGCAGGAGCCAGGCAGCCACTGCAGGCAGTCCCCTTGGGAGAAGGGGACATTTGTCCCCTTCCCCTGGGGAAAGCCCACTGCCCACAATGGGGCTCCTCAGCTCACCACTGGCTATTTTGCTGGCAGCAAATCACGCAGCCCTGTGTCGGGCTGCCTGGGCTACTACTGGGTCCCACCCCCTCGAGGCTGGCTCCTCCCCGGTTCCTCCTCCCTCCTTGCCTCACCCTGCCCAAAATGGGCTTATCAGCAGCCGGCGTTGCTGGAGCGCCGTCCGGCCTCTCGCTCACCTTGGGGACTAGTGTTGAATGAGCACCACCCCAGCGTGAGCGCGTAGACATGTCGCCGACTTGCTAACAGCACACATACAGGCAGTGATAAGGGCCTTCTGGATTGGGCCCCTACTTATTTAACAACACATAATCAGGGCGCAATCCTATCTTTGCCGGAACAGGCAGGCCAGTAGGCCTACATAGTATCCTACGCAAGATAGCAGCAGGCTGGAGCCTCCCTGCAGCAAGGGCATATTTGTGCCCTTGCATGAGGGGAGGCGCCAGCCTCCCCATGGGCTCCTTGGATCTGCGCCTGCTAAAGAGCAGGCACAGATCCAAGGAGACAGTGCAGCCCGAATTAGGGCCGCGCAGCCTCTGGATGAGGCCTTGGATTTGACCTTATGGCCAATTCCAAGGCCCGCCTCCCTTCCAGGCCGGCACCCTTGCCGGCTCGCCCATATCCCACCCATGTCCCTCCCAGAACTGTCCACCTCCTTCCCACTCTCTCCCACATCCAAACATGGTGCCTCCCTTGCGCCAGCTGGCTTCGGCCATCGTGAGGGAGGCGCAGTGTGGGCGCAATCAGACCGGCGCTGTCTGCAACACAAGTCCCGTTGCTTTAATGCCAGTGCAGAGGTGCCCCTCAGCAACCCCACATCAGCGCTAGGTGCGCAGCACTGACGCAACACTGTTGTGTTGACGCTGTGCACCTGTTAGGATTGCACTGTCAGAGTCATTCTGGAATTAGTTACTTTGGAAAAGCATCCCATTTTCCTTCCCCAAGTGAAGTTAGTTTTGACTTACATGTACTGGAGGTTGGTATTGTTCACGAAAGCATGACGTGAGACAAACTTCAAACCGGAATCCACCACAGTTCTGTGAAAATAGGTAAGTTTAACTTGTCAGATATTCTTCAAAGCAAATACATCTTAAATGTTGGAGCACAGTTCAAGGCGTTTCATTATAGTTGTTATATATATGCATCTAGTACAGATAACACTGTTGGCATTAAACACTATTCCCCCTCCCCATTCAATCGTACATGTCAGAGCTTCAGTGTGCAAACAGAATTCTTCATTTAGTACAACAGAATGGGCACATGCACATACATTTCTATACACTGAAATGAATTAGAACAGCCACATATGCAGGAACTCTGTGCATGTTATTACACAGAACAGACAACACTGGAGAAAGATATATGTTTTATATTAACAAATGTAAACAATAAAACAAATACTCACAGATTTCTTAATCCAGCATAAAGTCCAACTTCTCGTTCATTGATGCTTTGTAAGCTTCGTTGGTTTGCAATGTAACTATTTAAAAGAAAAAAGAGAAAGTGAATGAATGAATGAATGAATGAATGAATGAATGAATGAATGCTAGTTAAGGCTATTATTGTGTTATTTTACCCTTTCCTCTTCATTCAAATTTAAATAAGGCATTCTCAGCTTCATAGCGTTCCTATGTCTATCTTGTTGATAGGCAGGTACAAGACTGGCTCTTCCCTGCAATATAGTATGATAGCCTATGCCAGGCACTGGAAAGGCAAGTACGTCCCTGTCAATTCTACTGAATCTCAGCATCATTCAATACCATTGACCATTGTATCTGGCAGGGGCAGGACTTGGCAGCTCTGTCTTGCAGTGCTTCCTAAAGGACAGACTCTAGAAGGAGGTATTGCAGGACTCCTGCTCAAAGCCTGGGCCACTGGGATTCCACAGGGTTCAATCTTTTTTTCCTCCTACCCCATTACTACCAACTCCCTGAAACTGCTGAGGGAGGTCATCATGGACCATAATGTTGGATGTCATCAATATGCATAAGACTATAGCTCCATCTGGATGGAATTTCCATCTCCATTTCCCAATAATAGGGAAACTGCAGAGGTCCTGAATCACTGTCTGGAATTAGTAATGGGCTGGATAAGGGTGATCTAGTTGGAATTAAATCAGTACAAGACAGAGCTCCACTTGGTCAAGAGATCTGTACTTCAAGTTAAAAACTGTCAGTCTGTTCAGAAAAGGGTGTTACCTGGTCAATCTTTTATTTCCTTTCATCTGAAGGCATATATGAGACATGCATGTACACATGTGTACTTGGTGCTAGATGTCCACTAGGGGAATGTGACTCAAGTCTCAATGATAATAAATGTATTCTCATTTCCTGCACTGATAGTAAAAGTCCTCAGATCCTCAGGTCATGGAAAGGTACATTTTTATTAACTGAGCAAATCAACCACCATACAATGCTCCAAAATTCAAATGGGGCTTGCTTGTTACAAAAATTCAGACAAAGTAACTGTAACTTCCTGGGGCAACAAATTTTACTTTGTGATCACAATCTCCTAAGGACTCCTAACTTAGGGAAAAAACAAAGTTAGCAAAACAAAGATGGCTCCCCAACACTACTGGCCCTCATCAACTCCATGGATAAACTCAAACAAGGGAATGCTACTGGGCCAATGAACCTGAACTAGCTCTCTCAGCTGGTATGAAACACGTGGCAGTGTGCATCAAGGGCATACCAAAGAGAGAGCCTTTGATTAGCTCACGCCCCAAAGTATTCCATAGGATTCTATGAGTGAAAAAAAATCTATAGAAGCCTGGGTCACTAGACCCTTGGGTTGTTCACCTGCGTTCCAATCCAGCTTTGTGCTACCTTGCTGTCCATTTGTGGAGCATTAACTTACTGGTGCTGCAATAAACCACTCCTACTCCAGCCACCTTTCAAGGACCACTGACCAGCCAACACCCAGGTTTGCTAACCCTGGTTTCTGCATTCCTTTCCACACCCTTTCTCTCTCCCCCCTCCCCAAGCACAACCACAACCACTGTGGCAGTGCAAGATGGATAGCTAACAATTGTGCTTCTCTTCTTGATTAAGGGTGTTGCAAATATTTTTAGTTAGCTTCATAGCCCTCTTCCTGCCTATGGAACTCCACTTTACTCAGGGGGGTCACCGGCATTTGGATCACTTACCCCATTGTCCCTGCAATTCTTTACACTCCTCAGTAGATAGAGAACTGTAACCTTGGTCATTGGCGTAGCCTTGCCATCGGCCCACAACTCTCTTCTACTTGTCATTATCTGACTAATGTGCAGCGAAGACAAGATGAGACTATGTTTCAGACTATGATTTTTTCTGAGTGCTGCGCGATTCTTTCTGTGTGAGTGAGTGACAATTCTATTTTTGAACCATTGTAGGGTAAACCTACATCAGCCTCATGCCTCCAAACAAACCTCCTTAACTGTGAACTTGTGTTGAAAAGTGGTATATATTTTAAATACTGACTGATTGACTTATGAACTGATCCACCAAGGATTCCAGAACAAGGAAAATCCTTTTAATTCTGTATTGAGGTTTGGGACATCAGCTGAAAGGAGACATTCAATGGGAAAGACTAGTAATGTATTACTTTGTTATAAGCCATCTTTTAAGACACTTTTCCTCTAGATAACAGAGGAAAGCAAGAGACAGACATCTTTTAATTCAGTATGTCTCAAACTGTGGGTCAGGACCCACTTGGTGAATTGCAGCCTGATGTCAGCTGGGTTGCAGAAAGCTGAAGCAGCCATCTTGGAAGCTGCAGACTTCCTGCTTTCTTTCAATTTTTAAGTGAGTTTTTTACATTTTGTTTTTAGTTCAGTGCTTTTACATCATATTTTGTCCTCATCTCGTTTTCTGTCAGGGACGTGTCATGGTTGCACAATTGCTGCAGTCCAAGAATGCCAGTTTACATTCCAGGAGTGTCATTTGAGTACATCACAATGACAGCACTTCCTGCTAGATGATGTCACTTTCCGGCAGGTCCCAACACAATGCTAAAAAGTGGGTCCAGGTGCAAAACGTTAGAGAACCACTGTTTTAATTAATAAAAATGTGACAGTGTAAGACCCTATAAACAAACATCATAGACAGGATGGAGTGCTTATTCATGGGATGGATACAAGGATTTTTTCCCCCTCTCACACAACACCAAAACCAATAGATATTTACTACAATTCACTGGCAGGAGAGTTAGAACAGGCAAATGAAATATTTCTTTACCCAGCATGTAGTTAATATGTGGAACTCCTTTTCACTGGATTTTGTGATGGCACTTGGCCTAGATTTCATTAAAAGGGGATTGATGGAAGTAAATTCCATCACAGACTACATGCCATGATGATGTTTTTCTTTAAAATTATGGTTTTTAGAGGTAGCCTATTTCCTGAATGCCAAACGCAAATCAGTAGCAACAGGATACAAGTATCTTATTGCCTTGTGTGCTCTCTCTGGTTGGTGGGCCACTGTGATGTAGAATAAGCTGGACTAGATGGACTAGATTTCCCAACCCAGCAAGGCTCTTCTTATGTTCTTAATTACTTGTCAAAATGAACAAAATAGAAAATGTGACTAACAGAGATGTGGAGAAAAGTAGTTTAACTTTAAAGAGATAAATGGGGAGGGACTTTTAAAGAAACTGAGAAATCAGGTCTTATAGGGAACAGAAATGCAAAGAAGAGTGTTTGGGTTGCAATAACAAAATATTTCATCTGCATGTATTTTACACATTGCCTGCCTGCTGGGTTTGACCCAGATGCAATTACCAGGCATTAGCGTTTCCCTACATCCACATTCTAAATTCAAGGCTATTCCAAACAAATGTTTCATCATTTATTGGTCTCTGATGTCTACATATGTTTCCGCAAACCCATCCCTAACACATGCACCTCAAATTTGGTTTACGTAGAAGCCTCCTGAGTAGTCTAAATCTAAGCCAGCACCCTTGTCAAACACTATGCAGATATGCACATCACATAATAGCGACAGCACAGCAGGATTTAAACAGAAAAGCAATATAAAAATAAATATAAAGTAAAATAGAAATTACAACAGAGGTTTATTCACAATTTCCCCCCCTGCGGGCCATCAAAAGCAAACTCATCTAAACCTTTAGCGCTCGTTAAGGGACACTACAAAGCTAATGAACAACAGTATAGCTTATAGGAATAAAATCTTTGCGGCTCATCGGTTTGCATTGCTTCAATTCTCTACTCAAGCTAGGGGAAAGATCCCGCACAAAATGTTCAAGTTTGTTTACAAAATCAGGTCACTTCTGAGGATAATGAACTGGGGTTGTTAATGAAGAACCTTATCTTAAGTTTGTTTTCACTAAAAACAAAAACAAAAAGGCCCCCTCCCTCTGATCATTACCTACAATCTCAGATCAGCAACTGCTGATCACCACAATGAGGCTCCAACATTCTTTCACTTTGAATATGCTGTAGTGCTTGATATATCCCTTAAAAATCCTTAAACAAAATAAATTTAAGAGTTCAGGAAAAACTGCTGCATGAACATGTTCTTGCTTGACACTGATCTGCACCAGCTTTTCAGTTATCAGATGTTAATTTCTGGGGCCACGGTATCATTAAAATGCCAGTTTTGGGATTCTGGAAGCTTGAATGGTAGAGACAACTGTGCACTGAGGTTCCCGAGGCTAAAGATCTTAAGAACATAAGAACACAAGAAGAGCCCTGCTGGATCAGGCCAAAGGCCCATCTAGTCCAGCTTCCTGTATCTCACAGCGGCCCACCAGGTGCCCCAGGGAGGCATGAGACAACAAGATGCTTGCATCCTGTTGCCACTCCCTTGCACCCGGTACTCTGAAGTAGCCTACTACTAGTGTAAGGAGGCTACAACCCATCATTGCCTATAGCCCACAATGGACTTTTCTTCCAGAAATCTGTCCAATCCCCTCTTAAAGGCATCAAGACCAGATGCCATCACCACCTCCTGTTGCAAAGAGTTCCACAGATTAACTACCCGCTGGGTAAAAAAGTACTTCCTTTTATCTGTTTTAACTCTCCCAACCCTCAGTTTTAGCGGATGCCCCCTGGTTCTGGTGTTTTGAGAGAGGGAAAAGAACATCCCTTTATTGACTCTATCCCTTCCATGCATCTTCCATGCATCTTCCAGTATGAAGCGCTGAATGGTTATTCCTCCTCCACCCAACCCTGCCATAATGGGCTGCTTGATACGCGATCTCCCTCTCCTAACTCGACAGGCTTTTAGCTAATCGTGTAATCAAACTAGAAAAGGTGCATGCTATGTGATCTACTTATGATCGCATCTATCAATTAGCAACATACTTCAGTTTATTCGAGAAGTGAAAAGGAGAACTGAGTAAGGTGCCTTATGTATGATGAAAGCACAAGAGCACTGGATGAAATCCTCAATACAATAATACATAAGCTGCACAGAACACCACAACAACACATTTGGTTGCTGCAGTTCGACCACATTTTCATAGTAACATTGCTACTAAGGGACTCACATCGATGGCACAAATCCACATTGCTCCATGAATGCTGATCAGGCCTGGGAAGGGGGTTGGAATTCAGCGTGCACTGCCGCCGCCAATCCCACCTCTTTTCTGGGCATGATCTATTCTCCTTCCTGCATCCATCACTGCCCCATTCTGCCCACCCCCTCCTCTGTTCCATCCTTCCACTGCCCTGTTCAACCCCCTTCCTGCTTCCCTCCAACCTCCTATGCAGGCTTACCTGCTCAGTGGCTGTCTGTGGCCCTACCAGTGTGCAGGAGGCAACTGCAGCCTTCCTGTTGGCAGGTCTGCTGCACTCATTGGTGGAGGCAGCTTTACAACAGGGACTCACCGCCTGGGACTCACCACTGGCTTCTGCTTTCACGGACAAATGATGAATACACAATGTGACAAGACCCAGAAAATGCTGAAGACAGGCAAGCAGAGGCTCAGGTAGGAACGATAGCAATTAAAAATTGGTTCATGGTGCAATACATTTTTCGCACTGGTACTGGTATGCTGTTTAAGAAGTTTAAGGGCAAACACACAAGTAAGTGCTCTTGCATCACAGTAATCACTGCTATTTGAACAGAAGCATACTTTTCTACATATCAGCAACACTGGAAGAAAACCTGAAACACAGTTTCCATTCGTAAAAACAGTAGTGGTTTCTGATCATGAGTTTTAGTTAATGGAGGTTTGGGAAGCCCCCAAAGCATCCCCCAGAGGCCAGTACTGCCTGTAGGTAAACACCCCCTTTCTGTCCCAGCAGCGGCACAATTCTGAGGATCATCACAGCTGCAGCCCCATCCCTGCAAACATTTAAGTGGTTCTCTCCTCTCATGCAGGACTTTGGGAACCACTGTGCTATAGACTGAGGGGCAGCCCAATCCTAAGTAAGGCCAACATAGTAAGGCCAACATAACAGGGCTGTATCCTAAAGCCCATTAGGAGGCAGCAGCAATGTGCAGGACAAGGGGAGGTTTTCCCCTTGCACCTGCATAAGCCCTAGTCATCCCTATGGGCCTGCTTGGATCTGCACCTGCTGTTTTGCAGCCACAGGTCAATGTGCACAGGAGCAGCCCGAATTGGGGCCGCCCTGGCCAGGGAAGGGCTTTAAAATTTGACACTATGGCCGTCCTGCGTAGCCGCCCACTGCACCACCCAGTTACGATCCTGGCAAGCCCTCGTGGTGGCCCTGCGCCAACCGCGCGCTGGCGACGCTCAACTGGCACAAGGCTGGCGCTGCTGAAAGGTCGCGGCAGTGCCCAAGAGTCGGCACTGCTGTTTGCTCCGGTTTACCACCATACCGCATGCTTGATGGCACGTTTGCAACAGTGCTGGACCAGTGTAAGAGTGTAGCACCGGTGCAATGCAGGTTTGCGCTCTGAGGCACATCTCCATATCAGCAAAGCTAAGGAATTTTTCAATGGGTTAGACAAAGTCATGCCTATGTGAAAATGCCACCATTTCAACATAGTGAAAGAACAGGAGCAAATTCCATTTCTGGACTTTGAATTTCTAGATGTTCCACATACCTTGCAGCTGATACCAGCTGGTGCCTACTGCTCTTTGTCCCTACATGGAGCTGACTAGATGGAAAAATTTCAGCATGGGACCAAGAGGAGCCCTGGCTAGAAGGCTCATACTAGGCACTGATTTGGGTGTGTGCCTGTGGCCCTCTGCTGGGTAGACAAGGAAATGTATTCCCTGAGCTTAAAAAGGTAAAGGTAAAGGTTTCCCCACAACCGAATGGTCTAGTCTGTAGCGACCCACTGTAGGGGGCGGTGCTCATCTCCATTTCAAAGCCTGTAGAGCTGGCGTTTTGTCCGAGGACAAGCTTCTGTGGTCATGTGGCCGGCATGACTCTACGCTGTAGCGCACGGAACGCTGTTACGTTCCCACCAAAGCGGTCCCTATTTATCTACTTGCATTTAGGTGCTTTCGAACTGCTAGGTTGGCAGAAGCTCAGACAAGCAATAGCAGCTCACTCCATTGCACAGTCTTGAACACCCAACCTTCCAGTCGGAAAGCCCAGCAGCAGCTGTTTAACCCAATGCACCACTACATCCCCCTGAGCTTACTGGGATTCAAATAAGTAACACAAAATGGGAATTTGCTACAAACTGTAACAGATGGATATGAATACAGAAACAGTATAACGGATAGCAAACTAAAGCCAACATCAAAATTGGAGCAAGCAGGCAGTGCTCAGAGACCAGTCTTGGGAAATATTTATTTATTCTATTGTAATTAGCAGCCTTGACTAGGAAAAAAAGAGCATGTTGGATAAACGCTATGAATTGCAGGGACAGGCATTGTTATGAGGCACAAGAAGTTGAAGGTCATGAACTAGGTCATGAACACTTTTGCGAACATAGCTCATGCATGCTCATCCCTTGACACAGGAAAGGTGGTACAGTATATAAATCTTTTAAATAAGTTTAAATAAATAAATCAGACCTACACAGGCATAATCTGCACTAGAAATTCAAAGCGTTCTTCCAAGAATGCCATATTGCCTCCTACCAAATACCCCCTTAGATAGGGTTACCAGATACAAACTGGGACAGAGTGCCTATACCTTTAATTACTGTATAGAAGAGAGAATTTTGGCAGGTGCAGCTTTTGAAACCTTTCCATAGTGAGCTGCACCTGCCCAAATTCCCTCTTCTATACAATGGTTAAAGGTCTAGGCACTCTGTCTCAGTTTGTACCTGATAACCTTACACTTAGATCAACATTTTTCATTATAAAATTCAGATGCCCTCCCCAATTCCATCAGGATGCTGTGGATAACACCACAAGAATCCACTAGTCAGAAGGAATTCTTGTCATTTATCATTATTTTTTTAAAAAAATAGATTCCTTCCTGCACGTTGTTTGGAGAAGTAACTGCACCTGCCATACATATATGGAACCAACAAACAGCCCTTGTTTTTTTTTAAAAAAAATTGATTGATGGGAGGGATGAACTTCATAGTGGTTCTATAATGACTTGCAAACTGTGCTTTAAGTTATTGAAAGAACTTCACACATTTTTTCAGTACTCTTTACGACATGTAAACTTTACAACTCTTTACAACATGTAGGCCATTTTTATTATGATTCCCATAATTTTTTTATCATCATTTGTCCAGTAGTTCAAGAACTGTACTAGCCATATCCCATTCTGGAGGGGGGGGGGACATGAGACAAAATGGCTTATGGTTAGAAAATGCAAACACACACGGCACACACAAAAATATGCTGCAGCATGCCACGTGCAAATACACACTGCAACACATCACACAGAAACATGCACTAGAACACACAAATCCACACACTGTAGCAAACTGAATGCAAAAACAAATTGCAATACATCTCACAAATGCCGTAACATTTCATAGTGCAGCACTCCACATGCAAATTGCTGTTGCAACAAAGCACACATATTCCACAACATGCCATATGCATGATTTAGGACAAACGCAGATGGGGACCACAACAGTAAGACAATGTTATAATCATACAACATAAGCAGCACACCAAGTAACTGTTATGACAATAAGCTGCAATGCGCCATATACAAATGGCTGTTGTAGAAGTCAAACACAACAGTCAAACATAAGCACAAAAGGGTGATAACACAAACTGGTACTACAGCACAGAACACAACATGATACACACCACATACACTTCAGAGGACAGCATATGCAAACAGGTCCTGGCAATGTGCCACACCCAAACAGTGCAGTATGAAGCATGCAAGTGTGCTGCAACTTGTCAAACATGCACAAACTCACAGCCTGATCCTATGCAGGCCCTGCACCAGCAGAATATGCGTTTCTCTGACATGCGCTATCGCAAAAGCTTCATACAGCGCATTGCAACAGTGCAGAATGCTGATGCACTGGCAGAAAAGCTGGAACCTTCCCACACATACACCAGTGGCTATCAGTACTCCCACCAGACCAGGCAAGTCTGGCGCAGGGGCAGAGGGGAGTAGACAGGAGCGTGGAGCAAAGAGGAGATGGGGTGGGATGACTATATGGGGCCGGGAGGGGTGGGAACAACGGCATTTGAGCACGCCATATCCTAACCCCCTTCCTGGGCCTGATCCACATGCACAAATCAACTCAGATTTGCAGCAGTGATAGCATTGACACAGGTCCAAATTGACCTAGTGCAGTTGTTAGGGCTTATCTGGAGCAAGAGGACAAAGGTGGGGCAGTCCCACAGGTCTCTTCTGGGTAAGGGAACTTTTGTTCTCTTGCCTAGGGGTAAACCTTCACTGGCCAAACTTGGACCTGCACCAGCAATTCTGTTGGCAAAATTCCAAGGTGACTCATGAAGGTATGGATACAGGCTGGAAAAGTAGGATAGGTTATCAGCGGTGCCACTGATACTGCCTCCTTCTCAGCCTCATCGCCACAGACTCCACCAGGTTCTCCCTTCCCCATCCCATTCTATCCACCCACGCATATGCCAACTTATAGATGCCAGGGCTTTTCCTAGGTCCACTGGTGCAAACAGCAGCCACTCACTGCTTGTGGCAGCAGCCCAGTTGCACTGAATGTCAAGAACACATTTCTGGCAGTGTAGCAGACCCCCCAGGAATGGGTCCAATCTTGCCTCTGCCCATAGTAAGGCTGACTTGCCTGAATAACTTGGAGCTGTTTGTTCTGCAGGCACTTTGATGTGGACTTACCTTTTCTGCTTTGTTACACCGGTTGTGGACAACACACTATGGTCCAGATCACATGAGACAATTGGCTGGGGAGGGGGAAAACTGAAATGTCTGCCCTCTTCATCCTGCCACATGAACATACTCAGTCAGCCAGAGGTTTGCACCAAAGTCTCTTCTCTGACCAAAGACTATTTATACCTCCTTCACCACTACCTTGATCTTACTTATCAAACATTAATATTCCTAAAAGCTCTGGCTTAACCATGGCTTTCTGAGGGCAATCTTGAGAAATGCAGTGTACTTTTTGCTTTCAAAAATAGCTCTTTCCTTTATTTAATTGATAGCCTTTGTAACTTTCAAGAAAATCACTCTCGGGTAAGAGATACAAGTGGGCTATTGAAGTCACATGTTCAGTCCTAATGTTCCTTTTTTATGCCACAACAAATGTCAACAACTCTTAGATCTAAAGCTATTTTAACTACCCGGATCATTACACATTCTAATTCTTTTATGCTCCAGGCAAAGCTTCAGCTATCCACAATGACAGCAATTTCTCTTTCTTTACTATTAACATGTGACAAGCATATCTGGGTATCTATTTTCCTCTCAATTTTTCTACAATTCTCTTTACCTGTAGATGCTTACAGTCCAGTCCTATCTTTCCCCTTGCTGATGCAGCCATGCCAAGGAAAATAGAGCTGTATACCGTGGCGGGGGGGGGGAGGTGCAACGATGCACTGCGACTTACCCTATTCTGCAGCCCCATGGTCTCCTTTCGGTCACTTTGGACCTGCACCAGCTCTTTAGCTGGCCTAAGTCCAAGGAGTCAAAAGGGGTGTGCTAGCTACTAACTCCTCCCATCATGAGCCAGCCAATTCTCTCCACCCCATCTGCCTCCACCCACCTTGTTCCACCTCCCCCTTCAACCTACCAGTGTCAACATCCCTAACCTGATGCTGTGTGCAGGTGTGCCTATGCACTCCAGCCACATACTGCCAACAAGATTGGACTGCCACAGTGTCCCTTCTCCCCTTCTGATCCTAGACTTCTAAGTATATAAGGCATCCTCTATAAGAGATGAGGATACAACACATGCAAAGCAAAATGCCAAAAACAAAAACCACCAGAACGGCTTGGGGTGTGTGTCTATAACTATGCATTAAAAGTTTATTTTTCCCAACAAAAAATAATTAAAATAAAGGGCATTTTTACATATGTTCATAATTTCTGAAGTCTTTCTATTTCAGTGTAGTACTAAGGATTAATTGTTCCAAAACTAACTTATGACACAGCCAAAAGCAGAAATAGTTTCTATTCAGCCCACATATTTCAGAAAAGCTAAATAATATCAACAAACCCAGTAAAATAATATATTCATGCTTCAGGACTTACTTTTTTTGTTTTGGAACATCCAAGTAGGGAACCATTTTTAAAACATAGCATGTTTATAGTATTTTTCTATGCTTGAAAACACTTCTATTTCTCTAGCAGAAATATGTCTACTCACCCTATTTTATATAATTGATGTCCTTTGTGTATACAAACAATTGTGGACGAACGATACTGTTCAAAACTACAAGGACACTCTCAAAAACCAGTCATATACTAACACTGACTGCTTGGAAAAAAATACTGCAATTTGGCTGAAGTTCTATCATCATAAATCTCTTTTATGGGAAACACTTTCCCAAACACAATCCCTTCTCCAACTGACAAGGAAACAAAAAAATCAGTTATATGTAGAAGTTTAACTCATCTTGTATGAAAAAACCATCTTGAATATTAATGAATAAGTACTCCTTAGTGAATAGTCAGGGTAATGTTTTTTTTTCTGGGCTTCAGGTGAACGTTTGTATTCATAAGAAATGCCAAAATCATACTAGCCAAGAGCACCAAGAGACTCCAACCATAACAATAAACCTTCCCCAGCACCACAGGTCTTTTCAAATGGCCACATTTTGGACATGTGCTTAAAGGCACACAATGTAGGTGATTGTGTGGCCTGCATTTCAAAGAAAACTTCTGAGAATCCATGCATCCAAAGCAGCGTCTCAGATTATGATCTATACATACTGGAGAAGAACATATGAGAGAAGTGGTTCTTCACATATTCTTGTCTCATGCTTTTTAGGACTTTAGGTTGCTTTTTAGGACATGCTTTTTAGGCTGAAGCATATGCGTGTGTTGGCCCCATAAGGCATGTCTGCGCTAGCCGACGAGGCGTTAGACCAATGCAAGCACTTGCGTCGACCCAGGTGCAGCCGTGGAGGCAGCCAGTAAACCAGTCCTGCACCGGCTTTTCTGGGCGGTGCAGGGGGAAGGCAGGAGAGAGGAATTGCAGTGGGGCATTCCGGCAGGCAGGGTGGCCTGGGGAGGGTGGTGGACCTTAAGGCCGTATCCAAATCCTCGGCCCGGTCTGCACAGCCCTGAATCAGGCCACTACGGGAGGCTAGGAATTGTGCCTGCAATTTTGCAGGCGCAGATCCAAGCAGCCCTATCGGGCTGTGTATACTACTTACCGCAGGGCAAGGGGACATTCCTTCCTTTGCCCTGCACTAAGCTGCTGTGCCTCCAACTTGGGTTTGGATGTAGGATAGGCCGGCCAAATTCGGCCAAAATTAGAATTGCTCCAACCCAAGTTAGAATTGGGCTGCCCATGTAACAACCATTCAATTGAGCCCAGTGGCATTCACGAAACCCTGAATCCAAAGCAGCGCAGGTGTAAGGAGCTCCCAGCAAATCTGTTCCTGTCAACAACTGCATTTTGCACCAGCTGAAGCTTCCAAGCTGTTTTGAAGGGTAACCTCACATAACAAACTAACATAGAGGTGACAAGAGGATGAATCATCGTGGCCATGTCGGACTTCTCCAGAAACAATCACAGCTGATGCGTCAACTAAAACCAGTAAAAAGTGCTCCTTGAAACAGCTGTCACTTGGTTCTCAATAAGGAGGCCTGACTGAAGCAGCCAATGTCAGCATGAAGTATTCGGAAGCCTTTGGGTACAAACCCTGCAGAGCAGGGCCTCTTATAATCCGACGTGCATTAGCATATTCACAGCAACAAACTCCCAACCAGCAGAATTATCCTTCACACTATCATTGCAGCAGCGGCACAAAGAAGAACTTTGTCCACATACTGCAGTGTAGTGGCATTCCGGGGGGGGGGAGAACGTTATGTTTTGCAGGAGCCTGAGCTCCTGTGTAATGCGGCCCCTCCTCCTTGCCTTTGCCCTCCAAGCCACGAAAGGCTCTCAAGTTGAGGGGGAGACACCGTGTTACACAGGAGATCAGACTCCTGTAGAACCTAGAATTCATTCATTCGAAGAATTTATACCCCGTCTTTCCCATGCTGAAGCAAATGCCCAAGGTGGCTTACAGAGAATGACAAAATACAATGTTACCACAATAAGTAAAACACATTAAAAAAAAACAACAACATTAAACATTAATGGGAACACAGAGGGTGAACAAGAGTGAAGCTAGACCCAATTCTCCATATCAGGCCGTTTGAAAGGTGGGAAAACAACTGACCAGGGGAGTGAATAAACGATGACAAATTATACCAGAGGGACTGAGGGCAGACAGCCATACAGTCATCCAAAGGATAGACAAAATAGGTATGATTTGAGCCCTCTCTGAAAGGCCAAGAGGGAGTGTGTAGTTCTTAATTCTTCAGGAAAGGAATGCCATATTTGTGGAGCCATTAGAGAGAAGTTTCCCCCGCCCCCAGGAACACTGCCTGCTGCAATGCCTTCCTCTTCTCCTTTGGGTTTTTTTTTTTTTTTTGCCATAACGTTCGATATAATGAAGATATTAAACTCCTGTTTCTTTCATTGTATTCTGCATGTCATTCTGCATTGAATGATACATAACATGATTGTTTTACTCCAAAAAAACTCTATGTTAACATTGTTGGTCACTAGTGGTGACCCCCGCCCCCCAAGGGTGGCACCTGGGGTACCCCATCCACCCTAGCTAGCTACATCACTGCCTCTGTCATGTCTGAATTAAGCTTTGGTTTATTCACATCCGTTCAGCTTGTCAGGCATCCCCATAGGCGCCCGTCTTACCTGGCCGATCCTGCCCCGACAGAAGGGTCGGGCCGGGGGCTGCCTGCCTGTCCGGCCATCCAGGCCCTGCCACTGCTGCAGGGTGTCCCAGGCCTGCCGCTCACGAGCCAGCCGGCACTCCAAGCGGCAGGCAAGAGAACCTGCCCGCTGTCACGTCCAATGACGCATACGGAGCGCCGGCTGCACACAAGGCCCCGGCTGCACACGCAGCTGTCAGGCCGTCCAGGCCAGCTGCCACAGGGCGGCTGCAGCATTGCTCAATCGGTTCCCAGGGATACAGCCCGGGGGCTACGGAGGGTGCCGCGGTGGGGGCAGTACCCCAATCAGCGAGTCCGGGCTGGCCTCCCGGGGCAGGGCATGCCCCCTCACCCCAACCGCCGGAGCCCGCCCCCAGGGAAGGCTGCGGGGGCGGGGTCAACCCAGCACCTTCTTGAGCCTCATCGGCCACACTCCCCCCCGAGGAGGCTTTACAGCCCGGACATGTGAGCAAAGCCTGGGAGAGGGGCCTGAAGGGAAGGCGGGGACAATCTCCATAAATATCAGATGTGCTGATGATGAGGGTCAGTCAGGACCGAGACCCTGGCTGCTGTGATCTAGGGCCTGGGTGGAGAGTCGGCCAGTGATCTAGGGCCTGGGTGGAGAGTCGGGCCAGGTTGGAGCAACCCCCGACTCTGACACCAAGCTTGAACCATTGAGATACTGCCTGACACAGAAGGAATGTCTGGGACTCCAGCGCCAGGCTTTTCACCCCGAGGTCTTGCCAGGGCGGTGTGCCTGCCATGGCCGTCCCGGACACAGTCCTTCACAACTGTTAAACAATGATTCAGTGAGTTAGTTACTCTAACAGAAGCTGCAATCCTATGCACACTTACCTAGGAGTAAACTCCACAGACTATAATGGGACTTACTTGTGAGTAGACATGCATAAGATTGGGCTGAGAATAATCCTAGGGTCCCACTATGCCAGTGGTTTTTAAACTGGGGCATCGCAACACCCAATCTGAAGAGCATTGCCTATGCCCCTTTAAGTGGCGGGGGCTGGAGAACAGCAACAATGTGATCACTATAATTGTGTTGTTTCTAGACATAGATTGGGGCTGGGGGGGACTTACAAGTGCCTGCCCCAGCATCCAGTAGGTTGGGGAGACCTGCCAATCCCTCTTTTTAAAAAAATTTTGTGCATTTTAAAAATTTTGGGGATTGCAACCCGGAAGAGGATCGCAATAGTTTTTTTTTTTTACATTTTTAATGCACAGGGAGCCCTGAAGAGGAGTCCACAGGGCTCCCCAACCCTACTTGACACTGGGGTAGGCACTGGTAAGTCCCCCCCCAGCCCCAATTTATACCCCGAAGTGATGCACTGTAGCGATCTTATCGCTGCCATTTCCTCTCAAACACTCAAACTCCTGAAGAGTTTGAGAATCACTGCACTATGCTGTTAGTTGCTGCACAAGAACTAACAACTGAGTAACAAATGTACTCTTATGCTTAACCAACAATAGCCAACAGCTTTAGCCAAAGCTAACAACACTGAAAAACATTCCTACAGCATCCCCAGAAAGTCCACCAGCATTCAACCATCACAATTCTGCATACCAACAATGCCCACACATTACTCATATAGGAAATGCACCGATCAGTATATTGTAAGACTTTACCATCCACAAATAATCACTTCCAGTGTTTAGAACTGGGACCCACTTTTTAGAATGACAATCTGTCTGGGGCCACCGGAAGTGATGTCATGGCTGGAAATGCTATCATTGTGATGCCAGAGTCTGCTGCTGTCCTGAGAATATAGCAGTGAGTTGGGTTATTTCTATGCTATTTTCCAATAGTACAGTGAATCAGAAAGGGAAAATGTCTATTTAAACCTTGACACAAGCAAAACGACACACTCCTCCCCCTTTCCAGCATCCCATGTTTCCATATTTTCAATATGGTTGCCCTAGATGCTTTGCGACCCACTTGAAATTGGCTTGTGACCTACTGGGGGGGGGGGTGCCCCACCCCACAATTTGGGAACTACTGCATTAGGCTGTCAGGAGTCTCTGGAAAAACTATTGTATTTATTAATGCTCAAGTTATACATTTCTTTCATAAACATAATGAATGGAAACCACTTATCCATTATACAGTTTCTACATCTAACTTAATTATATATGTTCTAAACGTTTTCTTTTGTGTTAGTATATAGAGACTAACGAGACTTTTGTGTGAAAATCCTATTTCTTACTTTTGATGATATTTGAAATCTTAACATCTTTTCCCACTTGGTTTTAAAACTTCCATAAACTGCAGCCTCAAAGGGTATTAAACCCATAGCCAAGTCACTCTTCATCTAAATTGATCAATCATACTCATTTGAAAATATTATATCCATTGAGAGGTGTTCCCACTCAATTTACACATAATTTATTCCTGCATCAGACAATTAACCTCAGGCAGTACTTTCAGTAACCGTTTGACCTTTTGATGCCAAATGCTACATTTTTTTTTCTACATTCTTCATACCCTAGCTTACATAAGATAAATCCTATCACTATTTGTGGACCCCGATACGGATGTTCATTTGAAAGAAAGCTGTCCCTTAAATTTCCATCAGACAGTACCAGTTTCTCATATCAAATGTGAAACTCACATAAACTAGTATTTGAAATTTCATTAGGAGCACAGCAGGCATACAAACATAATATGCTTTAAAATACTGGTAAAATGAGGGCTAGCTTGTTCCAGATCTTCTGAATAATCTAGAAGCTCCCAAGAGTACAGAGTTTTGTCTAACTTATGCTTTCAACTGAGCTTCCATAAAATTTCAACAGGTCAGATCATGCTGGCTGCTTACTCACCAGTTAACCCTAGCCATACCCTGAGATGTAGGTGACTGTAAGACACCAGTGGCTTGTTCACTACAAGGATAAGAATGACGGTACAAGGACAAATGTCAATGGCTGGATATGGCAGCCAAGATAGCCTGCCTCTCCCTATCTCCTTGCATTTATGTTTTCATGTTCAATAAGCTTGGGACTGCAGAATATAACTCAGCAAAGGAGTTATATGCCCCTTACCTGAATCTTAGAAGAAATAATAGGAGAAGAAATAATAATACACTGTATTGCTGTGGTTTGATTCTCCACTAGAAATGTTAGCTTCAGCTATAAAACCAGAACTGTCTATCAGTGTCAGTAAGAGAAAGGCATGAAGACTACATAACCCCATTCTACTGCTCCTATGCGACTCTCCAATGCTGCAGTAGTCAGTGAGACCAGACTTTTAAACAGGAGTCAGGTTTCTTTTAAAACAGCCTTTTATTATCAGAGAGAGATTGTGGAACGGTCTGCACGTTCAGAATTCCATTAACTATCTGTTATCTGGAATACAATGAGCTAAGATTCCTTAAATTCTTGCTTTAACACAAGTTTATAACCCCATCACTTTGGAGGCCTATTTCTGAACATGTCAGTAGTGTGACAAGGCACCAAAAATTCAACTTTTGCCATCATGCCACTGTTCATACCACAACTATACAAAACAAAATTCATCTTAAAATGTATACCCCCACATTTATTAATTCAGGACATTACAAATCCCATATTCAATAACAGTTCTTTGAATATTAAAATACCAATACAATGAACAGCAGGAATTACAATCAGCTTACGTCACAGAGCTGGCAAATAGGCCACAACACAGACACACACACACACGCAGAGAGAGAGAGAGAGAGAGAGAGAGAGAGAGAAAACGAACCAACGAACCAACGAACCTAACAGGCTTCCCTTAGGAGTAAACTCCATAAATGGCCTACCACAAAAGGCTCTGCCTTTTCTAGAATCATTTAGGGCACTGGTTCTCAAATGTTTTAGCACCAGGACCCACTTTTTAGAGTGACAATCTGTCCGTGACCCACTGAAAGAGATGTCATCGCTATCATCATGTCATCATGGTGATACCACAGTCTGCTGCTTTCCTGAAATTGCAGTAATGAGTTGGGTTATTCCTCAGCCATTTTCCAATAGCAAAGTGAATCAGAAAAGGAAAAAGCCTATTTACAACCTTGACACAGGCAAAACAAATTCACACCCCTCCCCCTTTCCAGCATCCTATCTTCCCATATTTTCAATATGACTGCCCTAGGTGCTTTGCGACCCACTGGTGGGTCCCAACCACAGTTTGGGAACAATGATTTAGAGCTTGCCTAATCTAAGGGGGGGAAAAACCTGTCTATAGCCTCAACCTAGACATCCAAGTGCTAACTAAAATCCAACAGCACTTGCCAACTACAGGTCTTTCAAGGCAAATGAAATGTTCTGTTCAACTAGAACAGATGGAACTACTACTCCTAACATCAAGTGATCAGCATCTCTATTGTGCCCACTTCAGCTGAAGTTTAGCTCTGTTATTGCCAACTTGCTAATCCAGGCCAAAAATTATTACTTCAAAAAATGTCTGCATCAGTTCAAAAATTAGATTCTGAATGAAACAAAAGTCAAGTTTATAAAATAAAAATTATCTGAAATCATGCTGAGTTAGCATATAATCTGAGTTTTCCTGAGGTAAGAATTTGCAATACAATCAGATATGAAATTATTTTATAGTGATTGTTTCAGCTATTGTTGATAAGGAGCTATTCCTTCCCAGAATACACTATTCACACAGGGTTAAGCCCAGCAACTCTGTATGTTTTTTATGGATTAAGGGCCCAATCCTGTGGGGCGTTGCGTGAGCTGTACAAGCATACTGCCTGAGCTGGTTTTGCAAGAAGGTACGCCCTAAGGGATGTGGTGGTGCAGCGGGTTAATCCGCTGTTGCTGGGCTTTCCGACCGCAAGGTTGGGAGTTCAAGACTGTGTGACAGAGTGAGCTCCCGTAATTTGTCCCAGCTCCTGCCAACCTAGTAGTTCGAAAGCACCTAAATGAGACTGGATAAATAGGGACCACTTCGGTGGGAAGGTAATGGCATTCCATGCGCTACGGCGTAGAGTCATGCCGGCCACATGACCATGCTTGTCCTCGGCCAAAAGGTCGGCTCTACAGGCTGAAACGGAGATGAGCACCGCCCCTACATTCGGTCACGACTAGACCATTTGGTCGTGGGGAAACCTTTACCTTTATGCCCTTACTGCCAGCGCTGGGCAAATGCTGCACTGCCCAGCAGCAGCAACACAGGCCAGTGAGCAGTGTATGCACCAGTCAATGGCACTACAATCTTTTTGGGCAGGGTGGGAAGACGTTCCTGGTTGAGGAGGGGCAGAGGAGTGTGGGCCTGGCAACAAACTTTGCCACCAATACCAACTTCTGTGGTAGGGCCGCACAGCCCTACATGGAAGCCCTCACCTCTGCACCGGATAAATAGCCAACACAGAGGCACGTAGACTGCTTGCCCGCCCGTGCCCTTACCACAGGGAAAGGGAACTTCTCTTTCACTTCCCCCATGGAGCCTCCCGCAGCTACTGCTACTAGCTCAGGCAGCTCAGGATTGGGCTGTAATTCATCAAACATTTGTATTTTGTTCTTTTAATTACTTATTATGAGATCAACCTTCATACATTTCCACTTACAAATTCTCCCTGAGGTTTTCAAAACAGTTTTTTATATCCACATATCCATGCTTGTTGGTCCTAGGGCATTTGCATCCTGGACGATTGTGTCCTAGTCAAACTTGTTCTGGTCATTGGGATCCCTGGACATTCACGCCTGGGCTTTTTTTTTTTTTTTTTTTTTTTTGCATTCTGGTCATTTGCATCCTACTATAATCAGGCCAACTGGGCAACAATGAAACTACAATAGGACAACAAACCCATGTTATACAGCCTACACCTCTTATCCAAGCCATAACCTAAACCCTAACCCTACCTTTGCGTTTTAAAAATAAAAAATATATATCTAATGTATACATATATTGGCACACAAATGTCTGGGATGCAAAAAGAATAGCCACAAAGATTCAGTACTGGTACGCATTTGACAGGACACCGTTTTCCAAGACGCAATGGTCCTGTCCCTGCCTACTGAGGATTTCACCTGCATCCAATAAGGTGAACCACAGTCCTCAAAAATTTATGCTGAAATAAATGTGACAGGGCAATCCAACCCCCGCATTGGGCTGACGCAAATCACTTGTGCCAGCCTAGCACCGTCACAAACATGCGATAAAGCACGCTTGCACGACTAACACAGGCAGCTGCGTCGGCTTTGCTGTGCCAAAGACAGGTGCAGGTAAGTCACCCCTGCGCTGGCTGAATTCATCCACTACAGGGGCTTTTCTAGGTGGGATGAAGGAGTGAGGGGGATGGAACAGGGTGGGAGAGGGCAGAGGGAGAGTGATCCTGCGGGTGGAGCAACTCGGGAATGGTAGAGGAGCTTGGATGCAGCCATAAGGCCGCATCTAATCTCCATCTCCAGGCCGCACAACCCCAATTCAGGTGGCTGCAGCTGCTCAGACTTGCGCTTGTTAAACAAACGTCCCCTTGTCCCATGGAGGCTCCAGCAGCCTCTCAACCTGCGCAGGTTAGGATTGTGCCCTAACTTATGAATAATAGCAGTTTTGAATGCTCGCCTCCTAACTATTAATTCATCTCAGCAATCTAAACTATAACCGATTTCATAAGTTATTGGATGAATAAGGATTTTAACAGGGTGCAGGTTTCACACCTTGCAGAGAAAGGTGAATCCTGCAAGATGCTCAATGCCTCATTAAAAGTGTTATATTCCCCTGCTTCTCAAAGTTGCCTTTCAACAAAACCCTGAGGATAATTAATCCCCCATTAAACAGTTGGCCAATAAGAGGCCAGTAAGAGACCATGGGACCCATGAGCAAGAAACATAGGCATTTTGAAGAAAAGGCAATCACAGCTTTTCCAAGACTAATCTGCTTACATCATGTTGCTTCAGCAAATGTTCATTCCCCTTTTTCTGCTTGCTTTCAGACAACTCGGCCATCTTTAATTGAACAATCACTTGACCTATTAAAAAAACTTATTTGCAAGTAATTCAACATGTAGCATCTCAGCCATATAAAATCTATATATATAAAAACGGACGTGTGTATGTATGTGTGTATGTGGGTATGTATGTATGTGGGTATGTATGTATGTTATTTATAGGCGTCTCCGTGCCTTGACCCACAGCCACGAAACTTGGCACACACGTACCTTGCAGCCTGGCAAAGAACACTGCGGGGGTCAGACCCCCCTACAGCCCCCCGTTTTTTGGGGAGGGGGGCCAGATCGTCAGGAACCAAAGGGTTGCATTGGGCTACAGGTCTGCTGCCTGTGGTCAGAAACGATTCTGCAGGTTATGTGATACACAAAGCTAAACCGAAAGTGAAACCGGTTTCCACTGCCAGAGTTGCAAAGAGTTGCAGATGATCCAGAGAGTTCCAGCACCCAGTCGGATCTGAGAGGGACCTATTTCCAGAGAGCTAGCTGGCCACCTCTTCCACTTTCTCATACTTCAGTGCTATCCTAACACACGACCTACAGACATTGGTCAGTGAGTATGACTGCTCCAGTTTGCCCTTGTACTTGATTTTGTCCCTGTCTCCTCATATTTATTCTTCCTCCTGGAGGGGAAACTAACAATGTGGGTTACAAACAGGGTTTGAGTTAAATTAACATTACTGTGAGTTTCTCACACTGCCACGGGACCTGCAGACATTGATCAGTGCGTGTGACAATTTCAGTACGCTCCTTTGCTTGATTCTGTCCCTGTATTCATTCCTTCTCCTACTACACGCTGGGGATACTTTGTCCCCCGGGCAATGCCGGGTAACAAAAAGCTAGTACTGGAATAAAAATATACGTATAAACAAATATTCTGCTTTGCAAATTTCTCTAGCCTGAAGTATCTGTATATACACATCCAGACTATTGCATTTATATCCCACCTTCTTCCATCACCCAGGCACTGACCAGAATCAAATCTATTTAGGTTTAACAAACTTGCACGCTGTCACAAAAGCGCTGTAGTTTTGTGACAACACAGAGAGCCAGCATGCCAGCAGAAAGACTGGAACCTTCCCATGTGAGCCAATGGTCACCGCAAGGCCTGCTGGAGCAGCTAAGTCCAGTGCAGAGGTTGGGAGAGGTTGGGGAGGGAGTTAAGAAGGACAGGGAGGAATTGAGATACGACTGGGCTGTTGATGTACCAACTGCCTTCAGACTTCACTCTAGCACTAAGATGCAGCATAATGTCAATTATATCTCAGTCACAACATTTTTCTGGGCCTGATCAACTACTATTTACTGAGGGCAATCAGCTTAGACTGGCTCAGACTTTTGTGTGCACCTTCCTTGCTACTTCAAGAATAGCAACTGATCCAGATGTAATCACACGGCAAAGGACACAGGAAGGGATGTACACCCTCATGGTTAAAAATCACCCAGAGCAGCCTTGGCTTCAGTCAACCTCAGGAGAACTTTTATGGAGACTAACAATTAATAAAAAGAGAAGGTAAAGGGTGGGGATTATTTTATACACTCTTCCATTGTATTACATAGACAGTATAATGAACAAAACATGGACGAAACCCAAGATATTAACAGGACAATGCTTCACAGGAAAGCAAGCAGAATTACTCTCTCAGCACAAGCTTACAAACCTTGCTAAATAATTTATTCTTTAAATTGAACAATGTGCCTTATTTATTAACAGATCTGAAGTGGTTTATATAACCACATTACAAATTCGTTCTGTGGTTTTTAGCTACACACATAATACACACATACACAACTGGCTTTTTGAATGCCGTAGTGGAATAGTTGAATAGATGCCTGCTTTTTGTTGGCACGTTATCTGCATCCTTAAATAGGGCAATTAATTTCAAACTTTGTCTGAATAGTTATAAATCACTGTCAAAATAGGTTGTCAGAAGAACAACCAAACTTAGGGCGCAATCCTAACCAACTTTCCAGCATAAGGGTGAAAGTAATGCAGCTACCTCCAAGGTAAGGGAACAAACACTCTCTTACCTTGAGGAAGCCACTGTGACTGCCCCCCCAATTGCAGGATGCAGCACACGCCCCACTCGCACAGCTATGTCAGTGCTGGAAAGTTGCTTAGGATTGTGCCCTTAGCTACAGTATATTGTAGTCTGTGCAGAAACAGTTAACTTGTTAGCATAAGATACAGCTATTGCACAGACATTGTGATTGTACAGTTTAGTAATATATTTTAGAAGAAATATTAGCGCGAAACTCATGAGACACTAGCCATCTAATGAATTCATTCGTTCTAAAAATTCTGCTTTTAAAATTTCTGTTGAAAAAATGTTTCTAATGAAATTTTCACATTTTCTTTCTCCTACACTGACATACTCCTTCCAAAATTTGCATGAGATGCAAGTTTCTCTGAATGGGCTGCCTTCCTTTTCCTAGTAGAGTGTCTCACTGCAAAGGATATTTGTGTTACCAATAACCTGAAACAATCATGTCAGAAGTAGATTATGGGCCATTATGGAGCAATAATCTTTGCAAGAGGGGTATACATAACAGAGGCTGGTCAACCTATGCCAGGACCCCAAGGAACATGATCAAGCACAATTTCATTAGAAGGATAGGTTTATAAGAGCACTTCTGCTTTATTCATTAAAACAGACAAGTAAATTTGTGAAAAATCTACTAAGGGATGAAACCAAGTGCTTAAAACATATGATTGTGCAGAACACTGTGTGTAAACCCCTTCCACTCCCCAACTAGTTATTCCAGTCCAAAGCACAACCAAATAAAGCTAATCAGGGTCTATTTCCATATTAGTGAATTTTAGGTCAACATTTGTGGGAAAGGGGAAAATCTGAACGTGCAGCCTTTTTAAGCCTATGAAAGATCTTAGAATCTCCACATTTACGGTTTACCCACTAACTATTTCTTAACATTTTCTGAGCAGACCTAAAGCTCCTCCCCAGCCCTGCCCACCTGGGGATAACTATTCCATCCACACCCTTCTGCCTTCCCTGTTTTGTAGCACACCATCACAGACACTACACAAAAAAGAATGAAGTGTTCCTCCTCCCAACCCAGAAGCAAAAAGCCCTCAATGCCACTGCATTAAAATTTCCACTGACACAGAAGGCCAAGTTTTGAATTTATCACAAACCCATAAAATAGTTACTTGCATTAGCTAAATAACTACAAATCAGAGAAACACACATGCAGTAAAACATGGCATTAGTCATATACATTTAAAAAATAATCACTTTCATAAACAAAAGCCCTGCTATGCTCTCATATATACATGTACGGTATGAGAAATTCTACTGGCTTACTTATAATATGAATAACGTGAAGATAGGAAATTGACCACAAAACTCCTATCACAACAGGTGGGAAGGGGGAGCCTTTTTTTATTCATTAACTAGCTTGTCCTTACCCGGCGTTGCCCAGGTATTTATTTATCCCAAACTCCTATTAGACAGGAAAAGGAATGAATTCTATCGGTAGTGTAAAATCAAAGTAATTTTATGTACAGGAAATTAAAAGTACAGTATAAAAATTATAAAGTAAAATCTTTTACAAATTCACTATAATATTAATTTAACTCAGAACTTGATTATAAACAACATTTTTAGTTTCACCTCCAGGAGCAAGAATAAATCAATTCTTGGGTGAACCTACCACCCTTGAGCAAGCAACATAAAGTTGTCTGTGGGAGAAATATGGCGATCTCAAATCCACTCCGCAGTACTTAATAGACTGCTCCTGTGACTTGTTGATCATGATCGAGAATGCAAGTCTCACTGGAAATTGCAATCTCTTAAAGTGAAAAAGGAGATCTGTTGGAATGAGTGTTATCCGTGGGATAAAAACGGTTTCACCCTCTCTTTTTCTTGTTAAGACAGTCGCTTCAATTACAGTAGCCAACATCTTCTTAACACACAGCCTTGTGCTGTTGCAAAGTTTTGGTGGGTCGAGGTTCCATAGTAAAATAATTGGAGATCCACTATAAGTAAAAGACGATGTGGTGGCAATCCAGCCGGATCAAGTGAGTTTAGGGAGTCTGATGGGAAATGGACGACCTCATAGGCATCTACTACGGTATTGATAGACTTGTATACAGTGACTACGCCTGGTAACATGGCAAGTATTTGATTGGAGTCCAAAACCGGGGCCTAATGAGTTCTAAAAATGTCCAGAAGGTTCTACTGGTTTTATTGGTTCTATTCAACTACACTTGGGCTTAAATGTCATCGGGACTGTCACCAATCAGCTTAGCGACCCTGAAAACTATGGATTTGACACTAATGTCGGTCAGTTTGGACATTTTATTTTTCACCCTTTCTCACCCCCCACGCTGATGGGGGCTGAACGTGGACTGAAACGGCATCGGGAGTGTCACCATTCATCTCAGCGACCCCAAAAACTATAGATTCGACACTACTGTCGGCAGTTTTCAATTATTTTTACATGTCACCCCCTTCCCACCCCTAGGGGTGCTAGGGGTGTCTTACCCCCACAGTATTTCTAGAAGTGGGATGAGTTGTGAAATCTGAAATCAAATGGTGTCCTCTACGCCACCATCAGTGTGCTGCGAATATTCTATTTCCAAGCACTGTATCTTGCACCCCTTCTCACCCCCCATGCCGATGGGGGCTGAACGTGGACTGAAACAGCATCCGGAGTGTCACCGTTCATCTCAGCAACCCCAAAAAGTATGGATTCGACACTAATATCAGCCGTTTCCGATTATTTTTACAGGTCACCCCCTTAGCACCCCCACCCTTAGGAGTGCTAGGGGTGTCTTACCCCCGCAGTATTTTCCAGATCGCAAGGCACATGTGTACCAAGTTTGGTGTAAATTGCTCCAGGCTTTCCAGAGTTATGCTGGAACATATGTGTGTATGTGTATACACACGTCCTTTTTTATATATATAGATAAGATGACATACCAAACTAGAAGCATTAAGTTACGTGTGTTTAGTGTTGAAAGTAACATATCCACAGTTAGTTTAATATGGAAACTGTCACATTGATATTGTATGAAAAACTAAAACAACTGGATGTTTAATTAACACTCAGTGTTAATGAATAGCCTTGGCCTGCTCATTTTTTAGCATCAAGGCCCATTTTAGAGCTCTGCAACTTAAATTTTTGAAATGGGTTCTCCTGGGAAATCAACTATCTTTCTGTGAGAAAACCTAGCAGACGTAGGCTGCAATCCTATATACGCTTTCTGGGAGTAAGCTCCACTGGACACAATGGGACTTATTTCTGAGTAGACACGCATTGGATTGGGCTCGCTGCCTGTGATCCTATCCACACTTGCTTGGGAGTAAGCCCTACTGACTATAATGGGACTTCTAAGTAGACATGCTTGGTCTCTTACTGTGATAAGAGAAAGATTCTGTATATAGTTGTATCCAAATCATATGAACAGGTAGGTGGTAACAAGAAAATAAATACTGCTAACAAATCTCAGAAACTCTGAGAGGAAATACATCTAACTTAAAAAAATATATTTACAATTTATTTCATTTCAAGTTTGAGAACAATAGTTAAGGACCATACAAGGAAATTTTTTAAAAAATACAGATGATAGATGTATCCATCATCTAGGAAACATCTGATGACAAATCAATGTCACTTATCTTGATAATGAACTAAGTACCATTAAAGCCAACAGTTGCGATCCCTGCCACAAACTCCCATTACTTTTACTGTGAAGCAACAAGCTAGAATATGAAAAAGCCCTTAAAACTAAACCAGAGAGAACAAGTCCATTTCTTTCTGTTAAACAAGAACTGGCACACACTACAGAGGAACTATAATGGGAACTGCATAACGGTAGGAATAGAAAGAAATTAACCTAGTCACAGGGAACATGATGAATTTTCCAGCTAAAACACTGTAAAGAAAAGAATGTTATTTATGTATGACCCTGTAATATACTAAAAATTCTGCAAGTAACAATGCAGCAAAAGCCAGGTGAGTGAAGTATCATTAGTAATCATTCATATCTCTTGCCGTTATGATTACTCTTGAACCTACACAGCTACCTATTTCAGCAAGAATGAGGCCTGGGGTGAGAAAACAGCATTTTGTTCCAAAAGATACGTCAATGCCTATGAGTCATAATCTACAGCCTAATAGCAATTAAAATAATCCAGCAACCATCATTTTTTAAAATTGATTCATTTTGTTCATACCTAATCTTCATGCAATGATCCAGAATTTCTGACTCTGAACCTGCCTCCCTTCTCCAGTTTAAACTTGTCTATCTTCTTTACCACCACTGTTACCCCCAAGCCAGCAACAACTCTGTACTCTACTAGTGAGCATGTGGAGATTCTTGCATGGAGTTGTGACATGACTTCAAGATCAGTGGACTAGGTACTAACTTGAATATTCTATTAGTAGAAGAATAGAACATTACTTTAAACTGAATAAAATGTCATATTATTAGAATAAAACAATAGGGTGTGTGTTTTTCACTGAGCTAAATTCTCTAGAATTTAGAGAATTCTAGAGAGAATCAGGCTAGAGAATGGGAACAGTTATCTGACAAATCCAATGCAGATCAACAAAGGTCTTCTGCCAGTGGGCATTCAATCCATTCAACCCATCCAGGTCTTGGCTGGTGATCGGGGAAAAGGCTCCACCTATTCTGGCCCTTCCTGGAATAGCATTGCTCCCCCAAGTGAGCCAAAGGGTCCCCCCACCTCACAGTGAGAATCTGTGGCTTCTAATCTACCTTAGAAGGAAGGCAAACAGTTCTTTATTCTCGTGAATTATCAACATTGGCTTCAATTTCTCATATACCTTATAGAAAAGAACTTGTGCAAGACAAATTTAAAAATACACTAACAAATGGGGACAGTGTGTACAATTTATACCATACTGTTAAGGATATTTGAAAACTGGTAAAGTCTGATAGAAGAAAATAAATCCCATATGCCTTGCCTAACTTTGAAAAATAAACATAACACAAACAAACCGAAAGGCTTTTTGTAGTATGTTGTTTTTGTCTGCTGCACAACTAAATCACATATAAGCCTTTATTGGCATTATTTTTTCCTTATTTACGTAACTACAGCAGCTTGTGAAAGGCCTATAACAAGCAGCAATGTACACATTACCTTACTTTTCCCTAGCAAAGTCTGACAGCATGTTTGTAATAGAACACTAGCCGAACTCTAAAACCAACACCAATCTATGTTCTTTATTGCTTTATCATCTAGTTTATTCCCAGGAAATTGGACTGTGGACAATTAAGATTTATAAGCTAAATGGTTTCAAAATTATATCTCAGGGTAAGTCAAATCTAAATTAGATCAGCCCAGGCTTTTAGGCTATGCGCCTTTGGAGGCAAGTGCATTGCTATACACAGAGACCATCTCCACTTACACATCCTTTCCAAAACATCTCAAGATAGTTTCCCTAAGAAGAACCTCCTTGTAAAGAATGCCTATTGCTAGGAAGCTTTTTTTTTCAATACACAGGAAAAAAAATTAAACATTTTGGCCATGCTAATATTGTGGCTTGCTGAAAGGAAGCCAAAAAGGAACATGGTGTTAAAAACAGCTCCTGCGGCCCCAGAGATAAGCAAGTGAGCACGCAGTGGTGTCCTCACATCTCTTGTCTGCAGCGGAGTGTCACAGGCTCTGTGGCCAGGCACTCATCTTTGCAGCTCTCCCTGTGACTGCATCCTCCTTGGGGCGGACAGAACCAACATTTTGTGGCTTTATCATACTTCATCACAATACCTGAATGGAAACTAGAAAAAAGCACTAGGCAGAGCTTTGTCTGAATTTTTCTTTTCTATTCAGAATTCTACAAGAAAGGTTAAACAAAACGGCTCTGCTCATCTATGATGTGTTTGTTATGCATCGCATGATGCATGCTTGGGAGTTGATTTTTTTTTTAAAGCCTAACTAATGGGATCCACTGGTGATGGGTTTGTGGATTTTAGCATTCACGCCTAGCCATTTTTTCTACAGAAAAGAAATAAAATGCCTGCATGATTTATGCATGTTAGGAGAGAGTAAAAAATATTTTTTTCTTTTAAAAAGAGAGGCATGTTTTTACATACGCATGAAGGTTGAAAATATTGGGGGGGGGGGGAGAATGACAGCTAGACGAAATCGCCTCGCAGCCTGCTCGGTCCCGCCGCCCACCGCCCAGCCCAGGCGCTGCTACTCACATGTCGGTGACTTTCTCCCGCTCGCTTCTCATGCCGAGCACGGGGAAGGACACGAGGATCTTGGAGGGTTCGGTGCACCAGATCCGCCCGGGGCTGCACGTGCACTCGGCGGGGCAGGCGGAGGCGAGCAGCCCCCGCCAGGCGCCCAGCACCAGCCAGCACACACTCCAGAAGCGGGTGGCGGGGCTCGTCGGCCGGGGGGCGCCCCGCAGTTGCCGCCACCACCACGTCCTTGGCCAGGCCCCCATGCTGGTGGCGGAGATGGAGGTGCCGCCCGCTCCCTCCTCGCCCGCCCGCCGCCTCTTCCTTCGGTTCCTGCCGCCAAGTGCTCTCTAGCCAGCGCGGCTGCCCCGACGACGACGACCCACGCCGAGTCAGTCACTCGGGCATCTTCTCCCCTCCGGCGCGGGGTCCCGGCAGCCTCCTCTGCGCCTCACCCCGACGCGGCTTCGGCGGCTTCTCGGCTCCCTCCTGACCGGCGCAAAGTCCCCGGGCGCAGCCGACGGCGGAAAAGCGAGCGAGCGAGCACCAGACCCCCGGAGGCTGCAAGAGAAACAGAGCGAGACGCCCCGTGAAGGCAGCGCCCAGGAAACGCGACCTGCGAGGAGGGCTGCGCGCCCGCACCTTGCTTCGCACGCTCCCTGCCCGCTTCCCGCCCTACAAGCAGAGGGCGCCGCGGGGAGGGCCGGAGCTGCTGCCGTTGCGCCGGGCGCCGAGATAACGGTGCTGCATTTTCTCCGTAGCCAGGTGGCCGCCGCCGCGCCTACCTAGGGCTGCTGCTGCTGGTGGTGGTGGTGGTGCTGCCGCTGCTACCACCACCCAGCCCGGGCGGCTCCTCCTGCCCCGCGTCTTGCTGGCTACGGCCGCAGGGAGCGGGCGGGGGGGGGAGAGGCTGAGGCGGTGGTGTGGGGGCTCCTCACGGTCGCCTCATGGCCCTCCGCTCACACGTACCCGCTCACACGCCGCCGTCTCCTCTTCCCCTCGCGGCTGATAATAAGGCGACCCGAGCGCCTGCTCCAGCCCCAAATCCAGGGGCTGCCACCGGCAAAGTGACGTGCGGCTGACGCAAGGAGGGGTAGAAACTCCTCATTTCCCCCCCCCCTCAATAAATTAAATAAATAAATAAATAATCTCCGCCTGAAATCCAAAAAAGGGAGGGGGGAAGAGGAGGGAGGGAGGGAGGTGTGGGCAGCTGAGAACGAGATACCAATAGTCAGGCAGGAATCTGTACACAAACATACGGATGCGCGCACGCGCTAGGGCGAGCGAGAGCGCGGCGTTGCCATCAGCCAAATGCCTTGGAGACTGTTTTTTTTGTGGCGGTGGTGGCGTTTTGTTTTGTTTTTCAAACCGACCCTCCGGCTTCTCTCTCCGTCATGCAAATCAGAGTAGCGCGGTGCTAATACTCGCCATCATATTATCTTCCTTCCATACACACATCCCATCTTTCCCAAAAGGCGCACAGGCGTGATCTGAATCGTAGAAGCGTGACTGGCTTGCAACGAATTTCCAAGTTCGGCTTTAGGAATGCGGCTTTCTGCACCTCTCCTCCTCAAGAGAGCTGGGGGAAAGCGATCGGGTGGGGGGGGGGTGTCTCGCTCACTCTCCCCCCCCCCGCAGTAACTTTGGCCATTGCAGCAGGTTCCTCGTGCAGGCAAGCGTTCTTCTTTAGTAAAGACCGTAAAGAATTCGCTAAATCGAAAAAGGGGCATTGGACTATGTAGGTGGTGATGGAACTTGCTAAGCGGGGGACGGACACGCGCAATAACGGTTATAGGGTTGTGCAGCTTTCACCGTATAAATATGTACGCATGTAGTACACACACGTATGGATCTGGACAGAGATGGAGGGGGAACGCTTTTGCTAATGAGGAAAATGAATTTCCCGTTTATCACTGTAAAATAAAACGTAATCGCTTTTAATACTATGTGTGATGAATGGGTAACATTAAAACGCCTTGTCGGGGAATTTGTCTTTTCATTAGTGGCTCCTCCATAGGTTGCTTCCCTTCCCCCCACCCTTCTCCGCAGTAATTTTACAAGGAAGGTAAGGGGAAAATCCACCGCAGTGCCTTCAGCCTTCGGCGAGCTCTGGCGCCACCCAGTGCATGACATCTAAACTACACCGCTTGGTAGGCTTTTTTTGCTCCCTCTGTGCAATAAGGCAGTCAGTCCCGTGGTGGTGGTGGTTGTTCAGTCGCTAAGTCGTGTCCGACTCTTCGCGACCCCATGGACCACAGCACGCCAGGCCTCCCTGTCCTCCACTAGCTTCCGGAATTCACCCAATTTCATGTTCATCACTTAGGTGACACTGTCTAACCATCTCATCCTCTGCCACCCCCTTCTCCTTTTGCCTTCCATCTTTCCCAGCATGAGGGTCTTTTCTAAAGAGTCCTCTCTTCTCATGAGGTGGCCAAAGTACTGGAGCTTCAGCTTCAGTATTTGTCCTTCCAGGGGGCAATCAGGCTTGACTTCCTGGAGGACTGACCGATTGGATCTCCTTGCAGTCCAGGGGACTCTCAAGAGTCTTCTCCAACACCACAATTCAAAAGCATCTATTCTTCTGCGCTCTGCCTTTCATATGGTCCAGCTTTCACACCCATACATTGCTACTGCAAAAACCATAGCTTTGACTAGGCGAACCTTTGTTGGCAGGGTGATGTCTTGGCTTTTTATTAAGTTGTCTAGGTTCAACATAGCTTTCCTCCCAAGAAGTAAACGTCTTTTAATTTCATGGCTGCAGTCACCATCTGCGGTGATCTTGGAGCCCAGAAAAATAAAGTCTGTCACTGCTTCCATTTCTTCCCCTTCTATTTGCCTGGAGGTGTTGGGAGTGGTTGCCATGATCTTAGTTTTTATTAGTGTTGAGCTTCAAGCCAATTTTGGCACTCTCCTCTTTCACCCTCATCAGAAGGTTCTTGAGGTCTTCCTCACTTTCTGACATTAGAGTGGTATCGTCTGCATATCTGAGGTTGCTATTTTTCCCAGCAATCTTGATTCCAGCTTGTGAATCATCCAGCCCAGCCTTTCTCATGATGTACTCTGCAGATAAGTTAAATAAGCAGGGTGACAGTATACATCCTTGTCGTACTCCTTTCCCAATTTTAAACCAATCGGTTGTTCCATGTCCAGTTCTAACAGTTGCTTCCTGGCCCGCATACAAGTTTCTCAGAAGACAGATAAGGTGGTCTGGTACTCCCATCTCTTCAAGAACTTGCCACAGTTTGTTGTGATCCACACAATCAAATGCTTTGGCATAGTCAATGAAGCAGAAGTAGATGATTTTCTGAAACTCTCTTGCTTTCTCCATGATTCAGCAAATGTTGGCAATTTGATCTCTAGTTCCTCTGCCTCTTCAGAAACCAGCTTGTACATCTCGATTCACATATTGTTCAGCCTAGCTTGTAGGATTTTGAGCATCACCTTGCTAGCATGTGAAATGAGTACAATGGTGTGGTAGTTCGAACAATCTTTGGCATTGCCCTTCTTTGGGATTGGAATGTAAACTGATCTTTTCCAGTTTTATGACCACTGCTGGGTTTTCCAAATTTGCTGGCATATGGAGTGCAGCACTTTGACAGCATCATCTTTTAAGATTTTAAGTAACTCAGCTGGAATGCTGTCACCTCCACTAGCTTTGTTGTTAGTGATGCTTTCTAAAGCCCACTTGACTTCACACTCCAGGATGTCAGGTTCAAGCTCAGTGACCGCACCATTGTGGTTATCAGGTGTTGGAGTTGGCGCAACTCCGTCTGCTGTCTAGAGGGGGCAGTCTAATGTCCAAAAGGGGAAAATGTGATGTCCTGTGACCTAGACCCTTCTTACCTGTCCTCTCTGTGATTCCTGCGTGGGTGTGGCCTTGAACTTATTTCCTTCCCTTCTCCTCTGAGCACATCCCTCTTTGTCTTCTGACCACTGACCTGATAAGATGTGCATACCAAGGGCTCTAATGCCCCCGCCATCTTAAGCACACCTCCATGCATGGCGATGCAGCTGAAGGGCATTGCCTTCCAAGTGTTAGTTGTACCTTTGATCCTAATCAGACACTGGATTGAACTGTGAGTAAACCTTTCTTTTTGCATCTTTACCAAGCCTCTGCCTCATGTGTCTTTTTGTTAATAGCAGTCAGCCTGGGTGAGGGAAGTTCCCGTGAGGTGATGCCCTAAGGGGGAAAATCTGCTGTTTGCTCTACTCTGCTTTCCTCCATCACCAATAAGAAATTTTCCAATATCAGGAACATTTAGATCGGCCTTATATAGTTCCTCTGTGTATTCTTGCCACTTCTTCTTAATCTCATCTGCTTCTGTTAGGTCCTTGCCATTCTTGTCCTTTATTGTGCATACCTTAGCATGAAATTGTCCTTTGACATCTCCAATTTTCTTGAAAGGATCTTTAGTCTTTCCCATTCTGTTGTTTTCCTCTATTTCTTTGCATTGCTCATTTAGGAAGGCCTTCCTATCTCTCCTTGCTGTTCTCTGCATTCAGTTGGGTATATCTTTCCCTTTCTCCCTTGCTTTTGGCTTCCCTTCTTTCCTCAGCTATTTGTAAAGCCTCGTCAGACAGCCACTTTGCCTTCTTGCATTTCTTTCTCTTTGGAATGGTTCCAGTTGCTGCTTCCTGTACAATGTTACAGACCTCCATCCAAAGTTCTTCTGGCACTCTGTCTACCAAATCTAAGCCCCTAAATCTATTTGTCACCTCCACTGTATATTCGTATGGGATCTGATGTAGGTCATACGTGGAGGGCCTACTGGTTTTCCCTACTTCCAAGACCAAACTTGCCTGTTATTCCTATTACCTCTTGACTGCCTACTTTAGCATTCCAATCCCCTATGATGAGAAGGACATCTTTTTTGGGTGTTAATTCTAGAAGGTGTTGTAGGTCTTCATAGAAACGGTCAACTTCTTCCTCTTCAGCATCAGTGGTTGGGGCGTAGACTTGGATTACTGTGATGTTGAAAGGTTTGCCTTGGATCCGAATGGAAATCATTCTATCATTGTTGAGGTTATACCCCAGTACTGCTGTTCCCACTCTCTTGTTCACTATGAAGGCTACTCCATTTCTTCTAAGAGAATCCTGCTCACAATAGTAGATATAATGGTCATCTGAATTAAATTCTCTCATTCCTGTCCATTTTAGTTCACTAACTCCCATGATGTCGATGTTCAGTCTTGACATCTCGCGTTTGACCACATCTAGCTTACCTTGATTCATAGATCTGACGTTCCAGGTTCCTATGCAGTATTGTCCTATGCAGTATTGTATGCAGTCCCATAGTACTCGGACACTATTGGAGAGTGGCACCGGTGTGGCGCGGAGGGCAGAAGGAAATACCGTAACTGGAAAAAGAGCAAGATGGTGGCTGCATTCAGAACCAACCACCGTTTAAAGGTCACAAGAGGAAGAAAGCCATTACAAAGTCACTGTCTTGCCAAAGCCCCTGCTCCAAACTTTCCTCCCAAATGCTATGCCCGCTTAGGCTACTTAATTACCCCAATACAGACTGTCCCGGCAATATCTACAAACTACTGGACCCCAGCACCAACAGAGAGCTCGCCACACCCAGTGGCTTGCCTGTAGGCCACAGGTCTCCTCCTGTGGAGGAGCTTCAGAGCGGGTGTCCTTCAATAATGGCCAGTCCTCAGTCCAATAGTCATTAGTCAATCAGTCAAGCCAGTAAGTCAGTCCATGTATCAGTCCATATATCAGTTCACCATGCCAGTCCATTGTCCAGTAAGCCAATCCATTAATCACTTAGTCAAGCCAGTAGTTCAGTCCGATATATCCGCAAAACCTCCACTCCTTCCACCACTTTCTCCACAACTACAACCCACAGCTTCTCCTGCCTCCAGGTGCTCCTTATATCCCTGCTACAAACTCCTACGTGGCTGCAGCGGTGCAGCCCAGCCTCTGCTACCTCCCTGGTGTTAATCCTGCATTACTTGAACCAAGGGTCACTGTCGGCACCATCCACTGCCTCCTCGGGGTGATCTTCTGCGTTTTCCACTACAGTCACCTGGATGATCCTGGACTTGGGACAATCTCCACATACATGCAGTACTGCAACCCACTCATGGGGCCCGCGGTAGTATTGACCTGAGAAGAAATGTTCCAGTATTTGAGGGGAAAAAATAATAACAATTTAAAGGTTTGGCAACGCAGATTCTCAAGCAACAGGAAAATTAACACAAGATGGAAAATGCTTATATAACATATCTGTGAGAAGGGAAGCCCTTGTGGGAAAGCACAGCCACCACCCCAACACCCCAAGCACAGCCACCACCCCTGGGCTAGAGGGTTGAATGCTCTAGCCCAGGAGTGGGCAACCTACAGCCACAGGCCAAATTCAGCCCACCTCCTGAAATCATCTGGTCCATCGTCCCAAAAGGATATCTCCACAGAGTCCTAAAAAGGAATTCAAGTTTGTTATTCCTTGTCTATAAGGCTTTCAGTGTAAGCAGATCAAGGGCAGAAGCTTCCTTTGAGCATCATTGTCTTTTTGGGCATATGTCTCTCTACACCACACCCACCTCTTTTTTTCTTAGCTCTATGGCCTAATTGGGAAGTTCTTGCATATGTATCAAATGTGCATGTGTTCTAATCCTTGATGGACCCAATGCCTGGCCCCTATAGAGGCTAAAGTTGCTGACCCCTGCTCTAGTCCATTACTCTCCTCCACACTTCCTCTTCCACTCATGCACCTTCTTCCTGTTGCATCATCATGTCACCACCAACTATTTCCAAGTGCCACACTTTGGTGTGGCACCACAAGTGCTGTTCGTGGTGAGTGGGGGGGCCCCTGCAGGAAGGGTGAGGGCCCCGCAGGTAGGATGGGGGCCCTGCGGGAATGCCCTGTATAGGGCCCCACTCCTCCAACCTACCAAGTCACTACACATGCCAGTCTCAAATCCAAAGCCATTTTGGCCACTGCATAGGGTGGTATAAGACCAGGTCCCGCAGTGTATGCCCTACAGATGAGACCACAATCACGTATAATGGTAAGGTTTTATTATCAAGCTTTTTGCTGATCAACAAGGAGAAATGGGGCAGAGTTGGGGGAGGTGGAAAAGGTTAAGACTATTGAACTAGTAGTTAAGTGTAGAGTCTGGGATAGTGATAATAAATGGAGATTAGAGAGATCAAGAAGAGGAGGAAAAGCTAATCATCTTCTGAGTCCCACATGCATCTACTTGACCCACTGTGCCTTCTGTCTTCTGCTTACATTCATTCAATTGCATGGAGCCAATCCTTCTTCTGTCCTGCAAAGCTCACACTGCAGTACTGTTTTGCTGTTCACAGCCTGAAATAATCCCAGTATTTTGAGACAGCATGTTTTAGGACAGTTTCTCCACAAACGCATGCTTACCACTCCTTCCACTCAAACACGAATAATGCACCCATATAGTGCACAGGTGAAAAGGAGCAGTGTGTGAAATTGCTTTGTTGCAAAGGCAACACCCTTGTTGACCACCTCCCATTTTGTGTCATGGGAATAAACAGTGTGAAAAATTTATTCGACTTACATCTTGATTTGTATATATCATGAAATGTAGGCTTTTGGATATACAACCACAGAATCTACTGAGCACAGCGAATAAAACCTGTTCACTGCTGAACCTCCAGATTCCAGTTACAATCAGACAACCTCCACTATATCTAACTTTGTTAGAATGTCCTCAGGAAAGAAGGGCTTTTTCCCTAGCATGATGTAATGCCATGCCATCAGCGGTAAAGCAAGGCAGATTTAGGGGCATTCCTTGCGCCCTTGGTGAGGTTGAGTCAATTATGCATGTAATTAATTTTACATTGCCCTCTCCATGCTGTGGCCCGGGAAAAGTTTTTCGATCCTATTTTGAAAACGAAGCATCAAAGCCTTGAGTCTGAGATGCTGAAATTTTTATTGTCAACGACAGAGCCAAGCTTAGTAAAACAGATAGCCACCTTTTTGCACCAAGTGGTGAAGTATAACCATACCATACATGAGGGGTTTTGCGGGTAGGACTCTTTTGTTATTCTTGACTTGCAGTTTAATTGTATTTATATATTTGTACATTTCTATGTGCGTACATATGCCAATAAAGGTTACGATATGATACGATACGATACGATTTGTATATAGAGCATTTATGAGAGAGCAGCATCTCATATTTAGCATTTTGATATCCCAATCCTATCCAAAGTTTTGGCACCAATGCAGCTGCAGTGCAGCCGCAAACATTCCCTTACTTTGAGGAAGCCTCCAAGACTGCCCCTCCATAGCAGGATGCAGCGCATACCCCATTGGCACAATTGCATCAGCGCTGGAAAGTTGGATAGGATTGGGCCCTGAAAGAGTTACAAACATGTTTTCTGCCATGTAGCAAAAAAGTATTTGTCCTGGAAAGAAATTTTTTTTTTTACAAAAAATGGTAAGTGTGCGTACAGGGAATACTTAACATTTTATGGGTTTGAGAGGACTACACGTTCACAATTTTTAGTTGTGATGGCATGGCACTGTTCAATAGGTGCCCTTATCCATCCCATAAATCACCTGAACCATTGATCTCATTGACACAATTCCCCCAGTGTAATCAAGGTGTGTTGAGGGGGAGGGGGGAGAGAGACAGTTCTTGACAACCACTATATCAAGAAAGTTATTTCAATACAAATATAATGTTATATTTCCTTGTTTTCGATGATAGCAGACCAACCTTTCAAGAACTTTTAAAATTGAAATCTTGAAGATGACTTTATGTATAGTATGCTTATATATCAGTACATCCAAGTTATTGCTTGGTGTTATAGTACATAAAGGGCAAAAAACAAATTTGGAATAAAAGATTGTAGCTCTTAGCTCATGTTTGCTCTGAAAGGTTTATTCTATCTTTGTGTTTCATGGAACTTTTGAGCTTTCAGTAAAGGAGAATTATGACACCTTTTCTGGAAGAGATGAGAGGGATTTGAAATATAACATTCATGTCTTCCAATTAATTTGAACATAATTCAAATTTTATGAAATTCAAGTTGTAGCAATGGAACTCATACTTTGGCATACAGAGTTCCCATCTCTCATTAATTATCCTAATAAGCAGGGGGAAAATTAAATGAAAAAAGAAGAAAGTGGTGTCTTTTGAATGGCTATACCCACATTCAATATTAAACGCTGCATTGCCCGATACTTTTAAGTTTATGCTGTTGTGATCCAGCCAATATAAATTTTACTCAGAGTGCAATCCTAAGCTGTGCTGGAATAGTGAAGCCGGAGGGCCCGTGCTATATCCAGCACAGCTCTGGTGCACGTTCGCGCCCTTGCCCCAGGGGAGGCTCCTGCTTCCCCTACGGTTTAATCGGATCGCCGCCTGCTAAATAGGCGTTGCATCCCATCTCCGCCCCCCTCCTAGGGCTGGCACACCTACCGGCACCCCCACCCCCACTCCCACCCAGTTCCGCCCACCCACCCCACGCCCAGAACTGCTCCCCACACCCAGAAGTGCCTGTTGGCGCTCCGGCATTGGTGCTAGTGATGTTGGGCCGGAGCAAGCACGTTGCATTGGCCTTATATCACTCTTAGGGTTGCACCCTCAGAAGTTGTACTCACCTCCCCATTGAAATTAATGTGAGTTTAAAGGGCACTTCAAGCACTTTTAGGTGGCAATGCACACTTACCTGGGAGTAAGTTTCACTGAACTCAACGGGACTTACTTCTGAGTAGACAAGGCTTGCACTGTGAAGTACTTAAGAGTTTACTGCCATACTGTATTGTTTTCCTCAATTGTTTTCCTTTGCTTCATTCTTTTATTAATTGTAAGTTGCCCTGTTTAGCACTTTCCCTGGCCTTGCTACTCTACTGGATTAGCAGGCCCTAGTGGCTGTACTTCATTACCAAAAGAAAACATCAGGTGATCCCATCTCAGAGGTCCTATGTAATGGTAGTTTGATGGTTAATTTGACCCTTACTGAGGTGCTAAAATGTGTCTGGGCTATACCACTTCAGCCTTCAGGTGGTGGTACAATGTTTCTCCATCCAAAAAAGAAAGCTGTTCTTCCATATAGAAGATCACCATGTCAGGAAATAGATTAGAACCTGGCATCTGGGCCTCTATGCAGAACATTCCATCAGTCTGAAGAATAAGTGTGGCACCAAGTTGTTCACATTCTTAGGGCAAACTGAATCCGAGGTGCCCACCCCAGTGACACATTTGGCACTACCACTGCCCCTCAGCCCATTATCCTCTGGTGGGTGTGTGAGCCCTCAGCCAGTGCCAGATTTGGCCAACGCAACACCACCCCAGTGAAGTGGTACAGCTCAGACATAGGCCATCTCAGTGCATTCAAGGCCACTGTCTGGATCATGTCTTTTGATTATAATTATTGCTAATAAACTCTCATTTTTAAACCAAAATGTAAGAAAATGTTTATTTCACCACTATTTTTCATCGATAGGTTTCATCATCATATTAGGACATAATTGCTGATGGAGCTTTTGCTTGAATGCAAAATGAATTTGCTCTTAATGTCTATTTTCTGGTAATCTGCAACTTACTGGAAGCTCCATCTCTAGGGATATTTAAACTAAGGTAGGCAAAGCTCTAAAAATTATACCGTAAGAATAATTCTGCATGGGCAATGATTGAGCTAAATCATGCCATAGACATATTCAGTCTTTTATTTCTAAGGGTCCATGAACCTAGGCTATTTAACAGAGAAGCTCCGCTATTCCTTGATGTCAAAGCAGTCATATCACATCGATTAATTAGATCATGTTTAATAATATTAGACAAGCTAATGTTTGTACAATCAATACAGAATGTGATGGAAAAAGCAATCTTCATCACCTTTATTTCTGAGTAGTGCAAAGCCCTTAATTACAATGGGCAGGAGGGCAAAGAGACAGCACATATCTTGCAAGGACCCCTCATTAGGGTGCAGCTTTCCAAAACCACTTTTTAAACCAGAGACAGTCCATAGAGGCATTGTCATGTGCATCTGCATGACACACATACTTCACTTCCTACAGCTTCCTATTGAATGAATAGCAGTCATTCCTTTTCTTATGGGGAAAAAAAAAAGCAAAACTGTGCACTTAAGGGCATTGTACACCTATGTTACCCCACAGGGGGCACAATTTTGGGGTGGTGGTGGATGATCTCCCAGGTTCCTCTCCTCCGTACTTCAGATTGCTGCTCATTTGCTTTATTTCATAGAATTCAATTAGGAACTCAGCTTCCAAAAGAATTGTCTGATCTGCACAACCCCAACATTTCCATAGTCCAGTAGTTCCCAAACTGTGAGCCACAGCACTCCAGGGAGCTGCTGAAAGCAGCCAGGGGAGCTGCGGAATCATCCCTTCCTCAAAGCCAGCATTTTGGACACACATCTCCCCTCCTCACTTTGCAGTGAAGCCCTCGCATGCATTTCTCTCTCTCTAGCAGCAGTTTGACGACTTTGGCAGCTAGACAGGGACATGCTGTCAGGGGACGCAGGGGAGGCAGAGCCTCACCTGAGCTCCTAGATGCAACCAGAGAATCTGCCTTTGGTCACATCCTAGTGCAGCAAGCAAATACACATAGCTCCCTTCAGCCCAGTTATTTTCAGGGAGAAAAATGGAAATACTACCGAGGCTGGGCTTACCCTACCTCCAAACCAAAAGTGACATAATGGGGAGCTGCAGCCAACAGCCAGTATGTCAAGCAGATGAAAAATGTATGGGTACCACTGCCTGTCTGGTGTACTATTTCTCAGTCCAGCTAGACCAGGGGTGTCAAACTCATTTCATTTAACGGGCTGAATAACATTCACAATGCCTGCTGAGTGCAGGAAGTGATACTATTAAGCTGGAAGTGGCATCTTTAAGCAGATGATGGCCAGAAAGAAGCACATTTTCTCATTAGGAACTCAGCTGCAAATGACCGAAAATATGCAAATCAAATTTTCAAGACATGGGAGAATCCAAATGATCATGCGGGCTGCCCTTTCAGCAGTGACACCTCAGCACAGCTCAGCAGCTGAGAGCAGCTGATGGTGGTGCTGGGTGCGTCTGAGGGCTGGATAAAGCCTTATGTTTGACACCCTGTCACCCCAGCCAGGACCGGGAGGGCTGCAGCCAAGGGGGGCTTACCTGGGGTAACCCTGGGGGATGCTTTCATCCCAGAAGGGGGCAAGGCGACAGGACCTCCCCAGGCTCAGAGGGCCAGAGAACCTCAGATTGAGGGAGAAGCAGGGCCTATCCTGGCCTCTGGCAGATGGGGCAGGTGCAGGAGCCAGCCCCTGGCCTTACATTAGTGCAAGGAGAAGCCGTGAAGGGAGGCCCGGGAAGCCTCTGGAAGGAAGAGGCGGAGCCAGGAGGAGGAGCATGGGCCTTAAAAGGAGGCCCAGCTCGGCTCAGTTTCTCAGTCCCTGGCTGGCCGGCTGGGGAGCAGGACGTGCAGGGAGGGTCGCAACCTCCTTACCTTGACGGGCTCCCCAGCCCATACTGGACCGGGGCACGAGAAGTTTCCGGAGGCCTCTCCTCGGTGATAAGCCCAAGGCCAGAGTGGGGAAACAAGGGACGGGGGTCGCCAGGGAAGGCCCCCACCGCTTTCCGACCCAGCCACCAGGGGCAGGCAGGCCCTTCCCTACCAGACCACCAGACGCGGGAGCAGCGAGCGGAGTGAACTCTGGAGAGAAGGCAGGAACAGTTCGCCCCCGTCAGAACTCGCTGTGAGCCTCTTCAGCCCTGTGAAGTTATGAATGCCAAAACCTGATTGACCTGATTAAACTGTCTAAGTAAACCAAGAGCCAGTGTCAAGAGATTCCTTTCGCGTCAAGGGGAGCTGCATCAGACCCACACCATGCCACAGCCCCCTGCCTCACAGGGGGACATCGCCCCCCCTCCCCAGGGTCGATGGAGATGACACATCCCGAACTAGACTAAGACAGCCCAAAAACCTGTTCCATGTCACATAAGTGTGACATGATTGGTCCACAGATACGCTGCAGAAGCTTGGTGGAGAGCCATTTATTAGTAGGGCCATTGGGGGATGTGAATCCCCAGCCAGCAGTGCAGTGTGCTTTATCAATTTTCAAAAAACTGATGGTGTGCCTTGATAATTTTAGTGTAGTGTGAGATGAAAAGAGTTGAAAATTTCTGTTTTAGAGAGTGAACTGTGAGAAAGCCCTTTTTGTATGGGAATACTGAGTGGAGACAGGAAGCAGGAAACCTAGGAAGTTTTCTCCAATGCTGATTTAAATCTAGGGACTTGTAAAGCTCACCTTTTGTTTGAGATGGACCTTCACAGGCCCTTGCAGTTCTTTTGTCATGCCATCTCAAGAAAACTTCATTAGCATCTCATGTGCCTTACAGCTTACAACTATTTGAAAACCAGAGCTAGTCTTTTCTCTGTGTTTCTCCTGTGTACATTGAAGCAGCAGCCATATTTGGCACTATTTTCCTTTATTTTTTCCCAGCCCTGATACCTTTAGCAATTGCATCACAGTCAGAATTACAACAGATGTAGATTTCCCCATTTGCCACAACGTCTTGCATTAAAAAATGGCAAGACGTTGGAATTCCTGTTGGAATTTTTGACTATCATGTGGCTGTGAAAGTCACAAAGGTGGGGGTGGGATGGCTGCAGTAACAGAGTTGCACAGATTCTTTGAAAAATGAATTAGCACCAGAATACCACAGAGCAATAAGTGTCCCCAAGAGCAATATATCCTGAAAGGTAGATTTCCCGGTGGTTAAAAAGCTAAAAGCTTTGTTAAACATCAATGCCTAAGATCATTGATTGTGGATTTAAATGCCCCTTTAAGGTTAACCACTGTTGCAAGGCACATTTATTCTTATTTATTCGGTATCTGCAAAGCGCAGTTTAGGAAACTGTCAAGTTTCTAATTGTCGTAATAGACTACTAACTACTAATACTAATATGATTTTTAATCACTAGGTGTCAGGCTCTGCTCCAGTGCTGTGAGTGCTATGGACAGAACAAAGATAGCAGGGCAGAAAACACTCCAGATGAAATAAATGGCAGAAACTGGGATTAACTCTGCATACTTACTTTAGAGTAAGTCCTACTGAACATAGCAGAACTTCCAAATAAACGGGCATAGGTCCCCTCTCTGATTGCAGGGACCAGAATCTTGGGGAAGCATGAGCAACTAGAATAGGGAAAATATTCAGTTCATCACATTAGGGACTTTATTTTATTTGCCACTTGGATTTCACAGCCCAATCCTATTCACTAGTAGCACTGGTAGAACATATGTTTCATCAGCATGCTCTGTCGCAAAAGAACCATAAAGTGCTTTAACATGCTGAGGACCAGTGTGCCTCGCCAAAGTCTAGCACAAAAAGGCACCCACCAGATCAGGTAAGTCCAGCACGAGTGATGGGGGTGGGGAGTGGAATAGGGCAGGGTGGGCAGATCCAGCCCAGAAGGGGGGGCAGAAACAGCAGTGCCAGCAAGCACCATACCCTATACCTCTTCCTGGATCTAATCCCCTTGCACAGATCAACTTGGACTTGCACCAATTATATCACAGGCACAGGTCCAAGTTGACCCATAGCAGCTGGGAATTAAGCAGGGGCAAGGGGACAAATATCCCCTTACCCCATGGAGATCTCCAGGAGCCAAAATTCCTCTGTGAGATGCAGCGTAGCCTACCCCAGCGCCACTGCATCACTGCACTGGAATTTAGTTATGTTTGGGCTTTTAGTCTCTTTGTCAACCTTTGCTAACAACTACTTGCTGTCAGCCCTGTTCGTTTGTTAATATGTATTTTGCTTTGATCTTTTGCATCACCCCTACTCCTTTAGGGAACAAGCCTTAGCCTATCCAACATTCCAGCACTGATGCAGCCAGAATGCAGCCCCGAGGGAAGGGAACCAACATCCCCTTACCTTGAGGAAGTCTCTGTGTCTGTCCCACCACCACAGGATGCAGCACACGCCCAGTTGGCATGGCTGCACCAGCACTGGAAAGTTGGATAGGATCAGGCTCTTAATGTGCAAAGGAGGCTCTTGGGCTTCGGCTTCCTAGCTTGACCATCTTAACCATCTTGGGCTTCCTAGCTTTGGTGGGAAAGCTCCCAGGAGTTAAGCAAAGGTCCTAACCACTAGGTGCTGTGCACGTCTTGTCCTCTGCCCTTTCACAGTAGGGAAAAATTCCTGCCTCAAAAGCTGGAGAGTTGCTGCCATTCACTGTCAGTCAGAGGGTCTGATTATCCATAAAAGCAGCATCCTATATTTAGAGATATAATGAGATTGGATTTTTATAAGCCAAATGAATACAGTAATCTTTTCTTTTACGTTTTCAAATAGGGCTGTAGCACCACATAAAACAGCACAATAGGCAGTCATGTCCTTGGACTCATAGCTGCTCCGGGGCTAGGTCCATGGACTGCTGTCGCCCCAGGCTGCCACCACCACCCGGACCTAACGGAACATTGTGGACTTCCGCGCGACATTCCATTGCTGTCCAAAAGCGTTGTGACACCTTTGGACAGCATTTACCCCACAGTTCCGGTTCCTTGGAGGGCAGAGCAATGGCGGTGGAGGCGGTTGTGCTGCCTTAAAGGGCTAGATGGTGGAGGCAACCAGGCATTTGCCCCCCCCCCGTTGAACAATGGTAGGACACCATTCACAGTATGGTACACTATGGTTTTGCAATGGCACAGAAAACATTTTCAGATCTGCTTGGCAAGCTGTTATTGATGATGAATAGGTTTCCATGGGGAGAAGGATAGCTGCAATGAGGAGGAATGTCATATGGTTTTCCTGTTGCATCCATTTTCTTTACACCAGTGGTTCCCAAACTGTGTGTTGGGACTCACCAGTGGGTCGTGAGCCAATTTCAAGTGGGTTGTGAACCATGTAGGTCAGCCATTTTGAAAATATGGGAAGGTAGGATACAAAGGGGGAGGTTGTTTTGTGGTTGTTTTGCTTGTGTAAAGGTTGTAAATAGGCTTTTTTTTCCTGTCAGATTCACTTTGCTATTGGGAAATGGATGAGAAATAATCCAACTCATTTCTGCAGTCTCAAGAAAACAGCAGGTTCTGGTGTCACAATGACGGCACTTCTGGCCATGATATCACTTCCGGTGGGTCCCAGACAGATTGTTATTCTAAAAAGTGGGTCCTAGTGCTAAACATTTTGAGCACCACTGCTTTACACTGTTCCTCCAAAGAATATACAAAAGTTTCCCTAACGTTTTTCACTTGTATGGAGACTGGTTTGTTAAAAAACAAAACCAAACCCAAAACATTTACTGTGGAAACCTCAGTTCTGGTTTAAAAATGACATAAAAGAAATGTTTTCTTTTCCCTCTCCCCTGAGACATTTTTGTATTTGAAAATTCAATAAAAACAATTTTTAAAAGATAGCATACAGGTGTATTCATTTTTATGATCTGTACTATCATAACAGCATAGGTCATATATAAATAATGGGACAGTAGAAAGGAACTGTGGTTCAATTATTAATAGATTATAACTGTCAATAAAGAAGCATATAAATTTCATTTTCTTACAATAAGCTACATCCATTAGACGCCCTTTCCCAAGTGCATAGACCCATATTCCCTGAGCCTATATAATATATTTATAGAGTTCAGAAAATGGATATAGTCATTCTGTTTGAAGTGAGCAGTGCAAGAGATTTTGGTCTATAGTGCAAGGGATTTAAAGTTATATCATTTGCAAACAATATTCAGGGTATTTTGCTAGAGCTTTGTGCATGGTCATCCATGAAATGAACACTGTTGTGAAGTAGAGCAAACACACACACAAATACACAAGATTTCACACAAAGTGGCACCCATGAAGACAGGTTGAGATTGCTTTGATTTTGTCAGTTAACATTCCTCTCCAAGACATTTGAGATTATATTTTGATATTTCAAATCTATATGGAAACACCTTTGGGAAAAGAACAGAAATTGTATGAAAACTATCAATGGACAGTTTTAATCCTATATCTCTTCAAGTGCTTTGGCTGTGGGCATACCTGTCTCTGTTCAATAAGAGGCAAACGTGATTTTCAAAAGTAATATACTAGTCAAACATGCAAAGTGGCCCTTATAATTCTGTTATATTGGACTCACAAATATTTCACAATGGGCTTCCATTGCTCACTGGAAGCAGTTGTGTTTATGTCGCTTGGAGTGATTCCAGCGGAACTGTCATCTGAATTGGCACAGATTCCCATCCATGTCAGCATGCATGAACTTCTGGTTATTTGGCTATTACATCTGATAGAAAACAGATATTTTGGAGTGATTTGTTTCACTGAGTTCTGCATTAAATTACACATCGAATTATACATAACATGACTGGCCCTGTATGCTGCTATAGATGGACAATGAAATGATAAGTGAACAAGTTTTTGAATAAGTAAATAAGAATCTTTTCATGAATGTTAAAACGTTGTGTGATTTTTCAGGATGATTCAAAGGCTTTTTTAAATTCTTTAATACTAGACTCTTCAACAGGAGAATATGCCAACAGACAAAAGCAAATCACAATCTGGCTATTGTGATTGTCTCAAGAGAATGCTATGTCCAAAATCTGAACAACTGCAGAGACATTACAACAGGGTTTCTCTCAGTAGAAGTCAGCAGAGCAACCTGTATGGGCATTTTGCGGTCCAGGAAAAAGAAAGTGGCCTTAAATCATTCAGACCCAGCAAGGTCTTTAATAGGGCAGTAACAGGCTCAGTGGGACTGCTTGGTATTTTTGCAGCTTGTCAAATCCAACATTTTCTAATTTATCTGTGTCATTTTGTTTTACACAGAAATAATCCATCACAGGCTATGGAAAACACTGTATACTGCAACTCAGATAGCAACTTGTGAATTATGATGCCTAAAAGGTGCCACTGATTCCCACAATGTCAAGAAAACACTAGATTACAAAAAAAAAAAAATTCTAAGTTCTTTGCACAGGGCTGCTTCTGAAACTCACCAAAGTCTGTTGAGCTTTCTTCAGATTTTAGTGGAATTTGGTTCAAAATCACACTACTGTTGCCAATCTAGCCAGCCTCAAAAGCAATGTTTGTTTGTTTTAAAGATAATCCTGGTATGCACTTCTTGGCACTTACCCGTATTTCCCCATGTATAAGACACACCCATGTATAAGACGCACCTTAATTTTGGGGCTAGAAATTTGGAAAAAAAATGTACTACCACACATAAAGTTACTGAACTCAAGTTTTATTCATAAAACTACTCATCACTGCCCCCCCCGGTCCTCCCATCATGTGCCTCTAGGCCCACTCAATACTCCCATTATTTGCTTCCAGCCCCCCCCCCCAGTATCCCATCATATGCCTCCACCCCCTCAGTACTCCCATAATATGCATCCACCCCTCAGTAGTCCTATCATATGCCTCCACCCCCCTACGGTCTTCTTACCTTGCAGGCTCTCTTTTCTGATCGCGGGACTACGGCTTGACTAGGAAGTACCGCGGTGGCCGAGACTTGGAAATGAAATCCCATTCTCGGCCACCACAGTACTTCCTAGTCAAGCCGCAGTCCCGCGATCAGAGAAGAGAGCCTGTAAGGTAGGAAGACTGGCCACAGTCCCACGATTGAACAGGAGAGAGAGGTATTGAACACTGGGGGGCCCCCTCATTTTAGCTCTACATGCACAGTTAGGCTCAGCACCCTGATGTACACCCCTTGTATAAGACGTACCCAGTTTTTAGAGCCCAAATTTTTTGAAAAAGGGTGCGTCTTCTACTTGGGGAAATAAGGTATTTGGGCTTCTTGTTGGATTGTGTCTGTACCCACAAATTTCTCCAAACTCATATGATTTTCCATGGTATTACTAGAGCCCAATCCTGTGCATGTCTACTCAGAAGTAAGTCCCGCTGTAGTCAGTGGGGCTTGCTCCCAGGCAGGTGTGGATAGGATTGCAGCCTTCAGCCCAAATCCTAACCCACTTTCCAGCACTGACATAGCGCAGCCAACGGGGCATGTGCTGCATTCTGCAGTGGAGTAGTAGCCAGTGGTGGAAAGTGGGTTAGGATTGCGCTCCCTAGTCACTTAAAACCTCTGTGACAGTTAAGGATTAAAACAGCAGGACTTTCATAAGTGCTGGTTTAATTTGTCTTTGAATGAGGAAACGTTGTAGAAATCCTCCCAGTTATCTTTTATACTCAACACGGCTTGTCTCTGCATGATGCGATTCTCATTCCCGGGCTGAAAGCTCACTGGTTCAGCCTCCAGATTACAAATTGGACTCCTACACAAAACTGACATCATAATTAATTAATGAGAAGTCATTGCACTGCTGGTAGCCAAGACATAAAGCATTAAGTGTAACATTCTATAGAAAGCATCTCTCCTCTCCCCTCCCCTCCCCTCCCCTTGGAAGCACTGTCAAAGATTGCTTGACTCTGACACAAATTGTTAGCTTCAGAGCAAACATGCATAAATGTGCTACGGGAGTAAGCTGTGAACTGTTTAAAAATACATTTAGCTTCCTTGGAATTTCAACTTATTTGCATGAAAGATTGGTGGAAGCTAGTGCACTAATGTAATAAACAATTCATAATCAGCAATGTTATTTCATGTCTGTTGGGTGGTTGGGCCATCTATATAAGAACAAAATAGGCAGTTTTTGGGTGCAGCTGATAAAGACTATGTATACAGGTGGGGAAACCTCATGGATCAAAAAATCCATTGATAATTAAACTTGTGGATTTTGCCCACACACTCCCTCTGAACTCAACCTGACCTATGTTCTGAGCTATGCTCTGGTCGGGTCCAGTGGGCTTTTTGAGGGACGCCAAGGCAGTGCATGGTTTCAACGGGCCCAGAATGGCCATTTTAGCAAAAAAAAAAGTTACTTCTGGTTTTCAGCGAAACCCAGGAGTGATGTTTTGAATGCCTTTCAAGGCTAATGGCTTCCCCAGGCCTCGTAATGCTATAAAAGGCATTAGAAAACATACTTTTAGTTTTCACTGAAAATTGGAAGTAACTTCTTTTGGCTAAAACAGCCATTCTGAAGCCTGCCAAGGCTATGGATGAACAGTGTGAGCAGCGCAAGGGCCTAGAAGAGCCTCTGGAGGCAACCAGAGCACAGCTCCGGTTGCCTTCAGAGGCTTCATGTTGAGCCTCATCTGGCTTAAAGCGGGTCCGAGGGACCTGCGTTGAGCCAAATCTGCAAATGTAAAATCCATGGAAAATTAGGTTCAAACTGTACTTAATTCTGAAGTCACGGAATTAGGGCGCAATCCTAACCAACTTTCCAGTACCGGGTAAGGGCAATGCAGCTCTGTGGTAAGGGAACAAACACTCCCTTACATTGAGGAGGCCTCTGTGATTAGTACTCCACTGCAAGATGCAGCACATGCCCCATTGGCATAGTTATGTCACTGCTGGAAAGTTAATTAGGATTGTGCCTTTAATCTTACTTCATCATGTATGTACATCACTTCCATTCACAGGAAGAATTAATTACTTTTAAAGCTGCTTACCTACTAAAGGATGTAGGCATTCAGTTCCTTTGTAATTCAACCAATGTGTTTAGTAGCCAGCTAAACTGAATAGCCTGGCCATCCATTGGCTGAGTTAGATGCTAAGGCAGTGGTTCTCAAACATTTTAGACTGGGCCCCATTTTTTAGAACAGCACTAGTGGCAGAACCCACCAGAAGTGATGACATTAACCTGGAAGTAATGTCAGCTGGAAGTGACATCATCAAGCAGGAAGTGCCGTAATTGTGATGTAATCAAATGATACTCCTGGAATGCAAACTGGCATTCTTGGACTGCAGCAATTGCACAACCATGAAACAACCATGTAACAGAAAGCAAGATTAAGACAAAATATTACATGAAGGCACTGAACTAAAAGCAATTTAAAAAACCTCACTTGAAAATTCAAACTGTTGACACTCACAAAAGGAATATAACACAAGTAAGGTCTGCAGCTTCCAACATGACTACTCCCAGCTTTCCCTAATGCACTTGACTTCAGGTTGCGACTCACAGTGTGAGATACACAGCGCTAAGGAAAATCCCCCTGTTATGTCTTCTAGGTCAATTTCTGTTTTCCTTTGTAATTTACAGTCTATATTACCCCCATTTGTACATTCTGAAATGAACCACTTTAAGTCCTTAGTTATCTTTTATTACACAAACAGCAATCAGATTGTCGCAAAGGTTATGTACAACCAATAAAATTTCTGGAGATGTGGACACACTGGCTGGAATTTAAAAAGTATTGTCATTCATTTCTGGATTTATTTTAGGGGAACACAACCACATTCATAAGAATATATTTTGCATTCATAATAGCATGCCCTAACCCTTTGCCATTTTGCCACTTAAAGTCAATTCCTCTTTTTTCAGATCTCATCAGATATCACAAAGATAGTTTGCTCTTGTGATTCAGTTAACTCACCCCTACCATTGACTTTCTTTTATACCTGCATAACCTCAGGAAGTCACCTTTACTCACCATTATCAGTTTATCAACTAACAACTTTTAGACCTTAATATATTTCAGCTACAAATCCTCAAATCATAAAAAAAACTGACACAACTGGAATGTATTTCTTAAAGGTTGTCCTGATAATCATTGCACAGTATTAGCCTTCAAATAATGATAATATATCCTGACAACAGAACATGCATGGGCCAAAAATCTGGAGCATTCTCCATTATGTCATGCTTTCAGAACAAACCAGACTCTAGAATAACAAAATGGGCAACCACTGAACATCAGGAAAAATAATCCAAGAAATCTGAACTCAAATCAAATTGGAACCGATGGGGTTTCCTAAGTCCTCGCTTCTTACCTAAGGGCATTGTGAATGGACTTCTTTGTGCACATATTTGAGCAGTTCATGTACAGGGTGATGAAAGTGTGGGGAATTTTTTTTTAATTTAAAAAACAGATGCTGCAAGAAAAAATAAATCAAAAGCATCTGTGATTCCTGATAAAATATTTAACCAATGTGTGAAACATTCACAGTTTATTCTTTTACACAGAACAAAATAATTCAACAAAGCTTGTGCCATGTCTGGATAAAGTTTTTATTGTTAAAAATTCAAAAGACATTCACTTAATGTCCTTGGCATTACCTTATGGTTGGTCCATAAAACAAAAAGAGCGATGCTATTAGAAACAGGTGAATCATTCACAGAGACACAGATAAACCTTTTCCTTTGATATAATGTAACATACCAGGGAACGTTGGGGGATTATCATGTTTTAATAACCAAATGTGAGAAGCATATGATAGCTGCACTCTTTTTCACTATGAAAAGACAGTTTGCCTTCTTAAATATTGTATTTCAGGCTACATACTGAGCTTTCTCAGCTATTTACTATCTAAAGCACCATTCCTTAGATCCCTACCCACTATCTAGGAGACTGCCATTTCCTAACAGCTACTTCCTACTCTCTCATTGGCAAATTGTCTCTTTCTATCCATCTCTGCTTCCCCGTAACTCCATTCAATTACAGCGCACTCAACCTTTAAGTACCTAAGAAGAACCCCGCTGGATCAGGGGTTCTTCTTAGGGCCCATCTAGTCCAGTTCTCTGTATCGCACAGTGGCCCACCAGATGCCTCACACAAGACAAAAAGATCTTGTTGCCACTCCCCTGCATCTGGCATTCTGAGGTAGCCTACTTCTAAAATAAAGATGTTGCAATATGGAGGCCTCCAGCCTGCATTGGACTTTTCCTCCATAAATCTGTCCAATCCCCTTTTAAAGGAACCTAGGCCAGATACGATCACTACCTCCTGTGGCAAGGGGTTCCACAGGTTAATTACCCTTCGAAGCTTGGTAACTTTCTTATGGAAAGTTGCTAACCTTTGGTTTATTCCCAACAAGCATTATTTCAAGAGGACTTATATTGTAGCTGTTCTCAAAGTTTTGTACCTGTTTCCGTCAGAATTCCTAATTGATAACAGTATACTTAGCCTTTGTCTAGTGTTCTCAAAGCACTTCATGTCCATTCTCTACAGTAGATCTTATCATTAAAGCAGCCCTGTAAGGTATTTCCACCCTCCTCACAGTGCAGCTGGGGAACTGAGGTTGAGGGGGAATGGCTTGCCTAAGGCACTTGGTGAGTTAATAACAGAGGGAAGATTCAAACCTGGGATATTCTGAGCCTTGGCTCTGTCTCTTCACCACTATTTAGCTTCATTAACAGAGTGTTGTTCTAAGGATCTGATGAGTACAGAGGCACTAAGCAAATAACACAAGACTGCTTAAACAACATCGCTAGATTACAACTACATTTGCAGGCAACCAGTTCCAAAGTTTCACATTTCTACATCGCAATTCTATGTATGCCTACAAAGAAGAAAGTCTTGCTGAGTTCAATGGGGATTACTCCCAGGTAACTGTGTACAGAATCTCAGCCTTACTGCCCAATGCTACTTATCGATAGCACTGGCAGGACATGAGTTTTATCAGTGTTGGCTGCTGCAAAAGAACTACAAAAGTTTTAAGGTAATTTAGATAGGATTAGGCTGTTAGTGGCGGAATTCACAGGTACTTTATCCTGATAGTGCTTCTATCATTTCTGCATTTTTGGCTTCACATACATAGGAAGTCCAGCTCACAGAACATCTGCTAAAAGCAAAGTCTAGCAAACTACTTGCAGCGAAACCACTTCATTTGGAGAGGACACTACCTTTCCTCCCATTGCACTGCTCCATTTTTCATCATCATGTAGGAAGTTGGTTCATATTTGTTTACAGCCCAAACCTAAGCCCTGGCTGCACCCAGAGAAACAGCAGTGCCAAAATGGCTGCCACTGTATCCAATGGGGCTGGGGCAGCCACCAGAGCCTCCTCCGGTGTAAAGCCCCAGCAGCACTAAGAGGTGTCCTCAGATCTGCACCTACTATTGAATGGGCACAGAGCTGAGGTGGCTCAGGAGGGGGCATTGGATTCAGCGGCAGAGTCTGCCATAATCTCCAACCCTCTTCCAGGCATGGTCCTTCCACCAGCCCTCCCTCCCTTATCCTGGGAAGCCTCATCGGTAGCCAGCAGTAACACTTACTGCCAGCAGCTCCGCAGCATCTTCCCAGTGATGTCCAGAGCCATGCTCATACTGCCAGCACTGGAGTGTCTTATGACACTTAGCTACATCTGGTGCTGGCGCTAGTGTGCATAGGATTGGGTCCTTTTTTATTTAAAAGCCAGCTTTCCCCTTCCAAACAAGAGATGCCCATATGAACTGCTCTGCCGCAGGATTTAAATCCTACATTTATGGCATGCCAGAAGGGGGAGCAGGATATTCACATTCACAGTGTGCATCATGTATTGTCTGAGCCACTCAAAGTCATATTCTTTTGTGGGAAGAAAGCAGAAGATTGACTTCAGTTAAAACTGAATAGCTTTCAGTTAAAACTGGATAGCTTACCATGTTTGAATTGTTCTCCCATTTTAATTCTGCCCTCGGAAGAAATTCTATAGGAATTCTAGCTTCTGGTTTCATTTATTTGTTTGCTGATCAACTAAGTATTGCTAGACAGAAAAAAACAAGAATAAGCAAAAATATACCATAAAACTGTATGAATAAATCAATAAAATTTGACTTGTTTGTCAGAAAAGCTAATTCTTGCATTTTGAGAATTGGTACGAGAGGCCAGTCCATCAGCATCCATTATGTTGCACTTAAGTTCACAGTGGGCAGGAAAAGTATCTGTGTTCCTGTTTATTTTATACATAATTGGCAATTGACATGGAGAAAGTACATTATTAATTCCTAAATGTTCCCAAATGAATTCCTCTACTTTGCAACGAGGTCCAGATTTGCTTCCCTTGTCCTGTGCCTCTCGCCTGTTTTTCTTTGGAGTCATAATGACCCATTGCCTGTAACTGTTCAGTATTTTATCTTTGAATTCCCAGTTGTATTTCCTTAACGTCCAACCGGAAACATTGCTCAACTGCAAATTCCCTCCCATTAATATCACAAAATCCCTCAATAATATTTTGTTGGACTTCACAACATCCTCAAGAGTTATCTCATCTAGTTCCATAGCCTGTTCTTGAACAGCAATGTTTACTTAAATAAATGTCACACTATCCTTTTCAGGGTGCAATCCTAACCAACTTTCCAGCTCTGACATAGCTGTGCTAATGGGGCATGTTCTGCATTCTGCAGTGTAGTAATAGTCACAGATGCCTCCTCTTTGTTCCCTTACCTAGGAGCTGCATTGCCCCTGTGCTGGAAAGTTGCTCAGGATTATGCCCTTAGGGTGATACAATTAGTTTCATCAACCTGGAAACTGAACAATGTAGGGCAACATGTATAGTGTGGAGAAAAAAGAATAAAAAGAAATACATTTGGGCTGTGGGATTAGACAATGTGGATGTAGCACATGGGTAAAAAATAGTTAATATATCTGTGATGAGACAAATATAAATACTAAGACAAATACTGTACACCAGTGGTTTTCAAACTTTTCAGCACCGGGACCTGCTTTTTAGGATGACAATCAGTCTGGGACCCACCAGAAGTGATGTCATGGCTGGAACAGCTGTCATTGAGACGCCAGAGCCTTCTGCTTTCCTGAGAATGCAGCAATAAGCTGGGTCCTTTCTCAGTCACTTTCCAATAGCAAAGTGAATCCCAACCCATTGTTTGGAAACCACTGCTGTACACAAAAACTAGTACTTCACTACATTGTCAATCATCAAACCATAGGACTAGCCAGATCACCTTAGGGCCACATTAGAGGTGAACACAAATGTGTGCAGTCTAAGCCTGCTTCCAACTGGAAGCTCTTCTTTACAGAATAAAACTGTTTGATCAGGGGAATGATGTCAGTTGGTAACCAACCTTGCAGGGAACTTAAAGTCCCATCTCCCTGTGCATTTTTAAAGGCCAGAATTGCCCCTAATATTGCAATTTTCTCAAGTTGTCCCTTCTGAGACAAATTGCAATGTTAGGGGGACAATGTTCTTTGCTGGACTTTCCCTTTCCCTCATGGTTCAGTCCCAATCTGGATTACGGTCCTGATCAGCCAGTTTGTAATATACGTGTGTGTGTGTGTGTGTGTGTGTGTGTGTGTGTGTGTGTGTGTGTG
>JAJKFI010000001.1:22020337-22030638 GCA_029204185.1 Lerista edwardsae | reverse complement strand
TGTGTGTGTGTGTGTGTGTGTGTGTGTGTGTGTGTGTGTGTGTGTGTTCTGCATAGGCTCCGCAACGCCTGGAGCGACTCGCACCAAACTTGGCATGCGCATGCCTTGCAGCCTGACAACAAACACTGCAGGGGTCAGGCCCCCCTAGCGCCCCCGGGGGTGGTGGTGCGCGGGAGGCCCCACGTGAAAATAGTCGAAAACGGCCGAAAACGGCGTCGAATCCATAGTTTCCGGGGTCGCTGAGACGAGCGGCAACACTCCTGACGCCGTTGGAGTCCGGGTTCGGCCCCCCTCAGCATGGGGGGGGCGAGAAGGGGTGCGAAACAAAACGTCCACCATGCCCTGCTGGGACGCCTGGAGCGATTGCCACCAAACTCGGAAAGCACATGCCTTGCGGCCTGGCGACAAACACTTCTGGGGTCAGGCCCCCTCACGACCCCGGGGGTGGGGGTGCATAGGGGCCCCATGTGAAAATGGTCGAAAACGGATGAAATTGACATTGAATCCGTAGTTTTCAGGGTCGCCGAGATGAGCGGCAATGCTCCCGACGCCGTTGGAGTCCGGGTTCACCCTCCCCCTCGGCATGGAGGGCAAGAAGGGGTGCAAAACAAAACGTCCACCATTCCCTGCTAGGACTCCTGGAGCAATTGGCACCAGACTCGGCATGCGCATGCCCTGCGGCCTGGCGAGAAACACTGCGGGGGTCAGTCCCCCCTAGCGCTCCCGTGGGTGTGGGTGCACAGGGGGCCCCACGTGAAAATGGTCAAAACCGACCGAAATTGGCATAGAATCCGTAGTTTCCAGGGTCGCCGAGACAAGCGGCATCACTCCCGACGCTGTTTGAGTCGAGGTTCAGCCCCCATCAGCGTGGGGGGCAAGAAGCGGTGCGAAATAAAACGTCCACCATGCCCTGCTGGAAAGCCTGGAGCGACTGACACCAAACCTGGTACGCATATGCCTTACAGTCCGGCAACAAATACTGTGGGGGGTACGACACCCCTAGCACCCCTAGGGGTGGGGGTGCAAAGGGGGTGCCATGTAAAAATACTCAAAAACGGCCGACATTAGTGTCGAATCCATAGTTTCCGGGGTTGCCTACCATCTTGGGATAATTTATTACCCGGGCAACGCCGGGTAACAAAATGCTAGTAAATAAATAAATAAATAAATAAATAAATAAATAAAGCTTCCATTGGAAACATGCCTAGCAGCTCAATCCTCCCCTCCCTCTCCCTGCTGGTGCAGCCACACCAAAAATGAGTACACTATGTCTAGCGGGGTGGTGGTGGATTGGGCCGTTTCCAAGGTGAAAGGAGATTTAAATCCCCTTATGCCTCTTGAAGCTTCCCACTGCACAATGGTATCCTTAGACCTGCACTAATGATTTTGCTAGCACCAGTCCAAGAGAAATTGGGAGGGGTAGCTGCAGGAAAGGACAGGATCCGGCATACATTAGTGTTGCCAGATCCACCCCTCCTACAGCCTCCAACCCCTATTATGGCCCCTTCCCTGCTCAGTTGGGCCCTCCCCCCACCCCGCCATTCTCCCCTGGCATGGGAAGGGGGCAAGAGAACTGACAAAGGGCATGGGAAGGCTTCAGCATCTTGGCACTACTGGAAAGCACTTTATGATGCTTTTTCAGCAGCCCCCACTAGCAGAACATGCATTCTGTCAGTACTCAGCCCACAAAGGATTGGGCTGTAAATTGTACACATGTGCATGTACTTCTACTGTGGCTCTTCGATTTTCTTTTCTTGCTTTACTGTTCTGTTAATTATTATTAAGCTAGGCATTGCTTTCTTTAAGAGCACAATCCTAACCTGGAGTTAGGCCAGCACAAGGGCCAAAGTAAAGTATGTTTGGACCACTCTCGGAGTCAGAGCAGCCAGCACACAGACATGAGCCATCTTCCCTGATTCAAAGAGTGATCCAAATGCGCTTTACGGTGCTGGCCAAATTTTGCTGACCTAACTGTGCCGGCCTAACTCCAGGTTGGGATTGCCTCTAAAAGATATTAATCAAACACATATTCCCCATAAAAGTTATAATTTCTTCAGTCCCTAAATTAACAGCCTCCAAATTTAACTTCTTTTAATTAGTAAAGCTAAGCTTATAGCACTCATGTAATGGAACACATGTCGTATCTCTAGAGGTCTGGTCAACTAAGACTCCATTTTCAGACAGACACTTGTTCAGACTTTGCATTCATATGCTTTGTTCACATCTGTACCTACCCATTACCTGCTAGATAGCTCACCAGACCAGTTTATTTGATACCTTGCTTTGTTAAGTGATGTTAAGCACTCTTTGAACATTTCAGATGCTTTTCCCCTTCCTGTGATGGCCCTGGATAATGGTTGCTTTTCTGCGTCTGCCCAGGTGTGGCGACTCAGGCTTTTAATTTGCAGATTCTCCCCCCCCCCCACCCGCCACTTCCAAGAAAGCTGTTTTCTGACTTTAAGGAGGGGGAGGAGTTTTGCACTGTTAGTGGAGAGTTCTGAAGCTGAGCATATGCCTAGGGACTGATGGAAAGAAGAAGGCCCTGTTCTTCACCTGGAGCCGTCTTTGTTCTCTGAAGGATAAAGTATGCTTGCAGCCGTTGTCTTTTAAAAGGTTCCTCAACCACTGAAACTGTATTTTCAGCAACCAGTATACAGACCCACCTGGTCTGATTCCTACTGCTTGATCAGGTAGCAAATAATTGCCATGCTTTCTTTTCAGAAATGCATTTATTCTTCCACCAGTTCCTCTAATTGTCCTGTAATGATATTTAGCACTTGTACAGCACTTTCTGTGCCTGCAAAACACACATGACTTACCACCAGGTAACACCACCAGGTGCCTCTGCGCCAAGTCCTCCTGGCATGGGCCCAGCACTGGTGGTATGTGTCGGGTTTTAGAATGGATTTGTGTCCATTCAGCAGAGTGTAGCCAGCAGAAACCCTGCAGCCGGACGACGTGAAGAGCAGACTGGCAAGCACAGCAGACAGAGTCTCCTTGTAGAGGCTTTATTCTTTCAAACAGAATGTTACGACGATCCATAAACACACCCACACAGAGTTCTGGTGTTCCCTGCCTAAATACAGACTCTCCCCCAATCAGGGTACACCTATTAGAATATCTACAACATTTCCATAATTGGCCACAGCTGTGTCTCTGTTCCAGCTGCCTCAGGCCTCATGGTTTGGGGGAAGGTTCCAGAACTCAGACACAAATGCTTGGCCTGTCTTGATTTACCACGACACTCCTCCCATTTGTTTCTGGGTTCTGGGTTCTTCTCTTGCTTCCACACATTATACATGGTACAGTAAGCATACATGATACATAGTACAGGTATTCAGTCCATACCTAGCATCTGTACCCCTTTTGAAAACTTTTGCTCTGTCAGAGGCTTGGTTAAAATATCTGCCCGGTTCTCCTCTGATGGACAATATTCTAATGTGATTAGTCCTTCCTGCACTGCTTGCCTGACATTGTGATATCTTATGTCAACATGTTTGCTTCTGGCTCTCACTCTCTCAGAAGCGGCTAGTTTCAGGCATGCTAAGTTGTCCTCAAACACTTTGATTGGTTCCTTTTGTATTATGCCCAGGTCTGTTAGTATCTGCTTGATCCAAATTAAGCTTGTGCAAAGTTGTGAAAGTGATGCAAACTCTGCCTCACATGTAGACAAGGCTAAATAAGTTTGCTTCTTCACTGTCCAATCAATCAATGTATCAGCAAGAAGTATGGCATTACCTGATGTAGACTTTCTGTCTTCGGAATCATTTGCCCAGTCACTGTCTACAAAGCATGTTACAGTCAATGGACCCACTGGTTTAATATTTAGTTTGAGGTTTGATGTCCCTTTCAGGTATCTTAACACCCTTTTTAAATCTGTCCAGTTTTTGTGGTTTGGACTGTTGGTATACCTGCTTAGAATATTTACAGCATTACAGATATCTGGTCTGGTCCATAAGGCTATATGTTGTAGACTGCCTAACAGTGATTTATATTGTTCTACATGGGGCAATTGATCAGTGGCTTCTGCACTATTTTGGCTTCCTACACACATGGGTGTCCTGGATGCTTTACATTCTGACATTCTCCACTTTTCTAAGAGTTCCTTTATCTTTTGTGTTTGGTGCAGTGCAAACCCTTTTCCTGGAATTGTCTGTACTTCAACTCCTAGATACTGTTTTACAGGTCCTAGTTCTTTTAAAGTAAAGGCTTTCTCTAGACATTGTGCTGTTTGTTTTATTTGTTGTATATCAGCACTCAAAAATAATAAGTCATCTACGTAAGCCACTATCAACATTTGATCGCTGCCTGTTCCTTTTACAAATAGACAAGGATCTGCCTTTGTGGCTTTAAAACCTAGATTTTCTACCTTTGCTTTTAAATGTTCAGACCATCTCCTTGAAGCTTGACGTAACCCATAAATAGAACGGTTCAATTTATAAACACTTTGTCCTATTCCTGTCCCAGGAATCTCAAAGCCAGGGGCTTGTTCCATGTACAAAGTTTCATTTAAAGTAGCATTCAGATATGCTGTTTGCACATCATAGTGATATACATGCCACTGTCTTTGTGCTGCCAGGGCAAGCACAAAGTATTGTTTGTGCAGCCACTGTAGGGGAAAAGATCTGCTCATAATCTATATGCTGCCTTTGAGCATACCCTTTGGCTACTAACCTAGCCCGGTAAATGGGTTCTGCCCCGTCCTGAGGCTTGATTCTATAAACCCATCTGCAGCCTATTGCCTGGCTTCCTGCTGGTAAATTACAGGGAGTAAATACACCAAGCTTTTCCATGGCTTGCATTTCTTGTTGCATGGCTGTAAACCATTTCCTTCTCTCACTAGCTGGCAGCTCTAAGATGTCTTCATATGTCTGAGGCTCAGACTGAACATTGTATGCAACAGCTTCCCCTATTGTGAAACGTTGAGGTGGAACACCCCTTGTGGATCTTTCTGGCAATATTCTACGTTGCACTAGAGGACTTTGCTCCCTAGGTGGTGTTGCCTCCTGCTTAACTGTTTCTGGTGTCATGTAAGGGGTTAAAGGCTTGCATTCCTCTTCCCCTTTATCTGATTCTGTGGGCTGCTGAAGTTGCCTTGGCAACTCCTGCTCACTCTCCGGCAATCTTAAAGGCTCTGGTGAACTTGGAAGATAAACTTCAGTGTGCTGGGACAATAATTCTTGCTCACAGAAGTTAGCAGACCGGGAGATAATTATGCTATGTTTATCAGGTGCTAAAAATCTATAACCTTTGGTCAAAGGAGCAAATCCAACACATACTAATTTGCGAGCTTTGGGGTCTCCTTTCCTTCTCTGAGATTTAGGAATAAAAACCCAAGCACGTGTTCCAAAACATCTGAGATAGGACAAGTCAGGTGCTTTCCCATATAGCAAGCTATAAGGAATGTTATCTACGGCCCTACTATAAACCCTATTGACCACGTGTGTGGCTGCTTGTAATGCCTCACCCCAGAATGCCTGGCCAAGCCCTGATTGGGCTAGCAGAGCATCTTTCATTACCTGCAAAACTCCAGCTTTTCGTTCTGCAACTGAGTTTTCAGCTGGTGAGTAAGGGTTTGTGGTTCTATGCAAAATGCCTTTCTTTTCTAGCCATGACTGCATAACTTTGGCCATGAATTCTCCTCCTCTATCTGTTTGCAATTGCGCCACCTTCTGGTTGAAACGGCGCTCTACCATGTTAACCCAGCTTTTAAACTTCTGAAATGTTTCTCTCTTTTCTTTTAGCAAATAGCAAAAGCTAAATCTTGAATGATCGTCAACAATCAATAACACATATTTGGCTCCTCCAGCTGTGGCTTTGAATGGGCCTATCAGGTCAGTGTGGACCAGTTCAAATGGTCTTTTTGAGCATCTGTTACTTTTCTTGCTCACAGGTGCTTTGTGTGACTTTGCCTGTTTACAGGAGTCACAATCAACGTAGTGATCACATTTTTGTATCTTTATGCCACGTGCCAATTCAGCTGTCTTCTGTATATATTTTTCATTGAGATGATTTAGTCTATTATGCCAGAGATGTACACAGGATTTATGAATTTCTCTATTAGTACAGTGTGCTTGGACTGCCTCAGCTTTTGGAGCATTTCTTAACACAAACAGGTTGTCTTTCATTGGAACTTTCACACATTTTCCCCCTTTTTCTATGTAACACACCTTATTTCTAAACTGCACAGAAAAACTATCTTGCAATAGACATGATACACTTAAGAGGCTTTGCTTCAGGGAAGGTACACACAACACATTTGTTATTTCTGATTTCAATCCTGGCACATACATCTTCCCAGCCCCTTTCACTAAAGCATGTGCCCCATTTGCCAAACTCACGTGCGTTCTATCAGCTGGCTGTAACTTTGTATACAGTGTTGGATCACAACATATGTGATTGCTAGCACCACTGTCAATAAGCCAATGTCCATCTTCAGGCTCCTGCGTTCTCACAACTGCCACCTTTCCACGTCCTACTGCTCTCCCACGTCTTCCTGGTCCTCTGGACGTACAGAAGCGTTGAATGTGAGCTGTAGAACCACATCGAAAACATCTTCGTGTTGCATAGACTTGAGTTGTCTCCTCCTCCTTCTTTGTAGAGGGAAGGGCTGTAGAGGGATGAACGCTGCCTCTCTTCCTCTCAGCTGCATGCTCCTGGCGTTTCTCTTGTTCTTCCAGAAGCCTTCCAGTGAGGTAGGAAAGAGTTAATGTGGTTTCTGGTATTGCCTCCAAAGTCAAGGCAAATGTATCCCAGCTGCTGTCTAATGAACTTAACACAGTCAGGGCTCGCTGCAGCTCAGGAATGTTCACTCCCACGTCCTCAAGGTCTTTGAAAGTTTTCTTCATGAGACGAAGGTGTTCTCTCAAATTCCCTCCGGGCTCAAGTCTTGTTCTGTAGAGGCGTCTGGACAAACTGATTTTTGAAGCCACAGACTGACGTGTGTAAATTTCTTTCAATGCATCCCAGTACTGTTTAGCTGTGGTCAGACCACGTATATGAACTAAGAGTTCATCCTCCATACTCAGTCCTATGTGGGCTTGCGCCCTCTCGTCCATACGCAGATTTTCACCCGTCAAGGGGGTGGGGGTTGCCTCAATGAAGGACCATAACGACTCCCTCTTCAATAACAAACGCATTTTGTGCGACCATGCCACATAATTGGTATCATTGAGACGGCATACCGGATAAGGAGCAATTTGCTGCACCACTGGCACTGTGTCTGGTGCCTCTGCCCCTCCAGCCGACTCCTGCTCGTGCTCTGAGTCAGACATGCTTCAAGTGCTGCTGCTCACCATTTCAAGAGCTCAAAACGACATCCTTTGTAGCTGCAAGCAGCTGTCTTCCATAACTTGTAACTCAGCACGGTCCTGCTGCGCCCATAACCTGTCGGGTTTTAGAATGGATTTGTGTCCATTCAGCAGAGTGTAGCCAGCAGAAACCCTGCAGCCGGACGACGTGAAGAGCAGACTGGCAAGCACAGCAGACAGAGTCTCCTTGTAGAGGCTTTATTCTTTCAAACAGAATGTTACGACGATCCATAAACACACCCACACAGAGTTCTGGTGTTCCCTGCCTAAATACAGACTCTCCCCCAATCAGGGTACACCTATTAGAATATCTACAACATTTCCATAATTGGCCACAGCTGTGTCTCTGTTCCAGCTGCCTCAGGCCTCATGGTTTGGGGGAAGGTTCCAGAACTCAGACACAAATGCTTGGCCTGTCTTGATTTACCACGACAGTATGATGATACTGCCAGCGTTAAAAGCACCTTATGGCACTTTTGTAACACTGGTGCTGGCAGTACAAGCATACCCCCGGCACCAAGGGGGTTAGGATTGGGCCCTTAATTGGTATTATTAATCTATGCATGTTTTCATCACAAGTTAGAATCACAGGTTTCTTTCAGTTACCTTGTAAAGAAGAATGCATATAAACATTGTGAACATTGTAAACATTTACCTTGTAAACAAGATTGTTTTTCAATATTTTGAAGACACGCATAAAACTGAGTCCATATTTTGCCTTTCCAATACACAAACAGATAGTTATTTTGTAGTATACAGCTGCCTTAGTAGAGAACCATCAAGATTTTTTTCCACTATAAAAGCATTTACAAAGGAATATTTTGTTTATCCCATTTCTGTGGTCCTACAGCTGCTCAGTGACCTTCAAAAGACAGTATCTGATCTCATGGGTACTTTCATCTTTATGAGAGTGAAACCAAATCAATGATCTTGTCTTGCACTTCCAGTCAGTCAGTCAGCCGAGGCAACCTTGCTAAACCAACAAACTGTGAACTGACATTGAATGAGTGAACACCCAAAGAGATCACTATGCTACAGCCTTACAAAGCAATGACTGTAAAATCACAGGTATAGGGAGGTTGCTTATGGCCAGTTCACACCCAACTTTTTCCTTACAAATATGTTCATGCACACATCAGAAACTGTCAAGTATGAAAAATACATGTGTGTCTTTTGTGCAGCATGTACAGGCATGCTCCAGTATCCACTGATTTGGTATTCATGGTTTCATGTATCCACATTTACCGTGGGTACTGGGACTCTTATTACAAAGATAAGGGAACATTAAACAAATCGCTTTTTTTTTTTTTAACCTTGTTAAGACATGAGTCAGGTCCAAGTCGGTGATGTCCATGACTCAAGTTAATATGAGTCGAGTTGTGACTACTCGAGTGCCCATCCCTGGGATAAGGACACTAATAAAGAGCACCAGTCAGAGGTTAATAGAAGGAATTTTAGTTAGGATGGCAAAGAGATTTCAGCAAGATGGAATAAGATTCAAATCCAAAGCTTCGCTTCTTGACATGTTCAAATTAAATGATAAAAAGCAATGGGTTTAAGAGCTATGGTTACTGTTTTGTAGTTACTTTTTGTCCCTCATAATAACAAACAATGTATGTCCTTGGGAAAAATAATCACATGCAGTCTGAAACACAGGAAGCGGGGATTGCCGCTTCTCTCCAAAATGGTTCCACCAGTACCAGTATAAATGTAAAGCTATACTACATTCTACATCCCAGTCAAACATGGATTTAACCATTGTAGTTTACAGTCCTATGCAAAGGAAGCCCTGTTAGACTCAGGCTGCAATCCTATCCACACTTACATGGGAGTAAGCCCCCTTCACTATAATGGTACTCAGTGGTGCCGACTTGCCTCCTAACATCGCGCCATTGCGCGCTCCGGCCTCGGGAAGGGGTCTGCCAGCCCAACAGCTGCCTCTCCCGAGGCCAGGGCGCACGATCACATGCTCCAGCCTCGGGAAGGGTTGATGTGGCCTGTTGGCCAATCACGGTGCCAGAGGGGAGGAACCATTGGGATGCACCCGCATCCCATTGGCTCTTGCTGCTTCTGGAGAGAGCATGCACAGTGGTTGCCTTGCGTCATGACCAATACAACTGCGCATGCTCACGGCGGGCTATGCTCTTTGCAGGGGGGGGGTGCGGAGGCAGATATTGGGAGGGAACAGCCACACCCACGCAATACTGGGAGGGCCGCTGGCCCACATGCCACCACAAACTCGGTGCTACCGATGGTACTGACTTCTGAGTTGACTTGAATAGGATTGGGCTGTCAATGAGCGTAGATAAGATTATGTTCCATTGACTCTTCCCTCCATAGCACATGAAGTCCCTTTTGCAATCAGCCTGTACTGAGCAGACTGTTTCTGAAAAGCGGAAAAAAAATACTTGTAGGTTTGTTTGTCTCCTTCACTGCATTGTTACCTGATCACTCTTCCTGACATTTCAGCAAGCTACTGCATCTTTCTGTATCCATCCGACTCTTCCAGAGGGTTCATGTTACTGGATTGTTTCCCTGATTGATCTCATGCCTCAGAGATTGTTAAAGATACCTAGTCCATGACACATACTCTGAGTAATTTACTGAGTAAGAAGAAGGAATTTAAAGCACAGTCATTTTTTTATACCTACAAACCCTTTAGAGTGTCACGGATTTCCAATACTCTCATTTCCAGTTTTCAAGTTGCAGCCTGATTCACAACCCAGTTAGGAAGAAGTACTTAGATTTATATTATGGTGATACAAAGGCATCTTTGTACTTTCCTACAAGACACACATGGCAAAGATAGCAGTGAAGACGGCCAAATTTAGCACAAGCAGCAGCATAGACTATATAGGCTCATAAATCAAAATGGGAAGCTAACCTAGTCTTGCTGAAACTATCTCACTAGCACTTTCTTCTGCAATGGCTTAAACGGACGTGTGTGTGTGTGTGTGTGTGTGTGTGTGTGTGTGTGTGTGTGTGTGTGTG
>JAJKFI010000001.1:22010041-22020327 GCA_029204185.1 Lerista edwardsae | reverse complement strand
GTGTGTGTGTGTGTGTGTGTGTGTGTGTGTGTGTGTGTGTGTGTGTGCGTGTGCGTGCGTGCGAGACATATGGAGATCTAATGGCTTTCCCAGTACATCAAATCCTTGCAGTTCATGCTGTATAGCAGATTCTGTTCATACCAGTCTGTACAGAGACCACTGTGGGAGAATTTCAACCCAATGTCTAACAACCTAATCATAACTAATTCCATATATGGTGATGTGGCACTAAGATGGCTTCCACTTTAACCCACAAGGAAGCTTCTGCAAGGTGAAGCCTCCTCCACACACACAAAGGGAACATTTGTTCCCTTGCCCCAGGGTAAGACCCAGCAGCCGCCATCAGTCAATGGAGACTTGTGCCAGATCTATAACTAGCGCAAGTCCATGTTGACCCACAAAGGTGGATCAGGTCTGGGAAGGGGATTAGGATTCATTAGCCATTGCTGAATGCACCCACTTCCCGACCTGATGTGCCCTCCTCCATCACCAAATCTCCTCTCCATTCCTCCCATCCCTGCCCTATTCCCCATCTCCATCCTGACATTTGCGTCCCAGCAGGCATCTGGTGTCCATTGTTATGCAGACCTGGCCTCTCACTACTTGTAGCAGCAACCAGGCCACGCTCACTGGCACGGTTTCATTTTGCGACAGCCATACAGCTATTAACCACCAATAGCTTGGGCCAATAGAAATGGGCAGTGACCTGCACAGCATGTTTCCCATGATCTATGTTTGTTTTATTTCTACCCTGCGCTATACCATGGGCTCAGAGCTGCTTAAAACGTTGTTTCTTATTTGTTAATAGTCCTGTCCCCAAAGGGCTCACTATCTATAAATGATATGTATACACATATGTTCACTCCCATATACACTTAACTCCCACATACACTGGAAGCATGACCCATTTAACAACCCAATCCTACTGAAAGGAAATGCCGGAGAAACACATATTACACCTGCTCTGGCAGCTTCAAAGGTATGGTAAAGTGCTTTGCAGCAGTACAGGGAGCTGACTCACTGAAGCAGGTAAGTCTGGTACACAGGTGGGGAGCAGAATGCAGTGGGGGAGGGCAGGGAGGCGATTGAATGAGGTGGGGGAGGGCAAAGCAAGGGAAGATTAGGCAGGGGGTGGCTGGATAGGCTGGGAGTGGGGCAAATTTGGCAGCAGTGGTGTACACCGAATCCCGATCCCCTTCATGGGCTTGATCCGCCTGCATGGACTTATGCCAATGATATCGTTGGTGCAGGTCCAAATTGATCCATTGCTGCTGCTGGAGGTTAGTCTGGGACAAGGAGACAAATGCTCCCTTACCCTGAGGAGACCTCCAATAGCCAAAAATTGCCCATTGGATGCAGCATAGCCAGTGCCCACACCCCTGTATTGCCCCGTGGAGGTTGTTAGATTGGGCTGCCCACTAATGGCTTCTTAGACATGCATAGGATTGGCCTGTTGTAGAAGGAACATTTCTTTGCACTCTGTAAAACATTATACACATTGATGGTGCTAGAGAAATAATTAAATATTAATAGTTTGGGCAAATAATAAAGGTCAAATGGTTTCCAAATGCCATTATAGACATAATATATGTTTTTTAAAAAGAAAGAAAAAAATAGAAAAGGAAAAAGCTCTCAGTCCTAATTGCAGTGGTGATGCCTGTCTCTAGAACTGTGTCCACAACTAAATAGATGTTACCACCCAGACCCTGGAATACTCCTCCTCTTCCTCCATTTGAGATTTCACATTGTCCCTGTAAATGAAACCAGAAGCCCAATTTTGTCTTTCAAAAAAACCCAAAACTTACAGTTAGATTTATTAACAGTAAAGCAGGAGGTGTGGACTGATGGTTGAGCAGCTGGTACTGCTGGAAGCTAAGCAGAATCTGTGGTCTATTTTTGGATGGGAGAAGGAATGCCAGGCTGTGACAAGCTGCAGTACCTGTTGTGGTAGAACGGAGTCACTGTGGAGCTGATTAGCCGGTGCGGGAATGTTGTGAGAAGGCCAGAAGGCAAAAGAACGGAATCCAACTTTGAGGACTTGTCCAGGCTGGACTTATGATCATCTGCTGAAGCTCAATGTCACACGGCCAGAGGAGAGAACCACACTGTGAAGGCTACATCTGGACTGAGGATTTGATGAATTGCAGAATACTGTATATTTGTTTTAAAAAAAAAAACCATTGAAAAATGGTGGTTTAGACTAAGCCGCCTTGGGCATTTGCTTTGGTATGGGAAAGGCGGAGTATAAATTCTTCACAATGCATAAATAAAAATAAACGCTATGCGCCTGTAGTACGTTAAAATATGAAATGGACAACTCTAGATCCAATAAAGGAACATCCTGATTCATTCTGGGGTGTGAAAGGAGGATCTTCTGCATGACCCAGAAGAAGCTGCAGGATGCTCCGGAAACAGCCTGGATCCCTCAAAACTGTGCAACAGCAGGGAAAGAAATTTGGGGCTTTCCCTCCTTTCTAAACTTTTTAAAAGTATCCCGTGTGTGTGTGTGTGTGTGTGTTTGTGTGTGTGTGTGTGTGTGTGTGAGAGAGAGAGAGAGAGAGAGAGAGAGAGAGAGAGAGTGAGTGAGTGAGTGAGATTTGGCTTTCTGAATTTAATTTTTTTTTTTTGCATCATGGTCCATATAAATCCAACACTGGAAAAAGAAACCTCTGTGCTGCACCACTTCCCTTGATGCCCTTAAGCATGTGCTTATTTTGCTTAATGGTTAACCCAGGGCTGGGATAAGGGAAGGAAGAGGCAAACAGGTGATCTGCTCCACAGCATACCTATACCCCACTGCAACAATCCTGCCATTGACAGGACCATGACTCTATTACTCTTATGAACAAGGTTTAAAAAAAAAAACCAAAAAAAACAAAAACCACTTTGTTTTCATCAGCTGGAAGGATAATGACTTTCCCATGACCTTATTATGCTTCCCTACCACATTCAAGCCAGTACAGACAAAGGAAACAAATGGGAATGAGCTCAGGGAAATCAACTGCATATTAGGAAGACAATTACAAGCAAAATAAAGCAAAAGGCAATCGCAGCAGATGGAAGACAGCTGATGTCTGATACAGGTCACACACTGAACTTCCCTAACCTTATGCTGAGAACATGAAATACACATCTCCTAAGATCTTCCCATCACTTTAGAGTATTTTCCACATGGCAGGGATAGTAAAGCATTGGAGAAAGGCTTTTTCCAGGAAGCCTATGCTTGTAATAGTTTGTCAAAATTCATAAACCATCTTATAACCCAATCCAATGCATGCCTACTCAGAAGTAAGTTCCATTATAGTCTATGGGACTTCCAGGTAAGTGTGGATATGATTGCAACCTCAACCTTATGACTACCTGAAGTGTTGAAGACTGAACCATTTGGCTGCCCTTCCACTTGGTAAGCCATTTATGTCAGTGGCTCTCAACACAATTTGGGCAATTATTTAGTGTACATGAAAGCATCCACACACAGAGGGGGTTGCACTGGCACAGTTAGGATAATCTAAACAAGCAGTTCTCAAACTGTGGATCTGGAACCCACTAGTGGGTCGTGACCCAATTTTGGTGGTTCGTGAAACTAACAGGCTTTGTGATCAAGGGTTAAACAAGCTGCTACTAGTGGGAAGAGCACTGCTGCCCAATCACCATTCTAGCCACAAGCTTTGACATTTATAAATCAGGCAGTGGCCTTTGGTAATCTTTAGGGCCTCTAAAAAATTGAGATCTAAACCATGTTAAAAGCAGTCTCCACATAGGTCTTGCATGTGTGCAAATGGAGGTGTGCACATGCATTTCCATTTCAAGTAGACACCTGTGTGGTTGGTTGCAGACATGAAACAGGCCTACCAGCCATTTAATTCCACACATTTTTCTGAATCGTGTGGCAGAGTTCTGGACTTTACCACTGCAGGTGCGGGGTGGATATTTCATATTTTTGAATGTTATACCAATGCGAACACTATACTCCATATGTAGCAAAACTAGCAAGAGAGAGAGAGAGGTTTACACCAAAACATTTCCCCAATACACTAGTTTACAACATGGAGGAATATCTATAACCTCCCCCCCCCCGCAATTGCATTGAAGTGATACAGTCCAGAACTCTACTATTCATTTAATTCTATGTAATGTGTGAAGCAACTCTAAAAAGATGAGCAGTGATAGGAATAGAGAGAGCCTTGCTTTTCGACCATAAAAGAAAGGAAAGAAAGGAACAAAATGTTGGCATAATATCTCCCTTCCCACCCCACCCCTTCCTCCTGACCCCTACTACATTCTATGGAACTTTGCCATTAGGCACATTTTCACCTAATATCTCTGTTACCTGTCTACTGAATTAAAGAGTTTCTCGAAGATATTCAATTACAACAAACTGTGGAGATAATTAAATTGCACAGTCATTTTCATTGTCCAGAGATGTTGTCCTTTCACTAAACCTGTGAAAAGATCTAATCCTCTGTGACACAGAAATAGTGAAATAATAACCGTTTATGAAGTAACCGTTCAGTGCACACAGGTTTATCTAAAGAAGATTGTTCACACAGTTTACAATTGCAATTTCCATTCATGCTCTTTAAACATGAAGATTGTGGCTGCTTCCGTGTTCTTTCCTCTCCACACCCTGAGCAAGAACTGGAAACATAATTAGGTCAATGAATAACTGCATTTGGCATTTTGTAAATTGCAATATTTTGATTGATTTGGGGATATAGACGCTTAATGCATAGTAATTCTTCATAATTATTAAAAACAGTGAAAGTCGCATTTGGAATTCCATTTCTTTGTGATAGGATCTCATATATTACACTGCCGAATACAGAGTCATCTATAATTCACTATGCAGTCACCATAACCATAAAGCCTGAACATTTGTGGCCCCAATGAGTAATTGGCTGTTACAAACTAGCAATAGTAAATCACAAGTGGAAGAGATGGTTTTCCTTTCTAATCTCAATGATCATCAACGCCTATTAAGAAATGACTTAAGTGAGTCAGAAAAAAAAACCTAGTGTTTGCCACTAAGGATGACTCCACACATCAGAAGGCAAGACAGTTTGGAAGCATGGTCGTTGGCATGGCTGAAGCATAAGAAAGCAACAAAATTTTCAGAAAGATTCAAATAAGCCTGAAATTGCAAGCGTTCTGAGAACACAATCCTAACCTGGAGTTAGGCTGGCACAGTTAGACCAGCACAGTTTGGCCTGCATAAGGGCCACCATAAAGCGTTTGGAACCCTCTCTGAGTCAGGGAGGATGGTGCATGTCTGTGTGCTCTCTCTTACTCTGAGAGTGGTCTAAACATCTTTACAGTGTCCCTTGTGCCGGCCAAATTTTGCTGGCCTAACTGTGCCGGCCTATCTCCAGGTTAGGATTACGCTTTCGGTCAAAACAAAGTCATTTTCACAGCATCAAATGGTTGTCTGACATTCTTTTCATGTGCTGAACTTGATTCTACCCAGCATAATAATGCTGTTGATGTGCATGGCCTTAAAAGGTAAAGGTTTCCCCACGACCGAATGGTCTAATCGTGACCGACTGTAGGTCGGTGCTCATCTCCGTTTCAAAGCCTGTAAAGCCGGCGTTTTGTCCGAGGACAAGCTTCCATGGTCATGTGGCTGGCATGACTCTACGCCGTAGCGCATGGAACACCGTTACCTTCCCAGTGAAGTGGTCCCTATTTATCTACTTGCATTTAGGTGCTTTTGAACTGCTAGGTTGGCAGGAGCTGGGACAAGCAACGGGAGCTCACTCCGTTGCGCAGTCTTGAACTCCCAATCTTCCGGTCGGAAAGCCCAGCAGCAGCAGTTTAACCCACTGCGCCACCACATCTGTGCATGGCCTTACAGAGTGACAAAAAAAAAAAGACATTTGCACATGTTTCTATCCTAAGGACTTTGCAATCTAACATTCAACAGGGAAGGGAGGTGATATGCACAAGCATAGATGCATTTACTATATTTTGGTTATTTCAAACAAACATATGCAGCAGTCAAAGCTTAAGGGAGATATAACATTCTATTTCAAGAAGTGCTTCAATCCTCTGCTACCAGAGCTTGTGTTTGTCCAGTCAATGTACTACGCTAAGGAAGCAACCGTGGCATCTTCAGGATTCACTTATCCAATACATACTCCAGACAACATCAAGGCTACCATTGTAGAATTTGTTCGGTGGTGAATGCCAGCACCAAGCAAAACTGGTTAGCAGCACAAAGCTCATGGATCCCATCAGGTCAAGCCTTAAGCCTGATATAACCTCACTACTTGGGAGAGCAGCAGGGAAGGATAATGAAAGACTCTTGGTGGGCAAGACTCTTACATTGGTTCCTGAGTATGATTCAAAAGTACATGATGCAGCAACTACATTGCAGGGCTTGAAAGGGAAACTGACTGACACCATGTGCGTGCCATCTTGACACATATTGCGGAAGAGAGATATAAATGTCATAAAGTAAAGGAACTTAAAGAGCAAAGGGATTTCAGGAGGGCGGCAACCTCCACTGCCACAGTTAAGGTAAGGAAATCTGTAATAAATCCTTTGCTCAGCACAACTACTGAGCAAAGTAGCTGTTCTGATGAGCCGCAGTTCCCAGGAATAGTTGCTCCTCTGTTAACAGCAGTGTGCAATAGAACGTGAGGCCATAGCCTAATAAAGTTCGACTTTCAGATATATGACACATGGATCATAATATGAAAAATGAAGCTTTATTTTCATACTTATACCTACACCATAAATGTGGAACAGATGTTAAGGTATCTTTGTCCTATTCACGAACTTCACATTCATCACAATGCAAAAATTTATAACATCACAGAGCAAAATCTATGTTATTCTAATTATCCAAGTGGCCAGGATGGAGGAACTCTCCATTTGTCAGTGTAATTTTATTTAAAACAGATACTTGATAATGCCCAGTAAAGAGCTTACTGAAAGAAAGGTTCCCTCCAGCAGTTGGAAGTATTACAGCCAGGAATCTTTAAAAATCTGATGTGTTTTCAGTGTGGGCCTCAGAAGCTCTGGGTTATTATAAACTCTTCAGATGTGTGTTTGTTATTTGTGTATTTTGGGTTTATATTTGATATATGTCTGGAGCTCCATTTTCCCACTTTCCTTTTCACTGAAGTGAAATATGAAATGCCAATGAATTTAAACCTCAGAAGAGCACAATGTATCTTCCTACATGATTTTTTGCATTGTTTTTGCAAAATTACTACATTTTACACACAAATTTCAATCAATAGTTTTAACTTAGCATGAATAACATTGAAACTAAATGAAGTCATTTATCAGAATGCAATAATTTACTTACTTAGAGTAGGCCTACTGCTTTGCTTTTCTTCTATCTCAGCAAAGTCCTCCTCATTTGCTTTTTCCAAGGACTGGCTTTCACTATCCCCCTCATTACTATGTTATGATTTTGAAACAAAGTCCAGGAGAAATAAACCTGCCTGGCCTTTTTAAAAATTGTTTTTCATTTTTTCCTCTTTTTTCTTTTCTCTGCTACAGACTTAAATTAGTACTCCATTTCACTTTCAAACAATGCCAAACCACCTGTAGACTTGATCCAAAGGCGTGTTCTAGACACCCACTGAACTAGAAGAAGGGGTGGAGCTGACTATTGGGACCTGGGAATTCTGTGACTGAACTTGGTGACCTACTGCTGGGGCCTAGTAGTTCTGGACTGAAGGTGTACGTTTTGCTTTCCCATGTCTGAATTGTACAAATGCATGTTGGTTCTTATGCTTACAAAGAAGACCTGGACTGCATTTCCACTAAAGCAGAGATTTTCAAACCTTTTAGCACTGGGACCAACTTTTTAGAATGACAGTCTGTCCAGGACCTACCAGATGTCGTGGCTGGAGGTGCCATCATTGTGACACCAGAGCTTGCTGCTTTCCTGAGAACACAGCAATAAGTTGGGTTATTTCTCAGCCATTCTCCAACAGCAAAGTGAGGCTGCAATCCTATCCTCACTTACCTGGGAGTAAGCCGCATTGACTATAATGAGACTTGCTTCTGAGTGGACACGCATAGGATTGGGCTCTGAGTCAGGGTGCAGTCGTAACCTGGAGTTAGGCCGGAACAGTTAGGCCGGCAAAGTTTGGCTGGCACAAGAGACACCGTAAAGTATGTTTGGCCCATCTTGGAGGCAGGAAGGGCCAGCACACAAACATTCACCATCCCCCCTGACTCTGAGAGTGGTCCAAATGTGCTTCATGTGACCCTGATGCCAGCGAAACTTTGCTGGCCTGCCAGCCTAACTTCAGGTTAGGATTGCGCCCTCAGAAATTAAAAAAAAATCTTATTTACAACTGTAAGGAATATTTGGGGCAGACAAGCTAAAAAGTACTAAAAGAGAACTGAGAGCTTATGAATTGGAACTGGGGGCTCTCAGAAGACTGAGAACAGGGGATGAAGCCTGTAATTTGAAGAAAGTAGCTAGCACAAAGAATAGTTTTGCTCATTAAAATCAACAGCACTTCATCTTTAATCTACTTTCCAATGCATTCTGGGGGCTGTAGTTTTTAAGGAATCTGATCTGAGAGCTATTAGAGCCACCTTTAACAAACTAGAGTCTCCGGAATGCATTGGGGGAATAGAAGTGCATTGGAAGTGGATTGAAGCTGTGGTGGAAAGGCAACTTCCATGGCCCTTGGGATTTTGTCCACTCCACCCTATCTCCTCAGGCCTGGGCGGAAACAGGGAGCAGAGGTACCTGCATGCCACATGGATGAGGCATATGAGCACAACCATGCACAGCTTCCCAAAAAGGGGGGGGAAGGTAGCAAACAAGCACCATGCCTTCAGTCAGCTGTGACGGTGGCAATTTATACTAGTTAAGGTTGTGGGAAAGGCAATTTCCTGTGTGGTGACATTGCATCATGCATCTTCTCTAACTCACCATGACAAAGTAGGCTCCAGGATGTGATCTATAGCTGGCTGCTGCTCCCCAAGTGGCAGCCATCTGTCCTTTAGTATATGTAGCTGAGGCTTCAAGCATTCCAAACAGAACCCAAATGGCAAAGTCTAACTTCCTAATTAGCCCAAGACATTCAAGGGCTGGGGATGCATGTGCTTGATCCTCAGGCCTCCTTCTTTTAAAGCTTTCTGAAAAATAAAAAAAATAAGGGATTCAAGAAGGATTATTACTTTGGGGTACATTTAGTTTGTTTCCATATTCAAAACTAGATGAAACCTGAAATGCATTATCACATTTCCAGAAGGAACAATCTGAATATGGACTGTGGCATATTCAGGGGTGGTGGTGGTGTTAATGCCCCCATAGCTACTTGGAGGGGCTAAAGTTAAGGGGGAAATGGCATGGACAAAAGGTTAAAATTCTCTTCATCATGTTATGGTCTAGATCAAAGACCCCCACTGTAATTTACGACTGTAATTTATTTAAATTTATTTATTTAAAGTTTATATAAAATGAATATGCAATAACATATCTCACCTAGTTTGACCCTTGCAGCCCAGTTCTAACCAGGGCTGGAATAGGCAGGTTGTTTGGGCTGTGCCATATCCAGCCTCAATTAGGAGCAAGGGGATGTTTGTCTCCTTACCTTGGGTCAGGCTGTTTGTCTCCTTACCTACACGGGCTGTTTGGATTTGCACCAGATATTTCTCCGGCACAGATCCGAATAGCCCGCTCGGGTCTGTGCCAGCAAAATCACTGGTGCAAACCCAGTGATGTCATTCAGGCGGAACGGACCAGAATGGGCGTTCCGGATCCTAACGGGCTCCGTGGCTGGTTCCGTGTTCCCGACAAGTGCCAATCAAAAGTGAGTTCCTGTTCCTAAATCATTTGAATGACACCACTGTGCAAACCCCAGCAGCCTATGTTGGGCTGACTAGGCCAGAGCCGGGGTTAGGCTCTACCCCCCTCCCCAGCCAGTCCACCCAGGGGCCCACTCTCCCCCGTCCTGTTCCATCTTCCCTCCATTCTTATCTCCCTTTGCCCTCACCAAGGTCCTGTGCCAGCCTCCGTAAGCTGCTGGGACTGGTGCAGGGAGAACTTCACACATCCGTGCACTGGCCTTCCTAACTCCAAGTGTGGCACATCCTCTCTTAGGCCGGCACAAGGGACTTGTGCTGACCTACCAGCCTTGTTAGGATTGCCCCTTTAAGAGTGTAATTGCTGAAGAAATGCATTTAAATTGTCATCTAGGTCTATATGCTCTTTACTCCTTCTCCATTGAACATAAAAATAGTGAGGTTATTCCAGCGGCGGCATTCAGCCGGTACGCTGGGCGGGAGGAACGGGTGAGCGGCAGCTCGCC
>JAJKFI010000001.1:21985233-22009941 GCA_029204185.1 Lerista edwardsae | reverse complement strand
TTCAGCCGGTACGCTGGGCGGGAGGAACGGGTGAGCGGCAGCTCGCCTGTAGCTTACCGCTCCGTTTCGCTATCTTCCCCGCCCCCACAGGGGCGGGGAAGACAGCGAAACGGACCGGGATGCAACGGGCGAGCTGCCGCTCACCCGTTCCTCCCGCCCAGCGTACCGGCTGAATGCCGCCGCTGGGTTATTCCTTCAGAGCTGAATGAAATCAAGTGATTTTGCTTTGGTGACATCATTTGGGAAGTCTGACAAAACTTCCGTCAAATTTCCATCATATTCCGTCAAAGAATATAGTATGAACTAATATGAAGTCTTATAGAAGTTTGAACAAATACAGTGTCTAACTGCTTTGTCCTTATGAAGACATGCAAGCTCTGACAGAAAAATCCAGGGTTCAGGACGCCAGAGTACAGTACAAAGAACCATAAATGCCTTCTAGCTGAAATGTAGCAAAATCAAATACTAAAGGTGTGAGCCAAGCCCAAGTGAGAACCTGACTGCAACAACATAACCCTTGCATTCAAAACCTGTCTTTGTTTAAGAGAAGCTGGGCCTGCTGCAAACCATTTGCTGGAGTCATCGGGCAATTTCAAGCCAACACCACTGATTGTGGATCAGGCATACCCTTAGCATGTGCGTGCAGTGGGTGAAATCCAAAGACACATCATGCCACACAGTTCTGCTCCTAGCAATTGAAGAGGCTTATTCCAAGTATTAGATTACCAGATGTGCTGATTCACATGAATCCATTCGCGATTACAGCTGCATACCAAGGTTTTTATAAGAATTTACACAGCTGTGAATGTGTAAGGTGTCTCTTAAAGTGATGACTGACTTTGGAGATTATTGTTTCCTTCTCCAGCACCACAGGATGGAATCTCTCCAGAAGCCCTATTTCAGCAAAACTGAGTGTCTCAAAACTAATTGTAGCAGGTCTCTGCAGTAGAGGCTAGAAAAAATTGTCTGCAAAGTCCTTAATCCTGCAGTCTTCTGTCTCAAGAAGGCACCTGCCTGCCAATATTTTAACACAGAGCCATGTTCACGTTCGGATATGAACAGAAGACAGGGATGTTTCCTTGAATAACGAACACGGTTTGCTTTTGTTCACTTTGAAATAAAAGATACTAGAAAATCTTTAACTTTGCCATCAAATCCTTCCATTATTTATGAGGGGTTGGCTCTCAAGTTACACCAGTACTGGGAGTTTTACCGCTAGCAGAGTTCTGCAGATTTCATTGCGGGGAGTGGTAGTGGCAGCGGCAGCGGCAGCAGGTTGGTTTTTTTGCTCTCACTGAACCTTTTATGCAGACACAGTGTTTGAAGCGCTGTTTGTTTTCTCATCCACCCTGTTGGCTTCTTCTATTTTTATGTTTTATGTTTTTGCCAGACTGGGTGAAGCAGGGCCATTTCTGGGCTCATTCTGGAGAGAGAAAAAGCCCAATGCCAGAATTGCTCTTAGCGCTCCAAGTGCTGCTCAAGTGGCTGCTATCCACAGAGGCCCGTAAGAGAACATTTGAGCCCCTCTTCCCAAAGCAGAAGTCTGGGTCTTTATTTTGTTTAAAAAAAAATACAGGTGTGGCCTTTTTATCCTCATGGATGCCAAAAAAAATGTTAAATGAAATCCCTTTAGAAAACGTGCTGTTAATTAGCAGTCAGTGTTTTTTTTAAAAAAAGCTTCTCTAACCATGGCTTCTCTAACCATGGCAATGAGGCTACAGTCATTCTCTAGGGTCTTATTGCAGATTAGTACCCATTAGCTCTGTGATAAGACCTCTTCCCTTTGCCCTGAAGCTAGGCACAAAAAAATAAAAATGCAAAACAGAAGTGATTAATCACACTTCCCAGATTGATGAGGAGGTTTTATCTCAGAGCTACTAATCTGCGCTAAACCACTGGAGAATCACTGCAGCCATCTTGCCATGGTAAGAGAAGCTTTTCTGAGTACCAGACTACCATGAATCTTTCATGACTATCAGAATCTGCTGGCATATTGAAGAACACCTTTGAATCCAATCCACCAATATATAAACAAGGAAACAGATACAATTTCCCAACCCAGTCTTGTGCATGTTATTTTAAAGTATATGATTCAGGGCGCAATCCTAAACTGAAGTTAGGCCGGCACAGTTAGGCCAGCAAAGTTTGACTATCACAAGGGCCTCCATAAAGCATATTTGGACCTCTCTTGGAGTCAGGGAGGATGGCACTGGCCTCTCTGGCTGAGTCTGTGTGCTGGCCTCTCTGACTCCGAAGGTGGTCTAAACCTACTTTATGGTGTCCCTTTTACCAGCCAAATTTTGCTGCCTAACTGTACCAGCCTAACTCCAGTTTAGGATTGCACACTCATAGTGAGAGACATTTACGTTGGACAGAAAATAGTACTTCTCAAGTATTTTTTGAATTTGCCTGGAAAATGCATTCACCATGCACAACCCTGACTAAGGTGGCTGTGACAATAGTCATCTTTTATCATGGAGAAAACAGATTTGTCAGGTAATGTCCGGGGTAAAAGAAGAATGTGACAAGCAAAAGTGTTCTTATGTTTAAGACATAAGAATGTCTAATGTTTGACGGAAACCGTTGATCATGTAGAAAACATTTCCACAAAGCTGAAAAGATGGAACATGTGGGTAGTGTGCTTAACGGTGCGCTCTTAAGCACAGCCCAGGCTAAATCAGTGACTGGAAAAAGCTCCTAATTCCTTCATATTCACAGCCTTGTACTTTAGAATGTAGGAACATGAAGAAATTAGCAATTTAATAGCCCAAGCCTGTCCAGGTACAGCCTGCACAATGCAGGGATGCTGATGCAGCCTCTCCTGCATCCCATGGGTGGCCAGGGACCAGGCCAGCTGGGAGAAGTAAATAAAGAAAAGAAATTACTTACCTCCTCTGCCACTCCCTGGTCCCCTATGGGCCTACTCAGATCTACACCTATTTTGCTGGTGTAGCTCTGAACTGCTGCAAGGGGCATATCAGGACAGGACAGGACAGGACCACTCAATCCTGCAGTGCCACTGCAGCTGAGATCCACCACCACCCATTCCATCCCCAGTCTGCTCAATGCTGGCCCAGTCTGCCCAATGCTCAGTTCACCTTGGCCCAATGCTTGGCCCAATTCACCTTCACTGCAATCATACCTGTATCAGCAGCTGGCCTGTAGAGGGCTGCAGATACGGAGCTGTCAAGAGAGGCAGCTGTGATAACGGACTATAGGATATACTAGCAGACCTTATGGTCCACAAGCATATCTCATGGATAGGATTGGGCCACGAATTTAATTCTTTAGGTTGCACACTTTCCTGGGAGTAAGCTGCACTGAACAGAAGGGGACTTACTTCTGAGTAAATAAACATACTCTGAACATGCACAGCCAAAGGACTAACAAAGCAAAGTTCTAATGTGTACTTGTCTGTCTTTTTGTTCGCCAAGTGATGACAAACTTTCATAGCCCTTGTTGAAAAAAAGTCTATCTGTATGAAACCACCAAATGTATAATTCCATTCCCGTCATTGTTTTGCTTTCTAATTTGCAAACCAAACAAGTAATGTATGTCAAACCTTACCTTGGTATGTTTTTCTTTACATTGATCTGTGTTTGATGTCTTGCAATTTCTTTGTATCTTCTGTTTAAAAAAATAAAAAAGGTTATTTTTAAAATACTGTATAGCCATGTTCCTCAGCATCAATATTATTTTTCAGAAGTCTGCACTTTATGAAGTTCCACAGATCACTGCCATGTCAAGAGAGCTCTAATAATGCATATCTAAATTGCACAATCTACATGACTTTCATAGCTATGTGGCATCCAGGCCCACTACACAAAAGAAGAGATTGGAATCATTTTTCTTCTTTTGCATCTTTATGGGGGGAGAAAATGGATGAAATGCAAGTCTTTATTATGCAAGATGTGATTGTAAGGATATGTCCACATTATACATTTAATCCAGTATTGTTGTTGTTCAGTCGCTAAGTCGTGTCCGACTCTTCGCGACCCCATGGACCACAGCACGCCAGGCCTCCCTGTCCTCCACTAGCTTCCTGAGTTCGCCCAATTTCATATTCATTGCTTCGGTGACACTATCTAACATTCTAATCTAATCCAGTATTAACTATCTAATCCAGTATTAAGCCTTTCTAAATAGTCATGGTTTGTAAACAAGGGACCCAGGGGCATTATAATTCTGTACCAAGGTTTCCCAGAACTCTTGTAAAACTACGATCTTCAGATTTATTTATGGAATGTCATACCAATTATATCCCATTAAAAAAGAATTTAAATAGATATTATAGATTATATAGATTTTACACATTCAATTACCAAAGCTCTTCAAAGCTGATCTATAAGCTATAAGTATTAAGTTACTTTCTGAATTTAAATACTGATGTTTTATGCTGTTTTCATTCATGTCTTACATATGCAAGTAAGAATGTGTCCCAAGATGGTTTGGGAACAGAGCTGGTACATCAAAAAGCAGTTTTAGCCCAGGCAATGGCAGACCTGGGATGGGGGGCAAAGGGTGCACATGCCCCGGGCACTAGGTTTGGGGGCAGTGATGCCGGCTGTCCCCCCCCTGCGCCCCTCGCCACAGTCGTAGCACGAAGCTACTCCGGGAAGCGGTTTCCTTGGCTAGTTCTAGTCATAGAAGCCACTTACTGGAGTGACTTTGCGCAGCCCCCAAGCACTGCCAGCCCTCCAAGAAGCCGTTCAGGAAGTAGATTCTGCAGCTAGAACTAGCCATGGAAGCTGCTTCCTGGAGCGGCGCAGCTACCAAACGGTGTCCACCCTTCTTGAAGGAGTGGGAAGTGCTTGGTAGCCCCGGGGGTGGAGACAACATCTGCAGGTGGGGTGCACACTCCTGGAGGTGTGCCACTGGGCACCCTGCTCTGGGATCGCCCCTGAGATCAGGAACATCATGCACTGCAAATGGATTTTATTTGTCCGAAGAAACAACGGACAACAGTTGTTTCCCAGTTGATGACCCAGTTGTCTGACACATTTATTGCAGGTTGGGAATCCACACTTTGCGCTTTGAACCACTTTGGGTCTGTAAGACTCTCATTCATTGTGACAGTTGGTGGGAAAGGTGGTATAGAAAAACTGTATAATAATAATAATACATCCTGGTATTATTCATCATCAAAGGCACACTGCTGTCAGCACTGCTGGAGCGCCGGGAAAAATGACCGCAGGACCTGTGCACATGATAGTGGTGTGCAGAAGCCCAGAGCAGGTAATGTGGCAGCAGGGGCTGTTCATGGTTCACTCAGGGGATGGTCAGAGCAGTGGGCCGGGAGGGGGTTTCAAGAGTAAGAGGAGCTGGATCTCTATGGCACTAATACACACCAAGTTCCTCCTTTTTCCAGGTTCCCTGAGGTTCCTTGGACTTATTTCAGCTAAATAGCTGGTATAGGTCCAAGGAGACCCACTGGTGACCAGGAGACCTAAGGAAAGCCAAGTAAAAATATTTTCACTTCCTCTCACAGGTCACTTAGTTGTTCTACCACCATAGCATGCAGTGCACACTCTAACCACAAGGCTACATCATGTAAACTGGTGGGGGGAGACAATCTAAAGTGTGGTTGGATCATGTGCATAAGTAGGGCATAAAAACACAAAACACCACATTTTGGTGTTTAAGATATTTTCCAGAAATTACAATAGCTTACCTTTCCAATTGTAAATAGTACTGTGGCTGCATCTGCTGACACTATATCACCTATCTAGTACACTTTTAAAGCATTTAAAATGAATTAAAATGAGAACTTGGAATTTTCTGGAGAAAAAGTCCATCATGAGCTATAGGCCATGATGGGTTGGGCAACTTCCTTATGTTAATAGTAGGCTACTTCAGAATGCCAAGTGCAAGGGAGTGGAAACAGGATGCAGGCATCTTGCTGTCTTGTGTGCCCCCTGAGGCGTGTGGTGGCCACTGTGAGATACAGGAAGCTGGACTAAACGGGCCTTTGACCTGATCCAGCAAGGCTCTTCTTATGAATTAAAACATATAACACCACTTTCACCATTTTAAATCACAAAATCTGCAAAAACATAAAACCGTTTTCAAACACCCCTATCTGTAAGTGATTACTTTTAAGAGTTTATTCCCAGAATTCTTATTCTAATTCTTATGGGTATTATTTCCAACTATACCCAAGCTTTAAGTACATGTAAATGCAAAGCCCATATTTCATCCTTTCATATTTCTTTCTTATCTTTCCCTCCTTATGTTTCTTCTTCCCATGGTTTCCTTTAGATTGTAAGAGCACTGGGGGTAGAGACTATTGGGGGGGGGGCAGTTCTGTAACTCTGCTACGCATCGTGTATTGATGGCACTGTAAGAATATTAATACCAATAACAGTTTTCCCCTCCATGGTTGTCATCACAGAAACAATATTCATTGTCATATTCATAGAACAATATGAACCAAAACAAAAAGTGTTTTGCATGCATGCAACTTTATGAACTAAAAGAGTTCAGCTGCATGCAACTCTGTGAACTAATTCTCATTTAGAGCCATATCCTTTCCAACATTCCAGCACCGATGCAGCAGTGTCAACTGGGTGTGTGCTGCATCCGGCAGTGGAAAGGCCTCCTCAAAGCAGGGAGAATGTTTGTTTCCTTATGTTGGGGGCTGCATTGTGGCTTCATTGCTGCTGGAAAGTTAAATAGGATTGGGCCCTTGGACCATCAAAAAATCTTGCTGACATTACCCTAAAGGGAACAAAACAGAGACAAGTTCATGGGCAGGTTGGCAAAATATATTGTTACAAAATCATCTTGTCTGAACTTGAAGAAAAGGAGAAAATCACACTCCATGCCATTCATTTCACACCTTCCCTTGGGCTACTTGGCACATATTTTTCATCTGAGCCACACCTTCAAGTATTCCCCTTTGATCTCCAGTATCTTCTAATTTCTTTCTATAGTGCTGCTTCATTGTTTTGGAGAGTAAAGGATTACTTCTTAATTTGTTCAGACAGCAAAAAATAATAAAAAATGAAAAAAAAATCAGGATGTATTGAAAGAAGACAGATAAGTTTATAAAGTGATTCAATCAGAAACAAATTTTACATACAACTTGTTCCAACTTGACAGATTGTGTAAAAAAAAAAATTCATAAGCCAAAGTTGACCAGGACTGTTTCCAATGCATGTCTCCTTAGAATGAATACAGTATTTAAGGCAAAGGAAATGATTACACCATAGTATTGCTATGTGCACTTTGATGGTAAATGTTGCATGATACTTCTATCTAATCAGCATCCCCTTGCTCAGGTTGAATGGCACTAGTCATAGAGAAAAAGTCTGGAATTCCACATTAGTTCTAAACCTGTAAAGTATCACCAGAACCCATCAGCTAACACTTTATCCTGCTTGTTTTCTGTTGCCTGATTCACATTTTTTAAAAAAACAAAACTGATCAGCAGATTTTGTTCCTTAAAATAAATCCAGAACTTTTAGGTAAAGGAAACAAAGTTGTTGTTGTTTTTTAATAAGAGCAGCATCTGGGTGCACTTTAGGGTATGAGAAATATTGGCATCAAATTCCAGGTGTGTTGCCCATCAGATAAGTAAATGGAGTAAAAAAAAATGGGGCAATTGGGAAGTGTTACTGGTTGTGCTTATCAGAATATGCACAACATGTTTCCATTGGGTGGGAGATACAGGTGTGCCCTGGTATCCACTGATTCATTATCCACAGTTTCAGTTATCCACGGATACCATAGATACAAGGGACACCTATTAAAAAGATAGGGGGACTTTAAACAATCTCTTTTTTTTTACCTTATTGCACTGATGTTCTATTATCTTTAAAAAGGCGTCCCCAGTATCTATAGTTTCAGGTTTCTATGGTGAAGTCCAGAATGGAACGCCAGCAGATACCTGGGCATGCCTGTAATCTATTGCTCATCAAGGAACTTTTTTCTGTAACTTGATTTTCTGTAACCTTGATTTCTGATTCCCAGCCCTAAATTGGTCCTAAATTGATATTTTGTTTACTCCTGTCAAGAAAGTGTGGCATTTGTTCACAGGTTCAAGTGTGATGTGTAAACCTGATATAGCAACTCATGGAATTCCCCTCTCCCTAAAAAAAATGAAAGTCAGGTTAAGCTTCTCCGAAGGCAGATGGCTAGAGCAGCAATTTTTCAACCATTGTGTTGCAGGTGTGCTGCGGGAATTTGAGGGGTGTCATTTATTAGTTAGGGTCATTGGGGATGTGAGTCCCCCATGAACAGCATGGCATGCCTTATCAACTGTCAACAACTGTGTGCCTTGGTCGTTGTAGCAGCTTGTAGATGTGTCATTAAATGAAAAAAGTTGCAAATTGCCGAGCTAGAGTGAAGGGAAGAGGTACAGTTTCTCTGATGAACCAAAACGAGCCCTTCCTTTTTAAAAAAAAAAATTGTTTTAAAACCTTTATTAAAGAGAAAAAATACAAAGTGAGAACAAAATTTGAACACAATATATATCACTATAATAAAGAGAATAAAAAGGAAAAAAGGAAAATATATGAATTTTTACACATATTAATATATGTAAAAATAGAAAGCATCTTACAAACATAAAGAAATCAGTATTAAACTTTTATAGACAGGTATTTTAAAAAGGGTTTCCATATCTCCATAAATTTATCCATTTGAAGTTGTCTTCGATAGACAAGTGATTCAAATAGAGAGAGATAGTTGAGGGCGAGCCCTTCCTTGAGGCTTATGGTATCAGAGACCTCTTGCCATCAGCCCAATTTTCAAACTTCAAAAGGAAGTACTGGCCTGGGTTGTGCTCTCATGGCAGACACCCGCTGCCACATATACTGTACATGTAGGCTAATACACATCCAATGCCATGCACCCCAAATAAAGTAATAAAAGAGTTGTCAGGCAACAGAAGTTGAAGAGAGATTGAAGTTGCATTTTTCTTGCTTCCCTGTTCAGCAAGAGGTTTTTAGGTAAAGGCGGACTCTCTCCATTGCTTTCTGACAATCCTACCATCTTCCTGAAGTCATCATATGTGTGTCTAAAGTCTGATTGTTGGAAAAAGGGCTATGGCTATAAATTAAGCAGAATCATATAGTGGAAGATGTTTTTTTCTAATTATTCCCATCATCCCGCTAGACTGCTGCTAACAGTAACACGGGGCAGAGGCAGGAAAAAAGGTTTCAAAGAAAAACAGAGTTTAAAAACATGTGCATCTCTGAGAGTTCCGAAACTTTGAAGAAACAAATGGCAGAGGAGGAGAGGAGAGACAGAGTGGTGGTCCTCTGCCCTATTGCTTTCCTGGAAGGATAATGACTGGAAGCAGGATTGTAGCTACTGCTACCTCCTCCTCAAGCTCTGACATCACAGTCTGTGGCAGCAGTACTGGAAGAGGCAGAAAGCCGCCACCCCATTCTCTTCTCGCCTGTTCTCCAAAGAAAGCAAGCCAAAACAGGCTGAGGCAATGATAGGGTGTAGAGTATGGAAAGGCAGCATGCCAAGGGCAGGCTGTCTACCTGCCAGCTCACTGCCTTTGCCAGCCCAGCACTCAGAGGAGCTCTTCATCTAGCCTTACGAGTGGCTCTAAGCCTGCTAAAAGTCACCCAGCCATGATGGGAATCCAGCTAGCATCAGCAATAAACATGCTGGAATTCAGCAGATGTGTGCTGGTCAATAGCTACAGAAGCTTGAACTCATGAGTTTTATGGTGAAAACAACAACAACAGAGAACCCAAGGTTTAAAAATCCAGATGGGCAGTTGTGACTGGCATCTGAAGGAAGCAAGAGGCCAGATCACACCAGCAAGAACAGAATCTCTCCACTCATGGCTACAGTCTGGGATCTCACTCTCTGTCCTCCCCATTCTTGCTTTTAATAAATCTGGCTGGCTCTTCAACCTTGTACCCCTGCAAAAAATACAAATGATCTCACCTTTCTTTATAGTTCCAGTTACACTGCTGGCATGTCCCCCATGATTACATACCAAATCCACATCTGCCTTTTCAACATTCGCATTTCAGATTGTTTCATTCCAAAGCTTAGATCACATCTTATCAACATTTGAAAATGTACAAATGCATGCACAATATTAATTGCAAATGTGCGCATTCCAGAAGAGTCTGCTGTCACCACCTTGCATATGTTCCTCTCTCAGATGCATTGTTTCCTTCCCTCTATGTGGTGAATACAGTTCTGCTAGTTTCTGCTCCTTTTGGTTAATTTTGACTGTAATACTGTACCTACTACTTGGCAGTAAGATAACATCACCTGTGTATGTGATGCTTTACACAGAATGAGGGGCAAGCCCATTAAACTCCACTAAAAGAATTGATCAGGGAAGGGGAATAAGTGAAATGTATGCATTCATTTGTGTCCCATAAATTTGTGTCAGATTTCTGGTTTGGAGTTTTTCCAAAATCCTTTTCACTGCCAAGAATTGTTCCTTGAAGGTGCATTAGCTTCCTTCAAGGCACTAGGTGGTTCCACCCATCTAAGATCTGGTAGAGCATGGCACTGTGGCCTATATTAACTTCAGTCTCTTCACTCCGTGTTGCCTGAGCAACAGAGTTGTTTTCTGCCTTCTAAGCAGCAATATCTATTCATTTTTTCTCAGCCTGCAACCTGGAGTTCTCTCATACTGTTTGGGACTGACAGTCGCAGATCACTCCACTAGGATTTTTGAAGTCAGGACTTGCTTGCATGTATTGCCACAATGGCAGCTGTGTGAAAGGCGTAACATGCCACATTACCTGTGGTGATTTTCAAGGATCTGTCTGAGATCTCATATATCCAGACTGAAAAGTTCAGGCTCATGAGATTTCAAAGCATAATCCGGGCAGACAGGGCAAGCAATTCAAGATCTGGTCTCATAAAAGATGGATATAGCTCCAAATCAATCAATGGTTTGACTGCTCCTACAAGTTAAGTTCTTGGCTCTAATCTCAGAATTCAGTCAAAGATGTAATGTATTCAGACATACCATGGCTTTATATTCTGAACTGAAGTTGATGAAGGTCAGTGGTTCTCAAATGTTTTAGACCAGGGCCCACTTTTTAGAATGGCACTCATATGGGGGCCCATCAGAAGTGATGTCATTAACCGGAAGTGATGATATAGCCGGAAGTGACATCATCAAGCAGGAAGTACCGTCATTGTAATATAATAAAATTACACTCCTGGAACGCAAACTGGCATTCTTGGACTGCAGCAATTGCACAACCATGAAACATCACTGACAGAAAGCAAGATTAGTACAAAATATTATGTAAAAGCACTGAACAAAATTAAGAAAAAAAAACCTCATTGAAAATTCAAACTGTTCTCTCACAAAAGGAATATAGCAAGAGTAAGGTCTGCAGCTTCCAAGGTGGTGCTCCCAGCTTTCTGCGACCCACCTGACATCAGGTTGCAATCCACCAAGTGGGTTCCAACTGAGAAACACTGGATTAGGGGAAGACAGAGCAGCTAAAACTGCAATAGCTCCACTATGGCAAGTTCTGTGATTTACAAGAATTAACTTCCCTCCTGCGTGAAACTATGAAATTGAGAAAAATTACTCTGTTTAAAAAAATTAGAATCTGTCACTCTCTTGGTTAGATGAGTGGTGAGTTGTATGTGTGTGGCAGGTGAGTGTTTACATTGAGATAGACCTAAACATAAAACTAAGCACAAAAATCCAAATTACTGGCTCTGTATTCAACCAAATGTTAAGCATCTTACTAAACAGAACCTATGTCTTGTTTTGTAATTGTCTCTATTTTGTCCAGACTCTACAGAAGATGACAGACACCCAAATTTTTTAATCCCCATCTGCCACATTTCAGCAGTCACTGATAAATGCATGTGGGATTAGAGTTGAAAGGCCTCCTTGGCAGTGATTTATTATGGGTAGTGTATATTGTCAATTACTCATAGGCACTGCAAATGCTCAAACTTTATGTTTATGGTAACTGCCTAGTAAATAATAGATGACTGTGTAATATATGACAATTTATCCGTAGTCCAAAGCAGAGATACCAAGTGTCTGAATACAAGTCTCCACTTTAATGAGTACCTAAGATTTCTACACATTAACTATCTTCCCTTAAAAATAAATCAGAACATCGACATTCATAAAACAGCAAATGGGCCAGTTATTTATTGACCCAATTTCATTTTTAAAAGGGAAGTGCACTCTGTTTGACGTAGCATAAGCAGTTCTTAATAGAGCACAAATATCAAACATTCCTAGCAAACAAAAATATATTACTTTATATATTATGTAGCATTAATACATAAAGGAGATGTATGTGCAAAAAACACACATCAAGCACAGACTGCATCTCAACGGCACACAGCAAATTGTAAGAATCTCAGCAAGAAGGACAGAAACCTCAATGGTTCATCATGAGATCAGACTGAGATACAGGAGAGTTACAAGATCTGTACCTTGTTTGACATTCAGTGAAGCTGCCATATGACTGGCTCTACCACCAGGGAACATTAAACCATCTTACCAACTTGGCAAGTAATTCAACTTGGCAACTTGATTCAACCCACATTTTCTATGCCACCTCCTGGCTACTATGCAATACAAAATTGACATCTAATATGCAAAGGTATAGAAATAATATATTATATGGACAAGCAATAGCTTTATACCAATACAACTATAATTCTTTGTCTTCTACTGAAAATCCACAGTTTTCCCTGACAAATTATATACATTGACTGCTTGGGTCTAACTAACATGAAGGCGGCATTTCCACTCTTGCAACCGGAGGTCTTGGATGTCTGTTGATCTCCTCTGGGAATACAGCTCCCCATGTCATGTCAAATGCTGCTCTAGAGGATCCTAATCTTGAAGAGTAGCTTTTGGGACCTGCAGCAGGAACAATAGGAAAAACTCCATTTCATGAGTGGAACATACAATCCAAGACAAAATAATTGTGACAATATTTTATGTCCTGTGGTTTTCTTTTCTCTTTGGGATTTTACATTGTATCATAATGGCAATTATCATGCTTTAAAGCAGTGGTGTTGAACATAGGGTCCATAGGCTGGATGCAACCCTCAGAAACTCTTTATCAGGCCCATGTGACAATTGGGCTCCTCTACCATCATCAGCTGCTCTGAGCTGCGAAGTGACACATAGGCAAAAGTAGCATGGCTGAAAGGGCAGCACTAGGAGAGCCCAATTATCATACAGCCCCTCCTTTTCAACAGGGAACAGAAATGCGTCTCTGCTGAGATGTCACTGCTGAAAGGACGACCCAAATGATATCTGGGCTCTCCCAACTCCGCCATTTCAGCAGTGCCGCTTATGCCTAGGTGCAGGGAGGGAGAAACGGAAGGAGGAGAGAAGGGAAGGAATGGCAAAAAAGCAAACCAAGAAAGGTGAGAAAGGGAGAAGCTGCAGGTGTACTGGGAGAACCCAATTATCATGTGGGCCACCCTTTTAGCAGCCCTGTTTCTGCCAAGGTATTACTTTCCAGAGCAACTCTTAGCTGCTGAGCTGCAGAGAAGCAGCAACAGTGCTGCTGAAAGGGTAGACTAGGCAGCATTTAGGCCAATCAGTAATTAGTCCATACAGTTCAGACTACATTCAGGAATTACTTTAAGAGGTAGGTTTTTTAATGCACACAAAACTTCATCTCCCAGAAGAGGCGCAGAAGGGGAGTGGGATCAGCAGGTCTGGTGCACGACTTATCCCTTCTTGGGCCTGATCCCTCAATGTGGATCAACACAGACTTGCGCAAGCAAAATTGCTCACGCATGTCTACAATGACTCGTCATGGTACTGGTGCTTACATAGGGCAAGGGGACAAATGACTCCTTAACCTAAGAAGACATCCAGCAACCCAAATTCCCCCATGGATCTGCACTGGCACTGCTGCATCACCACATGGGAATTAAGTTAGGATGGGGCTGTAAGAGAGACTTAAAAGGTTGTCTCTTCATTCACATGCCTTTGCCATTTGTGCCATAGAGTTTGAGTCCATTGATCATTTTTTGTCTGAAATATGACATGTTGAGAGCAATCAATGAGATGCCATAATTCCAGTCTATAAGCTAAATGGGAATAACAGGTTGCAGCAACTGTAGACTAGTTCTACAGATAATGGTTTTTATAGACTTCATTAAAAGAGAATGTATGGCTGCAGGGAAGACAACGTGAAGTTTAATGTGTCTGGAAACATGTTAAATGGCTGAAGAATGTGCAGATAACAAAGATGTGACAGCAGCCTGGTATTTCTTCTTACTGAAAGCAAATTGTATGAACCAGCCAAAGCGAACCACTTTTTAGTTCCATTGATTTCAATGTAAGAGAGCCAAGTATGGGCTTAATTTATCCATTAAAATCAATGCAACAAAAATACTTAACTTTGGATGCCTCGTGCAGAAAGTCAAAAAGGGAAATACATTCTGAACAACTTAAAGGAAGTGAGGAAAAGAAACGACTCATGATGCAGGAATTTGTTTATAACCCTATCCTATCCTCCCCTCCCACAGCTGAACCTAAAAGGGGAATGGTGTATCCTGCCGGCTGGGGTGGGGTGCAGTGGGTGGGCTTCTTGGGAGGCTTCAGAATTAAATCCCTTTGCCACTCTGTAAGACTTCCCTCCACAGGAGGCCTCCTTCTATCTGTGCCAGCTCTGTAGCTGCTGCAATTCCAAGTAGAGAAAGGGGGCAGGGAAGCTGTTGATGGAAGGGATAGGATCCAGCATGTACCATTGCTGCAGGATCCACCCATTCCTATTGCCTTCCTGCTCTGTTCCTTCCCTCCCCGCCCAGTTTAGCCCCTCCCTGCCCCCACCTCTGCCTTACCTGTGCTAGTGGTAGCACTCCCAAAATAGAGAGAGCTCTGTGTGTTGTCAATTTGCAACCACAGACTCGGTTCTGCTGCTGCAAAACACTCCAGCAAGTAGCCCAATCTGGCATAGGAGTGGGCTGTTAATGCTACATTGTCCACAACTGACTTCCACTCCTTATGTGATAAAACATAAGAACACACACACACAGAGAGAGAGAGAGAGAGAGAGAGAGAGGGAGGGAGGGAGGGAGGGAGGGAGAGCAGTCTTTGAAATGAATTGTGTGTTATACAACATCATTTTGCTCAGTAAGTAAAGAAACCAAAAAGGATGACAAGATATTACTTATTTTGCATATCGTTTTTTTTTTTCTTCAAAGAATGAGTGTATAGTCAAGTGAAAATGTTACTGTTCAGTCAATTAGGTCACCTCAGAACTCCACTTGAATATTAGAACAAAAAGCAGAACAGTATTATAGCTGATTACTGTTTATAATAGTAACATTTTCCAGAGCTTACAGAGAAAGAAAACATTACAGTTTGTTATAATTAACTACATTAGTTAGTACAAAATGCATTCTCAGTTTGGGATCTACCACAGAAAACTTTGCAACTCTGTAACTAGTGGCGTAGCTGAGGGGGTGTCACAGGTGTCACAGGGGATCACACAACACTTCGTGGTGGGTGCCACTGCCTTGGCCACCCAGGTCCTGCCCCTTTTGCTGGCAATCGCTCTCCTCTAAACGTGACCAGAGTTATGATGTGCTCCAGTTACATCTGAAGGGTACTCTGAGGGCTGAGGAGTCCAGGTGCAGCTACCTCAGGCCTCAGAAGGCCTTCTAAGGCCTCCAGAAGGTTAAAAATAATCACTTCCAATCATCAGCCAAAATTCGCAAGTGACTATTTTCAGCCTTTCAGATGTAATGCCTTAGAGGACCTTCTAAAGCCCAGGGAGGTCCTAAGCCCTCAGAACACTGAAAATAATCACTTCCGGGTTTTGGCCGAAAACCAGAAATGACCATTTTCAGCCTTCTGGAGGCCTTAGCAGGCCTTCTGAGGGCCAGGAAGACCATACCCATTGTGGTACAGCTTGTTGTGGTACAGCAGTACTTACTGTTTTGCTCCTTGTCTAGCTATGCATACTGCCTTTGGGATATTAGCAACCCCTCCCCAGTCTGGCATCATCAGCAAGTTTGATGAGTATCCTCCCTAATACCTCATTTACATCATCTATAAATATATTGAACAACACTGGTCCCAAGACCCTGTGGCATGCCACTCATCACTTCCCTCCAGCACAATGAGGAGCCATTTTACAAGTACCCTCGTCAGCCAGTCATGCTTTCACCTCACACTGGCATCATCTAGTCCACATCCACCAACTTGTCCATCAGGATGTAATAGTAAACCTTGTCAAAAGCCTTACTGCCATCCAGATATATTATGTGACAGAAGGAGATAACATTTGTCTGGCAAGATTTATTCTTAAGAAAACTGTGCTGGCTCTTGACAATCAGTGCCCTCCTTTCTAAATCTTCTCAGACAAACTACTTAATGACTTGCTCCTGGACGTTCCCAAACATTGATGTCAAGCTGACTAGCCTGTAGTTGCCTGGATTGTCGTTTTTTTTCTATTTCTTGAAGCTAGCAGGAACCTTGTTTCGTCGTCTCCATTCTCTCTTCTCCAGGAGTCCTCAAAGGTTATCGACAGAGGTTCCAGGATGATATCTGCCAGTTCTTTGAGCTATCTGGGATGCAGCACATCCAGCCCTGTAGACTTGAATTGATAGAGCAACTAAATGCTCCCAAACTACATCCTTACTTGTCTTAGGCCATAGTTTCCTCACTCCACCCTTTGTTCTATTCTGACTAGGTCAAACACTGTGTCAGTTTTAAGAGAATACACAGGCAAAGTACAAATTGAGCAGTTTTGCCTTCTCTCCATTTCACCATATTCTCTATGCAATGGACCTTCTACTTCCTCATTCTACTTCCTGCACCAAATGTAACCATCAAACTGGCTAAGTGACAACCCAATCCTGAAGTGCCCAGCTCCTCTTGAATCAGCAGTAGCAAAATGCTACCACTGCATCCTGTGGGATCTGTGGCAGCCCGGAAGTGACATAACAGTTGTATTTTCGTTTTCTCTGGTTTTTTGGCCATAAAATTTTATAAAGATATTGCACTCTGGTTTTACGAGTTAGTAATTACCAATGTTTTCACAATTTTGACCACTTGTTGCTCGGTGCAATTGCACCCCCTGCACTTCTTTAGCTGTGCCCCTGACACATGTTTATTGCACTAACTGAGGTGCTCCCTGACTTTACCACTGCCTCCATCAATTTCTGGTGAGAATGGTCACTGACCCTTGATTCCTTCGTAGCATTGACCAGTAGTTGCTACTGAAGAACTGTGGCTAGATACTATGGGCAAGTATCCTGGTATCCACTGTTTCACTTATCCACAGATACCATGGATACTGGGGGGCCTAATAAAAAGATAGGGGAAAACAAATCTCTTTTTTTAAGCTTGTTGCAGCAAAACCACTGATGTTCCCTTCTCTTTAAAAAGGCACCCCCAGTATCCATGTTTCAGGTATCCACAGTGAGGTCCAGAATAGAACCCCAGCGGATACCGGGACATGCCTGTATTGCTTTACTTCAATAGTTGTGGTTGGATGCAGGACAGAAAATAGTCTTTTCTTAGCAAGTCAATTGTGCAGTTCAAATGTAAGGAAAAAACAGTTTTCCAGGAATCAATGTGCTAGCTGAAGGGAACATTGTCCAGATCATGTTTAACAACAGGGTAACAACTGTGCATTCCCTGAGCAAAAATAACATTGAAATTATGTTGGATTTATTTGTGAAAAGTGTTTTGTAATCTTTGTATAGTGAATCCACTGGGATCAGAAAACCTGGCAAATTTCTTTAGAATATTTGCACATCAAGACCTGCCACCAATACTGACATGCTGTTGACAGGAGTAGATTTGGATTTCTATTATATATATGAGGAAAAATTAGAGCAGTTTTCGCATTTATCAGAAGGCTTTGGGGGAGGAGAGGAGTTACTTGTACTGAAGAGAAGTACTTGTACTGGGAGATACTGAAAGAGAAGTTGTCTGAAGACGTTGTACAGTATGTGAATGAGTTTCGCTTCATCTCTAGTGTCTAAAGATCAATTTAAACATTCAACAGCATTAAGTTGTCACACTTTTTTTTAGACAATGCCACTGAAAGCTCAGGTGAAGGCTACATGTTTCAATGCTTATCCACTAAGATAAATCCTTGAATACAGAAGTACAGCATGCTATAAGAACAAAAGAAATAACTTGCTGGATCAAAGGCCCATCATTTGGAGTTTTGTATGGCCATGATGGGGTCCAACACTTGGTTGGCTTATGTCTCTGCTTGTGATACATTTGTCGGTTAATGGAATTGTGGAAAGTTCTACTCAAAAAAACCATAACAGATAAGGCTCAGTAAATACTGCTCCAGATTCAACAAAGCAATTTGTCTTGTTTCTGGGAATAGTACAGTACAACTCCTCTAGTTTATAAACAACGTGCATTTTCATGTCACCACTTGTTTGTTCTTATTTCATCTGTTGCTTCTGGTTGTACAATTTCATAAGTGACAGAGGAACATTATGTCACTGTGAAAAGGAACATGCTGAGCTTGTTTTAATTAAAGCTTTGTACTTTTTTCATCTAGGAGGAAAAAAAATGCTTATGGCACTAGATGAAATGACATGGAGGATTTTAGGCCACATCTGAGAAGCCCATTGGGAAGATGCTGATTATTGACTGTGAGGCAAGTTGTTGTTTCTTTGTGGAAAAAGCTCAAAAGGCCCTGTGCACAGTCAGTAATTTGGTGACTAGAAATTCAGCCCAGGTCAGATCAATCAACCAAAATGAATTTCTGCTGTCACTGAAACAGTGGAAGAGTTTGAAATGGCTAGCATACCTCAAAGCTACTGGAATTCCTCCACTGCAGGACCTCTTGCAAGGAAAAAGGGATCAGGGTTTCCAAGCCTGCATAAGATTCCTGTTATTGGGTTTTATTAAGCCAATTTGTGGGTGACAGTGTGGCTGCTGTTGCAGAGCAAAGCTGGCTAGCTTTGGACTCATTTCTCCTCTCCCCAGGTGTCAGCACCCCTGCGCTTGATGGCTGTGCTACCTCTGCTTGTCAGCAACAACTCATGACCCCCATGTTTCTAAGACTGATTGCCAAACCTTATCCTCCAGCACACTGTGGTAAGCCTGTGGTAATCATGAAGGTGCACACTGCACGCTATGGTGGTGGTGGTGGTGGTGGTGGGGAAATGTGATCAGGAGACCTGGAAAAGACAGCAGAACTGGGCGGGAGAGCAGTCGGGGAGGCGGTCTAGCCCAAGGAAGGGGGTGGAGCATCCAAACTCCCATTCCCAGCCCATGCACAGGAAACTCAGATCTGCGCCTGCTATATAGCGGGTGCAAACCTGAGTAGCCCATAGGCGCATACCCCAGGGCAAGGGGACGAATGTGTCTTTACCCCATGGAAGCTCCAGGCTGAGCCCAAGTTGCATTGGATACAGAGGAGGCCCACCAGCCTGTATGTTCCAGCACAGCTTATTGTGCCCATTATTGCCCCCTAAATAATGTAAGTAGTGGAGCCAAATGTTCATGAAATATTATACTGTGTATTGTTTATGATAATACAGTGTAAATGTATATAAAATAAGCACAGTGCCAACTCACACTAGAAAGTCACAACGCAACAAAATCCATCTAGAGTTTGATATGTGACAGACTTAGAGGAATGAAACTAAAAGGATTTTCTTGTAAAAATTTGAGCTTTAGGGCACAGTCCTAACCAACTTTCCAGCACTGACATAGCAGTGCCAATGGGGCACGTGCTGCATCCTGCAGTGAAGTAGTGGTCATGGAGGCCTCCTCAAGGTAAAGGATTGTTTGTTCCCTTTCCTTGGAGCTGCATTGCCCTTACCCCGGTGCTGGAAAGTTGGTTAGGACAGCACCCTGTATCCACTTTCAATGCCCTTCTATCCCCCCACTGTATTCTGTGGGGACTGTGGTTTGTTAAGGAATCTGAGAGCTGTTAGATCAGCGGTGTCATCCGGCAACGAGCTGCCAGAACGCTAGGCGGGACATACCGCCTGATTGGCTGCCCGTCTGTGATGTGTCGCTGCCTGCCCACCCGCCATGCGGGCACCCCTGGCTTTGGAGGGGGTGCCTGCTTGCCTGGGGGCGCGCTGGGTGCCTGGGCAAGCTGCAGAGGGGCGCGCCAACCAGAGGGAGCCCGCGCGGTGGGCGGGCAGGTGGCGACACGTCACGGACAGCCTGTCAATCAAGCGGTAAGTCCCATCTAGCATTCCGGCAGCTCATTGCCGGATGACACTACTGTGTTAGATCCTTAACAAACTACAGTCTCCAGAATGCACTGGGGGAATAGAAGTGCTGTGAAGTGGATTGAAGCTGTAGTGGAAACGCAGCCCGGGATAGGCTGAGACTGAGGTAGCCAAATTTATTATGTAACACATTTGTCTTATACTGTATAGTTTGTTTTGTCATGGCCAAGGATCCCTGGAAGCCCGAGCCTTGTGAATTTTGCCTCCCCCTCTCCTTTGCCACTGAATGCTCACTTGCTTGGCCACTGTGGCCTGGCTGTTGAGTCTGGCCAAGCCTCCTCCCTCTCCTCCTGCCATGTTTGAATTGCACTAATAAATGTTGGCGCTGGTGGAGAAGACCTGCATGGCATTTCTATAACAACACAAGCAAGCTGTGGCTGGAGTACAAGGGTAGAAAAGCTTCAAAATCCTTTTAGGTCTTTTTCTTTAATTTGGTTTTATCTCCCCACCCCCCAACTGCTCTCTCAGCACACACGGCAGTGACATTTTTAAAAAATCTATAGTTCTTAGAATTTCACGTCTATGCATCTGCTTAACAGTTAAATTTGGATATTCAACAGTATGTGTCAAATAATCAATGTTAGTACTGCACTTGGTTTCCTATCTACAAATTCAGCAAGAATTACAGATGAACATATATGTGTTAGAATGCATTTTGGGAAGGGTTTTAGATGTAAAGTTTTAGGATGTAAAGTGTTTCTCTAAAACTGTGAAGGCAAGGAGGTTTGGGAAATGCAGGGCAAGAAGGGCACAGTGCCCAGCAGTTGGCAGCAGTCTTTGCTCATTGCTCCTCATTTCATTCTACCTGTAGTTAAATGAGGACAGTGATGGTAAACCTATGACACGCATGTCAAAGGTGCCACGCCACAACATTTGTGGCACAAATTTGTTGACACACTCGAAGTGAATACATTTGTTGACACACTCGAAGTGAATACTGTCCTAGTTTGTATCTGGTAACCGTACCTATTCTAGTTCACTTAATTGTTCCAAGAGTCTGGTCCAATTGCTCCCCTAGTGACTGAATGCATCTTGTGTAAAGTAGTAGATGCTCTCAACAATGGACTTGGGCCTACACACATCCTAGCATTTTTTTGTGTGACCTTACAAAACCTAGTAGGGATGCTTGTTTGTAAGTCCATCCAATTGCATAGTTAACAACTACTTGGGCATCTCTACCTACGTCTTGACCTAGTCAGGTGTGCATGGATGCCTAATAAGTTGTTGTATGCTAGCAAATTATTTTTTGGGCCGGGAGAGCCAGATGGGATGGCAAAATATCTAATCCACAAAATGACCTTTGTGTTCTGCTGTGTGGCCTCTCTGCAATATACTGAATCTGCAAGTATATTTTTAGGAGATGTCGTACATCAACTTTTTAGGAGATGTCGCATGCCCCCGCCCCCCCCCCCCGGGGATTCGAAAGGTTCCAGAAATATGAAAAATGGGGGGAGTTAGGGCTTTGGACACAAGTACGTAGCACAAGCCTTGGAACAAGTGGCTAACACAATCAAATAACAGAAGAAAATCAGTGATTTATGTAAACAGTTTCCACAAAATTTATTCAGAGATGCCTGCACATCAGTGTTCCCAGCTCTCTTTGTTAAAAGCCCAATTCTAAACCCTAAATTCTAAACCCTGGAATAAATAGATAACCAGTTGATAAGGTAGCATGAACCTGCCACCACTTGCAAAATTCCTTGGCTGACATTATTATTTATTTATTTATTTATTTATTTATTTATTTATTGTCATTGTATTACACAACGAGATTCACAACGAGATTCACGAGATTTAAAATCACACACATCTTTTTAGCATTTTGTAGTTGTGATAGTAGCTGAAGAGTTTTAAAAAGCAAGCCTGAGGCCACAGTCTGCCCACTGACAGATCTTTTTCTTACTATTGTTTTCTGGAAGTGCTTAGTTGCAGTATCACATATGAAATTGCACTGAGGGCACAATCCGTGATGACCTAGGGCAGCACTAGGTTTAGCAGACTCATGAGCCAGCACATGGATGTGCACTGTGGGCAGGCTGGCACAAGGGGTGTGAGAGAGTGGCAGGAGGGTAGAATGGAGGCGTGGGGAGCATGGTCTGGGAAGCAGATCGGGCCCAGGAGGGGAGTGGGTCTGGTCTGAATGACCTAGGTTGGATCCTAACCCGGTCCCTGGCCCGATTAGCTTTACACCAGCTGCTCAGATTTGTGCCCGCAAAATCCGAGTAGCCCTATTGTGCTGGCTGGCATGCGACGCAGAGTAAAGGGACTGAATTTCCCTAAGTTATGCCCAAGCCTGCTCATCACCCATGCTGGATACAGCACAGGCCTTTTTCCCCCTAATAAAGGCATTAATTAAATATATCTGCCTGGACTATCAAAGGTCTGGCTGACTGACCATCAAGGGTTGGTCAGCCAGATTAGATCATAGCTGAGTACCACCAGACTGCCCGCCCAGCCATGCTGACCTCTAACCCTCCTCCTCATGCTGCTGGCAGTGGCTGCATGAGTCTGCTGAACTTAGTGCTGCCCTAGGTCATCATGGCCCCCTCCAGAATGTTCCCATTGGTTGATGGGGAGGTGGGAGAAGCTGCTGCATAAGTCTCTTGGCTAAGAGACTCGCTCAGCAGTTTCCACCTACAAGCCAATGGACTTTCTTCTAAAAGGGATCATGCAGGGATAATTCATCTTCTTCTTACTCTCAGAGGTTGGGAGGGAAAGGAACTGTTGCCACCGCCAATGATTTCCCACCATTTGCCCATTTGCAGTGTGGGAGAAGTTGCCATTGCCTGCTGTTGCCCACTGCTGGTACGTTTGGGGGTTGAAGAGCCAACATCCCATGGAGTGGAGTCTAGTGTAGGATTTTGCCCCAGAACATTCAGCAATCCAACATTGGCATGGGCGGGGGGGGGGGGAAGGAGATGCATAGCTAGATCTTCATCTGCTATAAAATGGCACCATTCCATTCAAATCAATAGAATTACATGCATTTACCGCACATCAGCTAAAGAACTGACCTCCAACAGGCAATTTCTTGAGAAAAGGCCACACAAACACTCCATAATTCCTAAAGTTTTGAAAGTTTAGACTTGAATCTCTCCTTCTTCTTTCAAAAGCGGAAGGCTACAGTCCAATCATCCCATAATAGACAAGTGCCTTTAGCGTTCCAGCTGATGTCTTTATCTCGCTGAATTATTCTTCTACTCCCTTGAAATGTTCAGTCATAAATTAATAATTTACACTAAGTGAAGTTATGCTGTTGTGTGCCCAGCTGATCAAAACAGAGAGGCGGCGAAGCTACAGGAAAGCAGTTACTGAAATCCTCATGGATATAATAGATACTAGAGTATCTGTATATGAGGACAGGTTGGGTAGTAGACGGGGCAGTGGTGGGGCAGAGAAAGGGAGTAGAGAGGATTTGTGGAACCGGGCCAGGATTTTTTTGTCTCTTGCTTCTTCCAAATACATGGCTATTGTAGTCTGCATCTAAAAGTCCAGTGGTATCTGGGGGCTTTGAATAAATCAACACAGGATTGTGTTCTGGAGGTGTAACTGCAAACAGAGATGGGGTGTTCATTCTAGTTTGTGCTTGTTTTACTGCTTCCATAGAAAAATGAACCACAGAGTGTAAATCCTAAAATGGCCAGTGGTGGGTCTAATCTGAATGCCTACAAGACACAAGTAGGACATATGTGACGGTGTTTCATATGCCTGAACTACCCTTTCAGTGCCTGAGTGGCTTCTAATGCCTTACATTCACAAAAGCATGGCTATACATCAAGTACCTGAAGCAAATAACATGCCATGTTTACATTAGGATGTCACTGCATTGTCATTTCTTCAGTGATAATTGGTCAACCAGATATTTCCAAATGCACAAATGTACTGTAGCTGGGCAGCGGCAAAAACCAATGTGATTGCAATCAGCTCACTTCCAGTCTGAACTAGCACAGTACTAGCAATTGGTATGCTTTGATTTGGTTGGGGGCGTTGAGTGACAAGCTGCTTATTGGGGGGTCTTGTCAATCTTGACTAATAAAAACTAGCTGGGAGAAAGTGAAACTGATGCTGGCTCAAGTTGTCCACATCTTTTTTTCAAGGCAAGATGCCACAGAACTTCAAACGCTTCATCCACCCAGATGTGGAGACCTGGGCCAGCTATTGCCCTATCCTGAACCACCTGGGCTAACCAAAATAATGGAGGAGTTTGTTACTTCTTCATGTACAGCTTCATGCACACATGCATAACATTACAGTCCTGGATCCATTCCAATCTAGTTTCTTACCCGTATATTGACTGAAACATCTTGTGGCCGTGTTTGTCTATTTGTATCCTACTCGTATCAAACCATGTTAAAACAACTAACAATCAATTTAATCATGTGACAACTATTAAAACATTCATTAATATGGGGTGATTTGCAGGAGATTGCATGGATTGGATGAGACAGTGCCCACAAATCTCTCTCTCTCTCTCTCTCTCTCTCTCTCTCTCACACACACACACACACACACACACACACACACACACACACACAC
>JAJKFI010000001.1:21955432-21985223 GCA_029204185.1 Lerista edwardsae | reverse complement strand
GTGTGTGTGTGTGTGTGTGTGTGTGTGTGTGTGTGTGTGTGTGTGAGAGAGAGAGAGAGAGAGAGAGAGAGAGAGATCTCATGACTTGGTGGACTTCATGCAGCTAACACAGAGCTTACGGAGAGAACTTTAAACATTTAAACTAGGAATCTCCCCAAAGACAAAAGGATGAACAATTGGAGTGCATGCCTCCCCCTGTGTTTTGAACTATGTTATTCTGTAGAAGAGACCACTTTAGCATTGGTGCACTGTTTTATAGCTTTAGCACTGGAGATAAGCAATTATTTTCTTTAACTCCTTAATTGTTGAAAAGGTTTTTCATTTTCCTACCGCTGCATGAAAAGCAAGAGAATTTCAAGTGGAACACTGCCATCAAGTGTTCAGTAACTGACATTACTCCAAGCAAAAGGTATCACCTTATACTTTTCACTGGATCCAGAAAAATACTTTGCACAAGTAAAAAGTATCACGTCTCTCTCTCTCTCTCTCTCTCTCTCTCTCTCTCTCTCTCTCTCTCTCTCTCTCAAGAGCCTGATTGTCAGAGATGTTCTGATTTGTAGCTAATTTTTAAAGCCCTTCTGCATCACTAAATAATTCTTCTAGACTTGCCTGCGTCAATTTCTAATGGTTGTTCAAGAATAAGGCATCCACTAATAAACAATAAAACACCTTCACAGTTTTTGTGTTCGTCTTTCTTTTTTAAAACAGACATTCTTGTTCAAAAGTTTCTTCACTGATCAGTCTGCAAAGAAATGAGGTTTATATCTTAAATCCTTAATTGTAGTTTCTCACTCCAATCGTTGACTGGTCTGTGAGCTCATTGAGCTCATTGAGATTGAGTGAATCTGAATCATTACAACAGTAATTAAAGGAGAGGATTGGGAAGCTTTAGAGCAAATGAGCAGAATAATTAAGGGCCAAATCCTATCCTATTTTCCAGCCCTGATGTAGTTGTCCCAATAGGGTGTTGAGTGCATTCTATGGTGGAGGGGAAGTCAGTGAGGCCTCTTCAAGGTAAGGGAATGTTTGTTTGCTTACCTTGGGGCTGTATCAACCTTAGCACCAGAAACTTGGATAGAACTGGGCCCTTAGAGAATAATCACAAACCCGACACTCTAATTTCAACTATGTGGCATAACCTGCCCTTTGCTCCAACAGAGCTAAAAGCAGTGCCCTGGAGCATCTCAAATCCAGAAAAGCTACTGGTAGAATTTAATTTGTAGGTTTATTCAGAGCCTCATCAATACCTTGCAAGTGCCTTTGGTGGAACTGTTGTGTAAAGTTGCTTGTCAGCTGGAAATCATTTGCCCTCCTTTAGTCTCAGAAAAATGGGCAGAAAGCCTATTTTTGCCTCTCACCCTCATCAATTTTTTCCATTTTAAATGACTAATTATTTAAAATATTGTTTTCCATGTGCAGGGGAGGATGGAATGAAGGGAGAAAGGGGGCAAGGAGGGCAGATCGGGTCTGGGATGGGAGAAGATTCAGTCGCAGTGGTGGCCACCAAATCCAGCCCACCTTCCCAGACCTGATCACGTGGCATGGGTCCATGGGGACCTGGCCAGTGATTTTGCTGGCACAGTCCAAGTAGACACATCTGCACCATGCTTTCTACCTCTGTAACAATGATTCTGCCCCACCCCAGGAAGCAGCAGTAGCCATTTTGACATCACTGCATCTGCAGGGGAGGGGGCAGGATAAGATGGGGCTGTTAATTTTCTATACCAAAGATGTTTAGGTATATGAGAATGGGAAATGGTTAAAAAGAACCCACCGATGTATTTTTATACTGCCTTTCTCCAGCTTTCTCTGGACACAAGGTGGTTTACATTGGCAGGCTGTTTTGGCATTCCATTTTTTTTCTCCAATTGGGATTTTTACAACTATTGTTCTATGTATGATTCATCTTCAGTTTCTTCAGATGTTTCCCTTTCAATGTGTGGTCATCATCCTGGCTGCACTCTTACATCTTCAGAGCCTTCACAGTTCACCAGAGTTCACACCTTGGCCAGTTCTCAGGACTTGTCAGCTGACTCCTTAAACACTCCTTACATTCCTCCACAAGCTCTGTCAGCTACTTCCAGTCTCCCATCCAAAGCCAATCCAAGGCTGATCCTGCTTAGCATCTTCAGGCAGGGCAACAGCTCAACCTCCAGACCACACTTCCTGCCTTATACTGCAAGATAATTAAAATATGATTATGATCATTGGCTCTTTCTCCAGAGACATGTCAAGGCTTCTTCTTAACTGTTGCAGTTCAATAATGTTGAGCAATTGCAGAGCTATAGTTTGTTATTCTAAAAGCTGTGTGTGTGTGTGTGTGCGTGTGCGTTAGTGAGCTAGTATAAATACAGAATATTTATTTATTTGAAAGATTTCTACGCTGCCTTTTTCTCCAGTAGGTGACTCAAGGCAGCTTACAAAAATGCAGAATATAGACTATTCAGCTTAGCCAACAGACTTGCTTCATTTTTACACAGATTTACATTAGACCAGTTTCTCTCCAACTGCCTTGAGAATATTAATCCCATCCTCTTGAAACCATGTAATTCTTGCCATTAGATTGCATGAAAAAGCGCACTCTTAAATCCAGTCCATAATTCCACATCAGTCACTATTATGGCCATAATACGATTCCTATTCATTACAGTTTGATGCCGACAATTAATCTTTTTCTGCAGCCGCTTTAGGCAGCTTTGGAAGGTAATTCACTCCCAGCTTCCAGTTGGAATTGTGAAATATATTTTAAGGTACTTAAGTGTAAAGCTGTGTAAAATGAATAATCCTTCACATATAATTAGGGTTGCCATAATAGGAGTTGGTAAGACAAAAAACAAGCAAACCATGTGCATTTCTCCAACTTGTTATGCGTGCTTGTAATAGGATAAGGGAAGCTGCCTTTCCCTGCTTATATCATTCTCCTTGCATGAGCTATAAAATGACAGTTTTGATCAGGGGAAGCAGTCGCAGTCCTGTGGGGTTGGCTGCCCTGGGGCCACCCCCCCAATTGGCCGCCCTGGAAGTAATTGCAGTGATGTCATTATGCTCAGTGGTGTCATTCAAATGATTTAGGAACAGGAACTCACCTTTGAGTTCAAATTCAAATGTTGAAAAAAACAAAAACAAAAAACCAGGAAGCAGCCACGGAGCCCGTTAGGATCCGGAACGCCCATTCTGGTCCGTTCCCCCTGAATGACACCACTGATTATGCTGCTGCAATTACTTCCTGCCTCATTGGGATTCTGGGCTGTCTCCTCCTTTCTTTTCCCTTTAAAAAAAGTGGAAAAAGGAGGAGGTAGCCCACAGTGTCATGATGTAGCTTTGCACCACTGAAAGCCCGAGTAGAGGAGCTGGGCATCACTTGGAGCTGTGCAAAGTGGCTCCCTGGAGCAGCTTTGTGACATTCCAAGGGGCTCCCGGCTCCTCCTACACTTGGAGGGGGCTCATGTACCTTGGAGCTGCATGAAGCTGCTCTGGGCGGCAGTGGGGGAGGGGGTCATTGTGCTGGGTGACCCCCTCCCCCACTGCTGGGTGGCGCCCAAGAGAATTTGCCCCTTTGACACCTCCTAGTTCTGTCACTGGGGGGTGGGGGAAGAACCATAGGTCAGAACAATTTTGATTCTGCTACTGATTCAGAATTTGAAAGAAATGATTGCTGATCATCTGATCAAATGATTACCCTGCCAAAAACTCAGACTTTATATGTCCTTGATTTGACCATGAAATGCATGCATATTATATTTTGTTACTTCACAGGTTATTGGGCTGACACATGGGACACTGACTTTGCTACCATCATTTTTCCTCCTGACTCATAGTTCCTGTTCTGAGGTTTGCAGGATTTAACCTGCCCATTTATCTAGCTGATGTCAACCATATCAAAATAGTCTAGATCAGTGGTCTAGATAGTCTAGATCAGTCTAGTGGTTCTCAACATTTTAGACCAGGATCCACTTGGCATTCATGTTGGGACCCATCAAAAGTGGTGTCATCAAATGACACTCACAAGATGGCAGAAAGTGCCATCATCGTGATGTAATAAAATGACCCTCCTGAAATGCAAACGAGTTCTTGGATTGCAGCAATTGCACAACCATGAAACATCCCTGACAGAAAGCAAAATTAGGACAAAATATTACATAAATGCACTGAACTAAAAAAAAAAAAAAACCTCACTAGAAAATTTAAGCTGTTAACACTCACAAAAGGGATATAGCAAGTGTAAGGTCTGCAGCTCCTAAAATGGAGCTCCCAGCTTTCCACAACTCACCTGACATCAGGTTGTGACCCACTAAGTGGGTCGTGACCCACAGTTTGAGAAACACTGGTCTAGAATCAAGAGTGCCTGAACTCCCCCATCCCTATCTTTGAATTCCACAGCTATCATGCACATTTCAACCTTTAAATATTATGCTGGCAGATGCTCTGCTGCTATCATCTTGGCAAACGGCTGTATACTGTGTCAGACCATTGGTCCATTTAGCTCAGCACTGCAAACACTGCCAGCAGCAGTTTTCTGGAATTTCAAAGAGGTTATACCAGGAGGTGAACCTAGGACCGTCTGCACGGACATTCTGCACCTTCCGTTCAGCCATGGCCACTAAGCTGCGTCAATGAGGTGAGAGAACGGAATTCTTGCATAGGACAGTCTCTAACTATAATGTGATGAGACTTTGGCTTGTAATCAATATTGCTAATCAAAATGCCAGTGGTTAATTTCGATAAATCGGTTTTAAAACATATACCTAATTTTTACATTTACTTATAAGGCACTTACTGTACAGCAGCTCATTATTAAGTCAGAATATTATTACGCGCTTCCTGCCTCTCTATGCGGTAAGGAGTTCTAGGGTCAGTGCTGCCTGGCACCTTTTAGAAGGGGAGATCGCTGGAGGCTAAGCATGCTTTTGGAATATTTGGAATATTATGCTTTTGGAATATTTATAAATATGCAAGTAGAGGCAAGCAGTTGGTGCACTCCTACAAGGTAAAAGATCTCCAACCCCCCATTAGACCCCCAGAGAGAGGCCTTTCTCCCAAAGGCATTTTCATCACTTGGCTCTCTCTTGTCCCTCATTCAGGCTGCAATCCTATGCATGTCTACTCTGAAGTAAGTCCCACTGAGTTCAGTGTGGCTCACTCTCAGGAACATGTGCATAGGATTGGGCTGTTAGTCTGTTCCCAAAACTGCAAACTGCAGTTTCTTTCATACTACTTCTGATAAAAAGAACCAGGACCTGAAATTCCTGATAAAGAGACAAAAGGTTACATCATTCTCAATGACTAAGCCTCCATGTTCAACAGTTCCTCCACAGTCATTGTGAATTAAGCAGCAAGTTTATGCAGAGAAAACTGTGGTTTCCTTCTAGGTGAAGAAAGAATATTCAGAGAAGCAACTTTGGATCCCAGTCCTGCCTCCTTGTCCTCCTTACCAAGAACATTATACAAAAGGTCCCATGGCCAATTTCTTTCCAACTTCACAATTGAAGAAGCAGATCAGTACACCAGGAAATGAACCCTGATTCAGCAATCATTCTTATCTTTTACGGACAGTTCCCACCTGCATTTTTATTTTTAAATGTGCTACTTGTACATCCATACATTCATTGCCTTAGAACACAATTCTAACCTGGAGTTGGGCCGGCACAGTTAGGCCAGCAAAGTTTGGCAGATACAAAGTTCACCCGTAAAGCACGTTTGGACCACTCTTGGAGTCAGGGAGGTTGGCACATGTCCGTGTGCTGGCCCTCTGACTCTGAGAGTGGTCCAAATACACTTTACAGTGTCCCTTGTATCAGCCAAACTTTGCTGGCCTAACTGTGCCGGCCTAACTCCAGATTAGGATAGCACTCTTAATTAAAAAAGTAAAATTTTAAAATATAAACATCTCTGGTAGCGATTGGAGGTCAGGTTTCTTGGCACAAATGAGATCTTTTTTTCATTGGAAATGATGAGCTGAGGGTGGGTGGTGAGCTGATGGTAGCAGGTGTCAGTGGCATCACTATGGTGTACGAGGGTGCAAATCACATTAATTCATACCATGGGGTGACACCAAAAGCTCTGGAGACCCAGTAGATGTGACTGTCTTGTTAGATTTTTCATAAGCCCAAGTCCTAGACCCAGGTCTATCCATCTCCAGAGACCAGTTCTACCGGGCCTCCCAAGGCAGAGGCCAAGACTTTCCCCTTATGTCATTTTCCCAGTTTAAACTGCCCCCCCCCAAGAAACTGCTATTTGCTCTGCAAGGGAAAACAGGAAGCAACCTGTGTGGTACCTCTATATATTTCCGAGTGAACAGAACAGCAACTTGGGGGAGTAAATCAAATTATTATTGTATTTATATTCTTTTTATCTCTGTGGAGCCACCTTGGATGCCCACAACTTAGGGGGAAAGACAAGATCTAAATGTACTGTATTAAATAAAAATGAATGAATCAATCAGAAAAGCCACATGGGGAGAATGGGTTAAATAACTTTCCTCTTCCACAATCACAAATTCCACATACACACACACACCCATGGTTGCATTTACCTAAAAACAAACACACACAATAAAAATGTGAGATCCGATTTTGGATTTCCCAGCATTATGTTTTGTTTGGCCCAAAGTCAGCATTTTCAGGTGACTATAACTAGGAATTAATCATGTCAGGATTATAATAGTAAAGACATTTATCCAAGAACAGCTTTATTTTTACTTTCAAAAAATGTCCTGCCACACCTTGACCTTTCAAAAGAAGAAGGCATTCCTGGTCCATCAGGTTTTCTTGCCCCTGTTTTTTAAATATAAAAGCCACAGTTCTTTTCCCAGATATTTACTTTGAAAAGAAACATTGACTCTGAGCTATGTCAGGTTCTGTGGATTGGTAGGACTCCACTGCATTTGCAGGAGATTTCACTACCCTTGTAGCTTTGTAGTTGTCACTGATGCCTGTAAATGAGCAAGGATAGGTCTTAGGAATGCTTACAACCCAATCCTATCTAAACCTCCCCAAACAAATGCAGTCACACGAATGGAGTGCATGCTGCATTCAGGGGGGCAGTCCCAGATGTCCACTCGGGGTAAGGGAACATTTGTTCCATTGCCTGGGAGTAAGCCTCCGTGGCTCAAATGGGTCTACTTGTACCTGTGTCAGCTATGTTCCTGGTGACAGTCTGAGTAGACCCAATGGGGTCTAGTGGGGGGGGGGTGGGGGGAAGGGAGGATATTGGCAGTGCTACTGCTGTAGATACTGCTCTATCTTTGAACCACCCCTCCTCTCCCCAGCCTTGATCTGCCACCCCTACACCAGTTTCTGCCCAATTCATACCCCTCTTGTCCCACCCACTTACCCCTGCTTGTCCCCTGCACAGACTTGCCAGCATCAGGGCATTTCCTGGGTTGCAGCAGCAGCCGGGCTGAGCTCAATTGTGTGTTGCCTTTGCCTTTCACAACAGCATTAAAGCACACTGTACCAACACCAATGTGTGTTCTGGTGGCTCAGTGGCCCATAGGTTTATGAAATGAAGGTGTGCCCCTGGGTATAATGCAAACTAGGAAAACTGATCACATTAGCCATATCCTGCACTGACTAATAGGGAGAGTAACCTCACTTACGTCTCCATTATTGTTTGCTGTCTCGTACTTGTAGCCCAGGGGTGTCAAATTCATTTAATACAGAGAGCCAACCGAATGGTATGCACGGTGACTGCTGAGGACCAGAAATGATGTCATTAAGCAAGCGATGTCCACTAATAAACACTTTCGTCTCACTTAGGAACTCATTAGCTGAAAGTGTTACCAGAGAAAATACGCAAATCTTCATCATATTTTCAAGGTATGGGAGAGCCTGAAGACCATGCGCACCACTCTTTCAGAAGCTCCACTTCTGCCAACACTTCCCTTTGCAATTCAGTATCTGAGAGCAGCTGATGGTGGTGCTGGGACAGCCCAACTATCATGCAGGCCAGGTAAAGAGCTTCCGTGGGCTGCATATGGCCCACAGGCCTTATGTTTGAAACCCCTGGTATGGATCGTCCATAATACTAACATGTGACTCTCTACACCTTGTATTGGAAAAGGCAGGAGATACCCCGAGGGGAGAGGGAATGGTATCAGCAGCGGCCCCTTGTCCAAATAAGCCAGGGATTACAGGGCTAACCCCCAAGATCCCTGCCTGCAGCAGGAACACAGCTGCAGGCTGATGAGGGCTATGGCTATGAAGGGAGGTTAGCACAGGTGCAGATGGGTGTGGCTGATGGTAAGGCCTGCCCAGCAACAGACACTGATTGGCCTGCCTCAGTATAAAGTTGGAGGCAGGAGCTGCAGTAAGGAAGCATCAGGTAGGTGGACGGATCATTGAAGGGTGATTAGCACTGGGCAGGTGTAGGAAGGAAGGTGGCTGAGTGGGTTTACTGATGGAGTGCTGGCTGGACTGCCTGGCTGAAGGACTGTTGGACGGACTGATGGATTGTTGGACTGGATAAAAGAAGGACTGGATAAAAGAAGGTAAGGTTATTGTGGGGAATAACTGTGGAGAACAATTGTAAGGCTGCCACGCCACTGGAGCCACCAAGTGGAGGAGGCAGTTGTGGCTTAGGTAAGCAGACTGACTATTGTTTGGTGGTGGAGTTTTGTGGTGCCAAGTTAGACTTAGGGTATCTTGAGCTAAGCCAGTGATGAGTCTGGAGGAGGCTGGCCAGCCGGTGATTCCAAGCAAAGCTGCTGGAAGAGAGGCGGCCCAATGGGTGAATGAACCCCCCTCCCTCCCTCTTGCCTATCTCTGAGGCTGCTCTGGAGGGGAAACTAGTTAGCCTAGTGTGGGCATTGGGGTCCTTGGAGAGGCCCAGCAGGGAATTTGGCAGAACACACCTCCATGACCAATATGCAATAACTGCTCATCTCTTTTCGTAAATATGGTATGCAGGACAGTCATGCAGGCAAGATTAGGAACATAGAAAATCCACTCAGAGTCAGGTAGCAAGCAAAGATGCAGAGGTTAATGTGGTCAGATAATTGAATTAATTAATTAATTTACAAATTACTATGTGTATCACCATCTGTGCACATTGTGTTCTACAAGTAATGAGAAGGCAGCAACCTGTCCTGGTGGGTTCATAATCTAAAAGCAACACATGGCAGACAACAGAGGAAGGGGAGAGAAGAGGAAATAAGGAAGAATATGTGGTTACAGGTGGGCCTGCATTATCTGCTGGTTTGACATTGTGGATTTGGAACACACACACACACACACACACCATAGGGAAGGACCACCTGGACCCTCTGAATCCAACTGGAAATGCTCTCCAATCAGGTCTGGGGCGGGTTTCTGAGGCCCACAGAGCATTTCCCAGGCCTCCTGCAGGGGACTTCAGCAGGCATCAGAATGCCTTAAATGATATAAGGCATTTTTGCCAGCATTTTGGATATTTGGGCAGAGTTCAGGAATGGGACATCTCCATGTACATTAGAAGCACCTCACTAGCACAGTACTGTTGTCTACCACATATGGTTTCAGCGCAAGTCTACGACAAAGTTTTCCTTATTCACAGTGAGGCCAACTCATTACATGTGCTGCTAAGTTAAGCTACCACCTCTTCTTTATTTAAAAGGGCATTTGCTTGGTGGCTAATGTGCCGTGTCCCTCGTCAAGTTGCTCGGTGTCATATTTTGTACAGGTTCAAGCAGTAGCCATAAGCAGAATCACACCATACTTATACAGACTGATAAAAACCTACTGTGCATTCCAAGACACTTCTATGTGCTGTGGGCTGCTGTTTCTAAAAAAAAGGAATGCTTATAAAAAGAAATATCTTGTGGTTGTCTTTTGCTTCCTGATCATAATTCAGAGCGCAATCCTAACCTGGAGTTAGGCTGGCACAGTTAGGCCAGCAAAGTTTGGCTTGTACAAGGGACACCATAAAGTATGTTTGGACCACTGTCTGAGTCAGAGAGGCCAGCACACAGACGTGCGCCATCCTCCCCGACTCAGAGTGTGGTCCAAATGCACTTTGCAGTGTTCCCTGTGCCAGTCAAACTTTGCTGGCCTAACTGTGCCGACCTAACTCCAGGTTAGGATTGCGCCCTCAGTCAGAGAGGCCAGCACACAGATATGTGCCAACCTCCCTGATTCCGAGAGTGGTCCAAGCACACTTATTGTGGTCCATGTGCCAGCCAAACTTTGCTGGTTTAACTGTGCCAGCCTAACTCCAGGTTAGGATTGTGCTCTAAGATTGCGCTCTAATAGGATTCCACAATTTTTGATCATACTTACGATCCTGACGTTTACTTTAAAAGACGTTTACTTCTTGGGAGAAAAGCTATGGCGAACCTAGACAACTTAATCAAAAGCCAAGACATCACCCTGCCAACAAAGGTTCGCATAGTCAAAGCGATGGTTTTCCCAGTAGCAATGTATGGCTGTGAGAGCTGGACCATAAGAAAGGCAGAGCGCCAAAGAATAGATGCTTTTGAATTATGGTGTTGGAGAAGACTCTTGAGAGTCCCCTGGACTGCAAGGAGAACCAATCGGTCCATCCTACAGGAAGTCAAGCCTGATTGCTCCCTGGAAGGACAAATCCTGAAGCTGAAGCTCAAGTACTTTGGCCACCTCATGAGGAGAGAGGACTCTTTAGAAAAGACCCTCATGCTGGGAAAGATTGAAGGCAAAAGGAGAAGGGGGCGGCAGAGGATGAGATGGTTAGATAGTGTCACCGAAGCAATGAGCATGAAATTGGGCGAACTCCGGAAGCTAGTAGAGGACAGGGAGGCCTGGCGTGCTGTGGTCCATGGGGTCGCGAAGAGTCGGACATGACTTAGCGACTGAACAACAACAACGATCCTGACGTGACACCGGAGTTATCTTCGGTCAGGTATATTTATATGTGACAACCACACAGCATCCATTATCTCTTACCATTATTGATAACTACTGATACCAGCTCCCAGCAAATGATTACAAATTACTGGAAGTAGTAGTACTGAGCAGTAGTAATCAGTCAAGGAGAAGAATAATCATAAGTGTTCATGAAACTGACAGCATTTTCTTACCGTGACTGTGTTTAAATAACATTCTAACTTTGGTGCATACTCTGTTTAAGCCCTGTAACTGTCCATCACTGCTGAACTTGAGAAACTGAATTCAAAGCTTTGTTTCGGTTCGTTTTCCAGACATTCTGAGAGTTAGTTTACTTCTTTTGTTACTGGAGTTCTGCTGGTACTTTGGTGATGAAATGTTTTTGTGTGCGTGATGTAATTTTATTGCCATTAATGTTGGGTAAGTTTCCTTGAATTTTTAGAGAAGGCAGAATGCATTGCAACATACTACTGTTAACATTCAGAGCGCAATCCTATTTTATGCCAGCCTAATAATGCCGACATAGCAGGGCCATATCCAAAAGCCCATTCGGAGGCAGCAGCAGCAATGTGCAGGACAAGGGGAGGTTTTCCCCTTGCACCTGCATAAGCCCTACTCTCCCCTATACTATGGGCCTGCTCAGATCTGTGCCAGCAAAATAGCCGGCGCAGAGGAACATGCACAGGAGCAGCCCGAATTGGGGCCGCCATGACCAGGAACCAGCATTAGGATATGGCACTATGGCTGTCCTGCATCACAACCACGTCATAACCGCCATCTCTGCCCACTGCGCTGCCCAGTCACACCCCTGGAATGCCCTGCGCTGACTAAGCAACGCCAGCGCTTGACTGGCGCACGGCCAGCACTGCCCATAGTCGCACCAAAACCCGAGCCTGCAGGAGCTATGATCTAAACTTTAAGAACATAAGAAAAAGCCTTGCTGGATCAGGCCAAAGGCCCATCTAGTCCAGCTTCCTGTATTTCACAGTGGCCCACCAGGTGCCTCAGGGAGCACACAAGACAACCAGATACTTGTGTCCTGCTGCCACTCCCCTGCATCTGGCATTTTAAAGTAGACTATTACCCTTACACTACCCCCAAGGAAGACACCAGACTGAGGTTGGGGTTTAACTTTATTAAGCACAATGTAAATCATGTAACCTACTGAACACCAATCCCTCCCTCGCTAGTCTGGGATAGGCAAAAAAACTGCCATCCATACTTGGCCAATTTGGATGACAGAAAAAAATTCCTACCTGGCCCTCATGATGAACGACCAGCTAATCTCAGACTGGACATACCCATCAATACTCTAGGTGTGGCCTTACCATTGCCTTGTACAATGACAATACAATATTGGCTGTTTTATTCTCAATCCCTTTTCTAATTATCCCTAACATGGAATTTGCCTTCTTCATTGCCGCTGCACACTGGGTCAACATTTTCATCGAGCTGTCCACTAGCACCCCAAGATCTTTCTCTTGAGCTATCACAGATAGTTCAGAACCCATTAACCTATATGTGAATTTTTGATTTTTTTTGCCCCAATATGCATTACTTTGCACTTATTTACATTGAAACGCATCTGCCATTTTATTGCCCATTCTCCCAGTTGTGAGAGATCCTTCTGGAGCTCTTCACAATCCTTTCTAGTTTTCACCACCTGGAAAAGTTTAGTGTCATCTGCAAATTTGGCCACCTCACTGCTTATGCCTGCCTCCAGGTCATTTATGAATAAGTTAAAAAGCACTGGTCCCAGGACAGATCCCTGGGGCACACCACTCTTCACCTCTCTCCACTGTGAAAATTGCCCCTTAATCCCCACTCTCTGTTTCCTGATCCTCAACCAATTCTCAATCCACAAGAGGACCTGACCTCTTATTCCCTGAAGTTTTTTCAGCAGCCTTTGGTGAGGGACAGTGTCAAATGCTTTCTGAAAATCCAGATATATAATATCAACTGGTTCACCAACATCCAGATGCCTGTTGACCTTTTCGAAGAATTCCAAAAGGTTTGTGAGGCAAGACTTACTCTTAAAGAAGCCATGCTGATTCTCCCCCAGCAAGGTTTGGTTTTCTATATGTTTTAGGATTTTGTCTTTGATTAGACTTTCCACCATCTTACCTGGAATGGACGTGAGGTTGACCAGCCTATAGTTTCCTGGATCCCCCCTCCTAACTTTTTTAAAGATTGGTGTGACATTTGCTATCCTCCAGTCCTCTGGTACTGTGGCAGTTTTAAGGCATAAGTTGCTTATTATAGCCAAGAGATCAGCAACTTCATTCTTTAGCTCCTTAATAACTCTTGGGTGAATGCCATCTGGGCCCGATTACTTATTTGTCTTTAATTTATCAATTAAATCTAACACATCCTCTCTTTTAACTTCTATCTGACTTAGTTCCCTAGTCAAAAGGGACTGTTCAGGCAGTGGTAACTGCCCAAGGTCTTCTGTCCTGAAGACAGATGCAAAGAATTCATTTAATTTCTCTGCAATCTCTAAGTCTCCTTTTCTCTCCCCTTTCCCTCCCTCACCATCCAGCGGGCCAACTGCCTTTGTGGCAGGTTTCCTACTCCTAATGTATTTTAAAAAGCTTTTATTATTCCTCTTTGTGTTGCTAGCCATGCGTTCCTCAGTCTTTCTTGGCCTCCCATAGCACCTTCTTACATGTCTTTTGCCAGAGTTTATGGTCCTTTTTATTTTCTTCATTTGGGCAAGACTTCCACTTCCTTGCCCTTTACAGCCTCTCTAACTTGCCCGTTACCCATGCTGGCACCCCTTGCAAATAGATGAGCCCTTCTTTCTTTGTGGGATACACTTCCTCTGGGCTTCTACTATTGTTGTTTTAAACAACCTCCATGCTTTCTCCATGCTGCCCCTCTGAGGGTGGGACGAAGCCTGCAAGTCCCCGGAAGTCTCACTATGGTCCTTCTCTACCTGCCTCTGCTTCTCCAGGTCTGCAACCAAGGACTCTAGGAGCAGAATCATTCCCTGAGTGCTTGGAGCTCCTTGCAGCGAGGACACACCCACGACTTATGCCCAAGAGGCATATAGTCATACATGTGGCACTCAGTGCAAAACACTGGAAAGCCCCCACCCTGCTGCTGCCTGCCTGCCTGCATAGCTATCTTAGATGTGGGAATTGGCTACTCCTCACAGAAGCTGAAGGGTAGTGTTTTGGGGCCCTGGCTTCCTCACCCTGCTGCTGAACTCGCACAGCTGCTCAACTCGCCTACCTGGCACTTGGTTCCGAGGCACTTAGTTCCAGGATACACTCACAGCTCGTGATAGCTTTATAGTTCTACATATGCACAAAACCGCAGTATTGATGTGACAGTTAATGCCATACTTGCACAATCTCCTCCTCTACACACGGAGCATTCACCCACATTGAAGTGAGTGGAGAAACCTGTTTGTATGGAACTTCAACAGCCGATCACCAGGTGTATACAAATTTGCCCTAATCCAGTGCTTTTGGAAACATGTATTGTAACTACTGGTACAGTATGCATTTGGAGGCATGCTGTCCTATGTGACTGCCAAATAGAAATCTATGCCATTGATTGATTTTTGAGTTCCTATTTACAATATATTGAACTATTGCTCCTTTCAGCTCAAGCAAAAATAGAAGAAAACTCCCCTGGTTCTGGAATGGGAAAGTTTCACAGGACACTTTGTGTTTGGCTTTAGGAGAGGCAATGATTTAACAACAACTATATGACCTCCTTTTGGACGGCTCAAAGCCATGTGTTAATCATCTTCTTGACTTTAATTTCACAAGCTTGGGGTTTCATCCTGTTTGTGTGATTTCCAGGAAACACAGGAGGTGGGGCAATGAAACAATGAATAATGTCAGAACTCTGGGAGTGGTTACAATCAGGTACACTTCAAATAGTGGGAAGGGCTACTGTACACACAGCCTCACTGGTTGTTATTGCTGGCTGAGCAGGATCACAGCTACAGCTTTGAAAAGAAGCGGAAACAAAACCCCTTTGCTCTCTCTGTCAAAGGATATGGCTCTGCAGGAAGTTAATGGGGCTTTTTCCAATAGCTACAGAAACCCTGCATTTGAGGTAAGCCTAAAAGATTTTTATTCTACTGAAGTCTAAATTGCCATGGAAGGGAGATAATCTGCTCTCCACCGGCACAGATTTGGCAATCACTGATTTACCGACAAGGTTGTCCTGCCGTGCAAAGTGCTTGTGGCCAAATTCTGAACATAATTGAGCTACTTAGAACAGAGGCGCTCTTTCTTTTAACACTTGTAGTATGGGTATTGCAGGCCAAGCCTTTTGTTTGCTTTTGCCTTGGGGCAGTATTACCTGCGCTCAAAGGCTTTATTCTATCCTGCTTGTTACCTTTTTGATTGCTCAGCATCTCAAGCTGGCATTGTGCTAATTGTGTTGTTGTGACTGCGAGTCTGGCTCTGTGCCCGATTTGGTTCTAGCAAACACTGCGCTTGACAGTATTTAAGCTACCTTGTTCCATCATAACAATTTTAAAAATGACCAACACATTCCTAAAATGAATGTGCAGGCTCAAATTCACTGAGTGAAACGGTTCCCAAATCTTTATGAACATGTAAGGACTAACCTTGGGATCTTTAAGCCAACAGTACAAAACCCAAATGTGTGGGCAGGTTTTACACCATCTTAGGATCCTCTTCCTTGATGGGCAAGAGGTTTAGGGCACAATCCTAACCTGGAATTAGGCCAACAAAGTCTGGCAGGCACAAGGGCCACCGTAAAGTGTGTTTGGACCACTCTTGGAGGCAGGGTAAAAGGTAAAGGCTTCCCCACGACCGAATGGTCTAGTCGTGACCGACTGTAGGGGGCGGTGCTCATCTCCGTTTCAAAGCCTGTAGAGCCAGCGTTTTTGTCCGATCATGTGGCCAGCATGACTCTACGCCGTAGCGCACGGAACGCCGTTCCCTTCCCACCGAAGTGGTCCCTATTTATCTACTTGCATTTTAGGTGCTTTCGAACTGCTAGGTTGGCAGGAGCTGGGACAAGCAACGGGAGCTCACTCCGTCACGCAGTCTCGAACTCCCAACCTTGCGGTCGAAAGCCCAGCAACAGCAGATTAACTTGCTGCGCCACCACGTCCCTAAGCAGAGAGGTGTGCTGGCCTCTCTGACTTGGAGAGTGGTCCAAACATACTTTATGCTGTTGTTTGTGCCAGCCAAACTTTGCTGGCCTAACTGTGCTGGCCTAACTCCAGGTTAGGATTGCACCCTTAACCATGTCCATCATGAAAATAGGATCTATGTGCATGGTAACTTCCTACAGTTACATACACCAAGGCTACACACATAGCTTGAAGTAATGTTAGGAATAGTACATTCATTCCTATTAATATTTATCCCAGGATAGCATCTTTTCCTATGGCTATTTTCCATTTTCTCCCATATGTTTTGTTTTGCTTCTTTATTTCTCTTGCCTTGTAAAATGCTTTGGGCAGCAGCAGCAGGAGGCCAGCAGACACCCAAACAGGAAACAGTGAAAAGAGCAGGAGGAAGCATTTCTCATTATATTTAAGCAATTATTCCAAAATCCAGACACCTTCCCGTCCCAAGCGGTCCAGATAAAGGATGCTATGCCTGTTTCTATGAATTGCAACTAAACTTTGCAAAGTCTGACAAGCCATGGCAGCAATGGCAGTAGTTGACTCCCCATGCAAACAAGCTCTCCCTTGGGCATCTGGCTTTTTTGGTGGTACATGAATCTGGAAACCTGGAGCTGGGGTCTTGTAAAACAGTTGCTAGGCTATGGAGCATCACAAAATATTTTCTTAATTTGTAATTTGACAAGTTTCATACATGCCAATGAAACATAAAGAAATATAATGTTACATCTCTGTATCCATTACCACTATTTACCTGTGCAGACAAACACTGTCCAACACTGTTGGTTAATCATTTGCTACCAAAATAAATTATTACTTAATTAATGAATGATAAGTAGATATAATGTGTTTTGCATTTGTGAAAAAATAATCATTTTGATATAGTGATTTTGCTAATATACAGCATTGTTGTCTGGTTATTATTGTTCTGTTGTTGTATATACAGGCATGCCCTGGTATCTACTGATTCGGTATCCAGTTGTAGTTATTCACGGATACTATGGCTACTGGAATGCCTATTAAAAAGATAGGGGAACATTAAACATAGTTGCAGCAAGACCATTGATGTGCGCCTGTCTTTAAAAAGATAGTCCCTAGTATCTGTGGTTTCAGGTATCCAGGATGGGGTCCGGAATGGAACCCCAGCAGATACAGGGCACACCTGCAAGGCGTTTTTGACCACTATTGTGTGGAAAAGTGCCAAACATCCATGATAATGACTAGTTGCATCTATTTCCTCCACTCTGCCCAGAGACAGTGGAAAGACCTGCAGTCTGCACTCTGTCTGCATCCAGGCAAAATGGGAGTAGTTACACTGTCCTAGTAAAAACTGGAGGACTAGGGAAAAGTGGCCATCCCCTTAGTGATATTATGTATCATAAGGGATGAAAGCAGCCTCCCTTGTTTTGCAATGCCCTTACCTCGGGGATGAAAAGTTGGATAGGATTGCACCCATGTTTTGAAATAGCCTTGAAGACACTCCACTGGGCAATTCCCCTGCACAAATTTGCCTACACGTTATTTTACATATCAACAAGGAACTAAACCAGAGTGTGGTGAGGATGCTAATGGGTTCTGAGCTGTCTGTGACAGCTCAGGAGAGAGATCTCGGGGTGCTGGTGGACAATTCAATGAAGGTGTCGACCCAGTGTGCGGCAGCAATTAAGAAGGTCAATTCCATGCTTGGGGTCATTAAAAAAGGGGTTGAGAATAAAACAGCCAATATTATCATGCCATTGTACAAATCGATGGTAAGGCCGCACCTGGAATATTGTGTTCAGTTCTGGTCGCCACATCTCAAAAAGGACATAGTGAAACTGGAAAAGGTGCAGAAGAGAGCGACAAAAATGATTAAGGGGCTGGGGCACCTCCCTTATGAAGAAAGACTGCAGCATTTGGGGCTCTTCAGCCTAGAAAAAAGGCGCCTGAGGGGGGGCATGATTGAGACATACAAAATTATGCATGGAAGGGATAGAGTCGATAAAGGGATGTTCTTTTCCCTCTCTCAAAACACCAGAACCAGGGGACATCCGCTAAAACTGAGGGTTGGGAGAGTTAAAACAGATAAAAGGAAGTACTTTTTTACCCAGTGGGTAGTTAATCTGTGGAACTCTCTGCCACTGGAGGTGGTGATGGCATCTGGTCTTGATGCCTTTAAGAGGGGATTGGATGGATTTCTGGAGTAAAGGTCCATAGTGGGCTATAGGCAATGATGGATTGTGCAACCTCCTTACAAAGGTGGTGGGCTACTGGTACCAGGTGCAAGGGAGCGGCAACAGGATGCAAGCATCTTGTTGTCTCATGCCTCCCTGGAGCACCTGGTGGGCTGCTGTGAGATACAGGAAGCTGGACTAGATGGGCCTTTGGCCTGATCCAGCAGGGCTCTTCTTATGTTCTTATGATGTGGCAGGTGAGGCAGAATTGCCCTACCATTGTTCTTTGAAAATTGCCTCCACTGCTCTTGCAGTGGCTGTGATCCTGCAAATCCTTCCAACCCTTGGGCGTCAGCTGCTTAAAGCTTTTGTGATCAGAGCAATGGGGACTTTTCAAAGAAGTCTGGTAGGGTAGTTCCGCCTCACCTGCCACACCCTAACAGCATGTCACTGTATCCCCATGATACAGAAGGGAGGAGAACAGAAACTAATGGAACAGTGGCTTGCCTAAGGATATCTAGGGATCTCATAACATATGTAAGAGTGGAGATTTTTCAACTGATTCATTATTAGTCACTAGACCATACTGTCATGAACCATGCTCTATTTCAATGTGCAGTATTTTCTCAATCAGCTTTCATGCAACTAAAACTTGAAGAAATAAGAGGTTATCAAGTTCAGGTTTCTGTCCCAAAGCAGGGTTACTCCTGTAACAATCCTTGAGTGGTAAAGCCTTATGATCCAGAACAGAGCATACAAAAAGTAAAGAACAGCTCCTAAAGTGCCTAAAGAATTGCACTGCACCAGGGATCACAGCTGAAATGAGTTAGAGAGAGGACCACTGTTGCTTTATGCTTAGCAGAGTTGGCACATCTAAACCCCTTGAAGTCAACAGGGGGCTAGGTACACCTAACTCTGCACTTAAATACCATATGTTACATGTTTACTCCTTGGGAGATTAGATTAAGGGTGCAATCCTAACCGGGAGTTCACAAACTAACAATCCAATGTATCTGCAGCTGTTCCTTTTGATGAAGCTCTGGTAGCTCTCACTTTTAATATCACTTTAGCCGGTCTCACAAAGAATTAGAAGTGTATAATCCTTCAATAAAATTCATCTAATAAGCAATTTATTTATATAAGTAGTTGTGGTTTATTTATTGAAAAATTATTCATTGCCATTTTCTGGGTGTGATTTAAGGACTGGCACTTGATTCAGAAACCACTACAACCAGTTATTCTAATTGTGGGATGAGTAAGAGGTACTGACAGGAAATAAATGGAATTCATATTTAGCTGAGAGATGATATCTAGAATGTTGTTATTATGTAATGTGTGGATTGTAAACATGGAGAGGATCTAAGGGGGAAAAAAAGTACTTCTTTGACAAAGCCTGACAGAGCTTGGACCCAGAAACCTTACCACTTCCTGTCATGGAGGAAGCCTCCAAAGAAATGCTGGCAGTCAGACACTTCCTTCCTGTGTAACTAAGTCCAGGTTAGGATAGCACCATGAGAGTGCAATCCTAACCAGGAGTTAGGCCAGCAAAGTTTAGCTGGCACAAGGGTCACCATAACAAGCACGCTTGGACCACTCCCTGGGTCAGGGGGATGGTACACATCTGTGTGGTGGCCTCTCTGACTCCAAGAGTGATCCAAACATACTTTACAGTGTCCCCTTGTGTCAGCCAAACTTTGCCGGTTTAACTGTGCTGGCCTAACTCCAGGTTAGGATTGTTCCCTGTGTATGATAATGTTTTGGCTCTGTAAACCATTTTGGGTGCCCTTTGAGAAGAAAAGCAGGATACAAAATGAGTAAAACCAACCAAAAAAAGAAATAAGGAAGAACTAAAACGGCGGGAGAAATTGCACTTACTAGAATTGATCTCAGTGAAGGTGCAATCCTAACCTGCTATTAAGCCAGCATAAGTCATTTGGGCTGGCCCAGGAGTGTTGCAAACACGCCATAAAGCATATTTGGATCACTGTAAGAGCGCAATCGTAAACTGGAGTTAGGCCGGCATAAACTAAGCCGGCAAAGTATGGCCAGCACGAGGGCCACCATAAAGCGTTTTTGGACGACTCTTGAAGTCAGGGAGGATGGCGCATGTGAGTGTGCATGTGAGTGGCGCACTCTTTTTTTTTTTCCTAGACCATTGGCGACTAGCAACTCTCAAGACTTCTTAAGGGTCTTGGTAAAAATCTCTTGAGCTGGACTATAGTGTCGTTGGATATTGATGCTGTTGAACACTGTTGATGCAGTGTTGATGCTGCTGCAATGCAGCCCCAAGGCAAAGGAACAAACATTCTCATACCTTAATATAAGTAGAACACCATGACTGCCCCCACCCCCTGCAAGTTGCAACGCACCTCCCTTTGGCATGGCTGCATCAGTGCTGAAACGCTGAATAGGACTGGGCCCTGTATTAACGAAGACGTGAATCTTGTGTATTCTTTTGGCTACTGTCACTTCATCCATGAAGGTCCTATTGAGTTTCCTATGATGTGGATCACTAAACTGGATTTACAATAGCTCTTTTCAGACATTCAATCTGTACAGTCTTGAGTGGCTGTAGGAATGGGATTGAGTGTGTTGCCCTTCCCCATGTGAGTTCATTTGAAGTTCAGAATAGAGCATACACATGCATGGGTTGTGTTCCAATCTTCCAATTAATACAGTGGGTCAGAAGGAGTGCCGTCTGCTTTGATGCTGTTCTGCTCCCCCTTCAGTCTACACCGATTAAACATCTGAATAAGGCCATTGTCTATCTTTGATCATGATGCCTTCTTATTAAAAAGTTGCAGTGCGGACACGACATTGCTGTTGTTCAAGGTGCAGTTATAAGTCCGTTAACATTTCTATTTTGGGTTCATCTACTATTTCCATTTGTTGTGCCTTTTTAGGATGATATCAAAAATGATACTGCAGACAAGAAAAAGGATACTACAGTTCGAAACAGGAACCTAGAAAAGGACACTTCTCTGCATCCTAACCAGGTAACTTTCTTCAGTGGTTCCAGATCATACAGCCCAATCCTTCCTAATCCTATCCCCTGCCAATGCAGCAGTGTCAATGCTACTCTTCCCCCTAACAGAGGTTGTGTATTTTTAACAGCTTCATACAGACAGATATGCAACAGTTGCAGCTTTTCCAGATGAAGTTGCAATATGAAAATGCTTCACCTGTGAAGTGTTCACCTGTTGGATCAGTGTTAAGGGCTCTGAGCTTCTCTTTTAGTGGGGCTGATGCCCCATAGCACATTCCCCATTGGCACAGCTATGTCAGTGCTGGAAGGCTGCTCTGGATTTGGGCCTTATGCTGTCTGCAATGCCGACTAACTGCAAATTAAAAACACATTTTCCCTTTATTTGATTACATTATCCTTATTGTTTTATGTTTCTTTTTTCCAGTATGATGGAAACATTGACATTGAGAATGACCAGCATATGAACAAATATGAATCCGAAGAACATGAAAAAACTGGGTGCAAAGGGTAATAATTTCATCTTGGATACTCTACCAATACTTCTATTTTTCAAGTGAAATGTTGCCAATATGTCCAGATTGGCTTTGGTAGCCCAGTATTCCTCCACACCATCAAAATCTTCGCAGATCCTATCATTTGCTGACAGGAAAAGCCTATTCCAGAGAACACTAAGAACCACTAAGACTATTCATGTATCATATTTGAGAAGTTTTTGGTGTTTAAAGCCCAAAATAGCTTGAGCCTCAGCTATCGAACTTTTACTTCATATGAATCTGCTGGCCCACTAATTGGGCTGAGGTAATTGGGCTGAGACTGGTGGGATTCAGGACAGAACCTTTTCTGTAGCTGTACTCAGATTGTGGAACTCCGTCCCCCAGGAAGCTTTCCTGGTCCTCTCCATCACTGTCTTTTGGAACAAAAGTGAAAAACATCTCCTTGTTGGACTTGTCTTGACTTGTCTTTGGACTTTTAGGGCTCAATCCTATCCAGATTTCCAGTGCCAGTACAGCCATGCCAAAGGGATATGTGTTGCATCCTGTGGTGTACGGGTAGTTAGTCACAGAAGTCTCCTCAAGGTATGGAAACATTTGTTACCTTATCTTGGCGCTGCACTTTGGCAAATTGCTGGAAAATTGGATAGGATTGGGCCCTTAATTGATTATGGTTTGGAGTATTATTTATTATTTTTTCACATTTTATACCACCCTTCCTCCAAGGAACTAAGGGTAATATACATCATTCTTCCCCACCTTTTGTCCTCACAACAAGCCTGTTGTGGGTTCAACCCCAGAATGCTTTATTAAAGGTGCTATAAAAAATCTTGTATTAAAAATATTTGCACTTTCTCTTTGTAAACCAGGAGAATGTACAGTGAGGGGGAAAACTATTTGATCTCCTTTTGATTTTGTACGTTTGCCCACTGACAAATGATCAGTCCACCACCATCTTGTGAGGTACACCACATGAGAGAAAGCAATTTGCCCAGAGTGAATTTCATGGCAGAACAAGAATTTAGAGACAAGTCTTTGCAATCAGTGATCAACACTCCACACTGGCTGTCATTATGGATGGATCATTTGCATATATTAATCAAATGGAGCACTTGAATGTAATTTTTAACTGTGGTCTGAACAGATACTGAGCATTATTAAGATCAACAGCAGCCTTTCAAAGTATACTTTACTACTTTATTACAGTGTTGGTGAGATATAAACCTCCAATAGTAAATAAATGTAGCAATAAGATACTAAAACGCAGACAAAAGAGATACATTTGAAAAGTTCCATTTGAAGTTCTCAAAAGAGGACAATGATAGGAATGTATAGACCCATTAAGACCCCAATCCTATCATTCCCCCTGCCCACTGGTGCAGCTGCACCGAAAAGGAGCACACTGGATCCAGTGGGGGCTGTAGATTTCAACTTTCAAGCACCAGGGCAAGGGTAATGCACCTCTGAGGAAAGGGAACAAACACTGGTGCAGCTATGTCAATGCTGGAAAATTGGTTATGATTGCACCCTAACCCTAACCCTTCTGAAAGCCTCCCACTGTGCAGTATAGCTCCTCAGGCTTGCAATAGCTCTTTAGCTGGCTCACGTTTGAGGCATGGGGAGAGGCAGTAAGAAGGGAGGATAGGATCTGGAGTGCTCCATTGCCACAGGATCCATCATCTCTTTCAGCCTCCCGCTTGTGTTCCTCCTTCTGCACCTCTGTTTCACACCCCCCCCCGCTCCAAACCTGCTGCTGCCTTACCTGTTCTAGTGGGTCCAGGTGGGTCCAGTGGTGGAGAAGAAGCACTGCCACCTCTTGGGGCAATGCGCCCAAAATGGCCACCAATGGAGTGCTGTGAGCTCCATCGGCAGTCATTTTACAACAGCAGAACTCAAATGGCTGCACAAAACAACCCAATCCCAGATAGGATTGTGCTTAATATGCATTAGCTTAGTTATAAAAACACTGCACCTGATATTGCAAACCCCATTTTACCACAGCGCAGAAAGGTGACATTTGAGATATGGTGGCTTACTCAAGGTTCGTGGCTGAGTAGAGACTTAAAGTTTATTTGCTGGAATTTAATTTCTGTTTGTGTTCTCTCACCCTTTTTGTTTTTGTCTGTCTAGGTACCTGGCAAAAAAATACAACATGATGTTTCGTTTTTGCAGGAAACATAAAACCACAATCCGATATGTGATGTATGGAATACTAATAACAGGTATTTATTAGACATAAGGAAAATCACAATCTATTAGTTTTAGGTATTAGTTTTAGGTAGTTTTAGGCTGTATATTCAAATCTGACATTAACTACACAAAATGGAATTAAGTTATCAGACAATAATAGAAAGTTATCTGACAATTCACAAATATACTTTTAAATATATTTCAAATATTTTTGAAAGGCATGCAAAAATAAAAAGTCAGTATGGTTTATAATTAGGGGAAATTATAGAAAAATAAGTTACAAACATTTTCTCAAAAACATATATAGATATATGTTTCTGAAACTTCAAAACACTGTTCCTCCCTTCCAGTTCCTAAACTTAATAGCTAAGCATATGCTAAGCATGTCTCTTTGCTTGAGACAATAAGCCCATACCTCATGGCTTTGTAAACACTATTTTTACATTGTTGCTTAATGTCATCCCCAGTTACACATTAGCCACACATTTACTACAGCTTGTAAAATGAAGGGAGTTAAATGAGCTGCTCTATTCCACCTCTTCTTGAATCTGTCAGACAGACCCTCCTAGTAGGGCTTTTGGTGGGGTAGGAGGCACCTACCCCAGTTCTTAATGAAAACACAGTGAGGATTCCATGAACACATCAACATTTGATGGTTAATCCCACATGATCCCACATGCAAATCCTGTCAGTTGCTCCCAGGATCCCATCAACTAATCCCACCCCTGTCATGACTCATTCCCCATCCCCATTATGCACTCCCAGAGCTGTTCACTGAAGTACACTTATTAGAAAGAGCAGAAAAGGTTACCAGGAAGCCTGGCATGAACCTGAGCAGGCCTGGGGCACAATCTCCTGGTGTCTGAAGGGGCACTCCAGATGCCCCCCCCCTTTAACTGGTAGTGCTCTTGTCCAGTGGTGTTCAACCCTTTTTGTTCCCATAAGTTGCCTCAGACCCTATATCTGAGGCTCTGTGACTCCACTGGGATTGCAATCCCAAGGTTGGTCTATTCTCCAGCATTCAAAAATCCCTTGGAGATGGCATTACACACACACACTGCCCCAGGAGGAGGTAGAGATGAAAGTAGCTATTTAAATATTCTGATGTTCCAGGCACACTATCCAGAAAGTTACATCATATATGATACGTAGCTTGCAGCCACACTCACACAGCATGCACTGCACATTATTGTGGAGGGATCATGGCCAGAAGGCCAAGAGATAAAGAAACGTACTCCTTGGTAGGCTTTTGGGTTCTCCTATGGGTCTCCTTCAACTCACGCCAGCTATGTAGCCATGGATAGCAAGGGGGTGGAGTGGGTTTGGAATTGAGGATAGGATCTGGCATGTGTTTTGGTCAGCAAAAGACACCTCCTCCCTCCCTCTGCCAGCTATGATGGATGCAAAGAATTCATTCAACTTCCCTGCAATCTCCATATCCTCTTTCATGTTCCCTTTTATTCCCTTATTATCAGAGGCTGCAATCCAATACACGTTACCATTGAAAATAGTGGGACTTTCTTCTGAGTAACATCTGTAGGGTTGCTCTGTAAGGGTTCGACCCCCTCCCTGGCAGGTTTCCTACTTTCAGTGTATTTAAAGTAGTGGTTTATTCTTTGTCTAATGTTTTTAGCCATGGTCTCCACATATTCTTTTTTCATATCCCTTACTGTCAGTGTACAGACAGTACACCTTTTGCCAGACTTTGTGCTCCTTTTTATTTTCCTCATTTGGGCAATGCTTTAACCTTCTGAAGGAAGCCTTCTTCGCCTTTATGGCTTCCTTGACTTCACCCGTGAGCCATGCTGGCCTCCTCCTGGATATGGTTGTACCTTTGCCTACTTAGTGATACACATTTTTGCTATGGCTTTAAATGCCCTCTCTGGAAGAATGTGACTCTCTTAAATTTCCCTTTCAGCATCCTTTTTACTAGGGTTACCAGATACAAATTGGGACAGAGTGCCTATACCTTACCATTGTATAGAAGAGGGAATTTGGTCTAGTGCAGCTTTTGAAAGCCTCTGTGATGAGCTGCACCTGCCCAAATTTCCTCTTCGATACCGTGGTTAAAGTATAGGCACTCTGTTCCTGTTTGTATCTGGTAACCCTACTTTTTACTAGTCTCCTAGTAGTCTTTCCCCTGCGTTTAAAAAGTGACCTTCAATACAAATTAAGATAATCTAGTGAAGACCACTGATTTATGCGAGCAGGACTCTTTGATGGTGTCAAAATAAAGCTTGGATAATGGCAGCAAAAATGTTTGAGGGTCACTTTGGGATATTGCTGGGGAAAGGAGCAGGGGAGACAAATATTGTATGTGGCGGATGTATTTGATGTGCTTCTGCTTGTTTCCATGACAGCTTATCTGGCAATGGTAATTGCGGCCTGTATCTTGAATTTTCGCAGAGCCTTGGCCCTCTTTGTACTCACCATCCTAGGCATCTTTTTTATCGGTTGGGACTTTATGATGGGCAGATACCAGGACAGAATTGCAGACTCACTTTCCCCTTGTGGAAGGTTCCTGAAAGCACAGTGGTTTTGGCTTAAATGGTAAATATTGCCGTTTCCTTTCTTTGCAGACTCTGGACAAGATCACTAATTTGTTGTAGCTCCTTATTATCATACTGCTATGACTTTGTGCACTGAAAGCATACTTTTGAAATCATTTTTCCGCCAAGGGAAGTATAAATATAACTGAGGATCTTAAGGTATTAGATAGATAGGTTAAGGCAGCGTTATTCAAACTGTGGGTCAGGACCCACTTGGTGGGTCGTGTCCTGATGTCTGGTGGGTCATGGAAAGCTGGGAGCAGCCATCTTGGAAGCTGAAGAATTTACTCTTGTTATATTCCTTTTGTCAGTGTTAACAGTTTGAATGTTCAAGTGAGGGTTTTTTTTAATTCTGTTTTTAGTACAGTGCTTTTACATAATATTTTGTCCTCATCTTGCTTTCTGTCAGGGATGTTTCATGGTTGTGCAATTGCTGTAGTCCAAGAATGTCAATTTGCATTTCAGGAGTGTCATTTTTATTACGTTACAATGACAGCATTTTCTGCTTGATGATATCACTTCCTGCCAGGACATAACTTCCGGTGGGTCCGGAAGTGTTCCAGAAGGGACATGAGTACCCTTCTAAAAAGTGGGTGCCAGTCTAAAAAGTTTGAATACCACTGCCTTAAGATATTGAGAAACAACCAGGAGCAGGGGAATGGGCCACCACATGAGAGGAATGATTGCATTGCCACTGCCGGGGAGTCAGGGGCTTTTTTGCACTTACCCCTGTTTGCAGCGGCCAGTTGCAGGGAGACTTGCGGAGGCCTCTGCAGGGCTCTGCATCTCCAAACATTGAAACATTGCAATTGCAACCCACTGGGTTATGATAAAAAAAAAAACAGAAGTGGGATGTGATTGCAATTTTTCAATGTTTAAAGGTGCAGGGAGCACTGCAGAGGCCTCCAGGGGTCCCCGAAACCACTTGTGGATTGTGGCTGTGGACGTGGATAAGCACAAAAAAGCCCCAGCAGCGGTGCAATTGTTCCCACTGTATTGCTCCCTTAAGGGGGCAGAGGTAAGTGTTCTCACGCTGGTGAGTTATGACCCATCAGCTTGAGAACCCGTTTTAGAACGCAATCCTAACCTAACGTTATGCCGGCACAGTTAGGCCAGCAAAGTTTGGCTGCCACAAGGGACACGGTAAAGTATGTTGGGACCACTCTCTGACTCCGAGAGGCCAGCCCAGCCTCCCTGACTCCAAGAGTGGTCCCAACATGGTCCTTGTCGTCTTAGTCTTCCAGCCCAATCTTAACTAATCTGTGCTTCGCAGACACCGGCTGTCACAAAAGCACCGTAATATCAAATGACTGCACCTGTGTAACGTCTGCCTGTCACTGAAGCTGCAAAAGATACCTGCACACCTACCATGAGAATATGTCCACCCCATCTTTAAGAAATTAAATTTCAAACTACTTAACCTCTATTTCATTATTATGGAAGACTATTCTAAATAGTAAATAGGGATCTGCTGGATGTATAGTATGACTATCGACTGAACATCAATCTTCTATTGTGGCTGCCAGGCAACGATTGACAAAACTCCTTGCTTTTGCTGTCCTAGGCAAGCCACATATTTTTTTCTGGGAGATGGGAGATTTTTTGAGCCTCTGATGGGCAGTAAGGCATGGGTGGTGACTCCCTTGAAAGGATATGCTTTGAGCGTGAATGTAGGTGCTACATACATAGACTAAGATTGTGACTTTTTTCAGTATCTTTTTCATGGCAATTTGACTTCCTTTGACCTAGGGTAGTGTGGATCGCTCTGGTAGCTGCCATTGTGTGCTGGCTCATCTTTGACACTGCCAAACAAGGAACCAACCAGCTCATCTCCTTTGGTGGACTTGTAATGTATGTTCTGTTGCTGCTGCTATTTTCCAAATACCCAACTAAAGTGAGTATTCACAATTTCATTTTCTTCTTCTGTCTTTTTGGTTCATGTGCTGTTATTAACCATAATGCATCTTTAGTAAGTCAGGAGTACCTAAGAGTCAGTCTCTCTCTCTCTCTCTCTCTCTCTCTCTCTCACACACACACACACACACACACACACACACACACACACACACACACACACAGAGAGAGAGAGAGAGAGAATGAATTATGGAATTAGCAACATTCAAAATACATCTACTTGCAAAAAGAAAACTAGTTTAAATTTGCATCCTTTAGGAAAGAAATGAAAGACTTTTTGATACAATATCTCTCAATAGGATCAAACTCCTTAGAGCAGAAGAAGACATTCGGTAGCAAACACAGGATTACAATCTCATATGTCTTGATAATAGGCAAACTGAGTCAAGGAGTATTTGCAAAATAGAAAAAGGTAAAGGGGTTAGTTACATAATCAGGTATGGACCCAGATCATATAGAGGCAGTTATTAAGCAGTTCCATCTTCCTGAAGGTGCAGGCCAGGCAAAAGAGGACTTGAAAATAGGATATACTTTTATAAGAAACTATCAGGCCAATCTGGGCTGGCCCATGGCATGCAGTGCGCTAGCATATCTGCTGCTGCATGCTATGGGTCGTCCAGGAACCATGGTGTAACAGGGAAGTAAGTAAAACACTGTTTTACTTGCCTACTCTGCTGCACAATGTTTTCCAATGGGCCTACTCAGATCTGTGCCTGTCCTTTGGCTGGTGTAAATCTGCATGGGTCCATGGGGGGGGGGGCATATTGAGGCCGCTAAGTGGGCACAGGGTATGCAAGTTCCATCAGCAGAAGGCCTGGATAGGATTGGGCCAAAAGAGAAGGAAGTCAATATGCAAACTGCAGAGTAAGGTTTACCAGCACACAGAAACGCAGACGACTACTAATAATCTATTTTCCCCTTTACCTTGTTTTCTTGACTATTCCAGTTGGTTAATATTATCAGGCTTTGTTTCCTGAAGAAATGCCATGTCTGCTACAGTTATCCAGACTACTACAACATTAAAAGAAATGTTGCCCTTTGATCACCAAGAAGCCCAGTTTACTTTTCAACAGTGGCTTTTATGTCTAGCACTACTAGTAGATCTAGCAGTGAGTCATATATTAATCCATTTCCTGGTTCACCAGTTTTCACAGAACTGCCTTCTAAGATGTTCACATTTATTCTTTATCTGAGCAAATAATAATAAAGCAAGAGATTTTATTCTGATAATCCAGTCTCTGAACAACACTTTATTTTTCCAGGACAATGACTGAATTGATTTTTTTTAACCCATAATCCTGCACAGCATGTTCCGAACAGGAACAAAAGTGGAAATTGATGTCCTAGTTATCTGGCATTCTCCCAAGGGTCTTTCTAGCCCCCTAAACGGCCAATTTTGTTACATTAAATTGGACACAAATCAACAGAGCTTCACTTGACTGCATCAAGTGGTGTAGGTCCGAGTTGACCCATAGTGGCTGCAGGGGCCCAGGGAAAGTGCAGAAATGCCCCCTTACCCTGCCTGAGGAAACCCCCAGCAGGGTAAGGGGG
>JAJKFI010000001.1:21926146-21955332 GCA_029204185.1 Lerista edwardsae | reverse complement strand
CCCCCTTACCCTGCTGGGGGTTTCCTCAGGCAGGGTAAGGGGGCATTTCTGCACTTTCCCTGGGCCCCTGCAGCCACTATGGGTCAACTCAGACCTACACCACTTGATGCAGTCAAGTGAAGCTCTGTTGATTTGTGTCCAATTTAATGTAACAAAATTGGCCGTTTAGGGGGCTAGAAAGACCCTTGGGAGAATGCCAGATAACTAGGACATCAATTTCCACTTTTGTTCCTGTTCGGAACATGCCATTACTCCCCCCTGCAGGATACACTGCAGGATACAGTGGAGGCCACACTGCCACAGCCACATCCCTGAATGTAGAGTTGGTTCACACTGGGCTGTTGATTCATAACTGGGAGGGGAAAGCAGTGTAGAAGAGAGAAAAACTGTCCAAAATGGACTACTACAAGTTCCAAACTAAGCAGGCCATGAGCCTGTTTACACTGCTAAATTCTTCCATGTGACCATGTATGGGGCTGGGGCCATAGCTCAATGGTCAAGCTGGATAGGTTCACTCCCATGAACAAGTAAACAAAGGCAAGGACACTTCAAGCGTCAAGAGTCTGTCGACACAGAATTGGTATTTGAGCAGAGGGATCATATTATTATTCTATCCCGTATTATTCTATGCCATTGAGTGTGCGATAGAATAATAATTCAGGATAATTTAAATGGCATTAGACACAATACTACAGGATGAAGTAGATGAAGGCAGGTACATCTAGGCACAATACTAGAGGGGCGGAGCGCTGATTCAATGTTGTTGCGTCGAGCTCTGCTGTTAGCGCCGATGCAGGAGTGCCTAGCAGCACCCCTGCATCGACGCTAAAGCAACAGGACCTGTTGCGCCCACACAGCACTTCCCTCGCATCGGCTAATGCCAGCCGGCGCGAGGGATTCTCTGTCCCGTATCGGGACGGGGATTGGTGGGAGGAGGGGAGGCGGGAGGCAGGACTTGGGCGGGACCTGGGCGTGCTTGGGAGGTGGCTGTATGGCCACTTTCTAAGCCTGTCAGCGAGGCCACACAGCCCCAATTCAGGCCACCTGTCTCCTTGGATCTGTGCCCGCTCTTTAGTGAGCACAGATTCAAGAAGCACATAGAGCACATGGAGAAGCACTCCAGTCTCCCCTATGGTAAGGGAGCGCACGCTCCCTTGCCGTGGGGAGGCTCCAGCCTAAACAGCCTCGGATATGGCGACGGCCTATCGGCCTCGCCAGTCCAGTGCTGCTTAGGATTGCGCCCTCAGAGAAACACAATATATACATGAATTTTTTTTTTGCATTTAAATAAAAAACAACAACCACAAACCAGTGCTCAGGAAACCCAGAATAAGGACTAACTCAAGGACTAACAAAACATAATGTTATTCTGGGTTTTCAGAACTAAGCAGAAGAAGCCATTTTTTACCCATCTAATTCTTTTCTTTCTGGAAATGTCCTTCAGGACTGAAGTTAAAAATCCCATGACGGAAAGCAGACTTAGGAATTTACTAAGTAGGCACTTCAGAAATACTTGCCATGCAGTAAAATTCATACGTTACTGAATTTATCAGCTTCAATATCTAATGGTTTTTATTATTGTTTTTAATGTATGACTAGGTTGTGTGGAGACCAGTAATTTGGGGAATAGGAATGCAATTTGTCCTTGGACTAATAACCTTGAGGACAAAAGCTGGATTTGATGCATTCAACTGGCTTGGTGGCCAAGTGCAAGTAAGTCTTGTATTTTAAAGACTTTAGATAGATAGGTAGATAGATAGGTTTATCCTCATCATTTTCACTATAAGCAACAAGAATTAGGTGGTTGTCAGGGAGAAAGAAATCCATATAGGTAGCTGTGCATGAGAGAATCTCAAAGTGGGCTTACTCTTAGGGCTGTAAGTAGTTCCCAAACTTTTCACCTGACAGCTCCTTTGTCTTACTGGGCCATTTGCTGCAGCTACAATCCTATACATTGCATAGGTCACCAGCAGGGGTTTGTGAGGATTCTGCAGCTCCCGTGGTTGGTTTCCATGGTTCCCTGTGGAGCTACAACTCACAGCTGAATGAATGAACTCACACTAGTGAATTTGCTGGTGCATATCCACATGGACCAGCACAATGGGATCAAGTCTGGAAAGGGATAGGATAGGGTAAAGCAATTACAATTAGCGCTCTCTCTCTCTCTCTCTCTCGCTCTCGCTCTCTCTCTGTGTGTAAAACTATGTATTTTATTTTTTCTTTTAGACTTTCTTGGGATACACAGATGCTGGAGCCGAGTTCGTGTTTGGTAAAACATATACCGATCATTTCTTTGCCTTCAAGGTAAATTGTTGTTGCTTATGTTGTGTGTAGCACATTCTTAAATAAAGAAGCCAGGTTAGAAAGCACTTTTCAGCCATGTTTTAGAGGAGTATATACATTGTTAGTAACTGAGAGCTCAATCCTAACCTGTCCTGGAATAGTCAGGCTGACAGGTGAGGAGCAGGCTTGGGTGCAACATGAAGATGAGGAGGAGGGGGCTTGGGTGCAACCTGAAGTCAGGGCGTTTTAATCTCCTTACCTTATGTCACACACCAGCTCCCCTGATATGGCTACTTGGATCTACACTGCAATTTTGCAGGCACAAATCTGAGCAGCCCATGTAAGGTCAGGGCCAGGGGTTGGGATCGAGCTATGTCAGCCAGGCCAGTCCCACTCCCATCCCGGGCCCAGTTCACTCCCCAGCCCACCCACAAATTCACTCCCCAGTCCACCCACAAACTGCCCTTTCCCCACCCCCAGAACACCCTCTCCCAGCCCTGTGCCACCTGCCCAGGCCAGCACAAACTTACTCTGTGCTGGCGCAGCTCTGGTGCACATCCATGCACTGGCTCAGCCTCCTTCTGAGAAGCTGAGGACATCCTTTATGGCACGTTTGCAACACTCGGGAGCAGGACACTTGGCTAGCCACTCTCTCTCCAACCCTCAGCTGCAATATAGGGACAATGATACTTACTATATAGGGTTGCTGTATATAGGGTTTGACTATATCAAAATAATTCATGTAAAGGATTTTGCATGTGCAGGAAGTACTAATATAGTGTATTACTATTTAAAATGACGGCAAGCTTATTCTGTTGAAACAGTATAGTGCAGAGGCAGGAACAGAGGTGTAACTGGAAGATCTGGTGCCCGGGGCGGTGATGTAACATGACATTGTGATGTCACTTCTGGGTTATCCCTGGAGGAAGCAGCACTAGTGGCTTTGTGCCCCCTGTTCCTTCTCCCATAGAGACTCCCCTTTGAAGGAGAAGGAATGGGGGCACGAAGCTACCAGTGCCTTCTCTGGGGAGAACCATAAGCGGTGCAAAGCCCTCACTTTTGGGTTTTCAGAAGTGGCTGCCTTGTGACCTACATTTGATGTAGCACCCGGGGCAGGTGCTCCTCAGACTCCACCCAAGTTTTGCTTCTGGGCAGGAATGCTTTTAGATGGGAGACCCAAATTCACCTTTACTCAGCCCCAGTTTTTAGTGGATAGTTTTGAGCAGCAGATTATTTTCTTTGCTTAGTATGACTTTTGTATACTATCTTGTTTCAAGGCATGCAAGGAACTCAAGGCAATAGTACATATGGGGGGTCTACCAAACATATACATACAACTTTATGATTTTTAATGAACATGTTTCATAAAGAAGAATCTAAAATGACTGGATGGTTTTCAAGGGTTTCCAAAGACAGACTCTTCAGAGCATGTCCTAGAGCTTGCCAGTGGAGCAAATACATATCTCTCCAAGCTCTTATTCCTTGTTATCTTTCTTAGAAAGAGCTCAGCAGTACTTGACCTCTTTGGAAAGGCATGTTGCCTAGCAACCAAGCTTTTACATCAGGTTGCTTTTCCAACAGAGGTGCGTATGCAATTAGAGCTCTTCCTTAACTTTTGTCCCTCTTTGGTAGAGGAGAAGGCTCAGGTCCACTTCATGTACATATACTGAACATCAAGTAACAAAAAACATTCCAAGAACAACTCTGCATATCTTAAGCTGTTTATCACTAGAAATTTAGGCATCGTATAGCTTAACAGCATGTTGAAATTGACAAGTTTATTCAGTAGTCCTGTTCTGTTCAATGAGACCTACATCCAAGAAAGCATAGGATTGCAGTGTTAGTCAATTCCTCTGAAAGAATGGTCCCCCTATATTAGCTGCAAGATGTTCTATAATTTTTTCATACTCAATATTATAGGATTTGTGCTTGTGGAAAGAAGTGTTATTAATAATGGCTATACTGTAGTAATAATAGCCCTTTTTAATTAATTGGCCGCTCAGTCCTAAGCTATGTTGGCACAGCAGGGCCGCAGGGCCTCTGCTGTATCCAAAGGAGCTTAGAAGCATGCTGAAGGCCTTCTTGGAATAAGGAGATCTTATTAGTTAGCTATTTAGCTGGCACAAGTTCGAACAGTCCAGTGTAGGGCGTTCAGGCCCAGGAGGAAGGCTAGGATTTGGCAGAGGCCTGCTCTGCCCTCCTCCCTTTCTGCCCTCCTCCTGCCAGAAATACTCTCTCCCATCCACCAATCCACCCTCCTGTTGCCCCACTTCCTCCAGGCACTGGCCTTCCTGCCAGCCCTGCTTCCTCTCCAGGTGCTGCTAGCATGTTTTACAGCGTGTTTGCAGCGCCCTTGGCTAGCATAGGGACAGCTGTTCTGGCTTAGGCTCCAGTCTGGATTGCACTCTCAACACACACCCCATGGTAAGTCTGCAACTGATTCTGTGGTTGAGGGGGAGTCAGGGAGGACCTCTCAAGGTAAGGGAATGTTTGTTTGCTTACCTTGGGGCTTCAATTTAGGGCCAATACAACTCCTATCCAGTTTTCTAGCCCTGATGTCCCAAATGGGGGTGTGTGTGCTGCATTCTGTTGCAGCTGCGGACCCAGCCAACGGGCCGCCCAGGGACGGGGCCTTTCCTTTAATGGAAGGAGGAGGTCCGCCCCCTCTGCTGTTTCCCTGCCCCCATGCACCGCTCTGCTTCCCCCCCCTGCCACTGCAGGCTCCATTTTGGAGCTGGACAATGGCAGGGGTGAGCAGGAAAGCCAAAAAACACTTGCCTCTCTGAGAGGCACATTGCCTCATTGCCGCTTTCCTCTTGCCCCAGAAGTGCTATACCTGAAGCCCCCTCCCCCCCCCCCGCGCGCACACACACCATGGTAGGTCTGCAACTGAGGGCACAATCCTAAACTGAGTTAGGCTGGCATAAGCTAAGCCAGCAAAGTTTGGCCAGCACAAGGGACACTGTAAAGTATGTTTGGACGACTCTCGGAGTCAGAGAGGCCAGCACACAGACGTGCACCATCCTCCCTGACTACGAGAGTGGTCCAAACACGCTTTATGATGGCCCTTGCGCTGGCCAAACCTTGCCGGCTAAGCTTATGCCAACCTAACTCCAGTTTAGGATTGCGCTCTGATTCTGTGGTAGAGGGGGAGTCAGGGAGGCCTCCTCAAGGCAAGGGAATGTTTGTTTGCTTACCTTGGGGCTGCATTTCATCTGCATCTGCACCAGAAACTTGGATAGCTAATAAAAGCATACACCTCTTGTCTGCCAGAAAGAAACACACTCTGGCTTTTTAAATTTTTTTTTTTTTTAAGAATTTATACCCCGCCTTTCCTATGCCAAAGCAAATGCCCAAGGCGGCTTACATGGACAGGCTAGTCTAAACCATCATTTTTCAATGGGGTTTTTACAATATCTGCGATTCTCCGAATCCTCCGTCCCAGATGTAGTCTTCACAGTGTGGTTCTCTCCTCTGGCCGTATGACAGTGAGCTTCAGCAGGTGATTCAGCTGCCCACACAAGTCCTCAAGGTTGGATTCCATTCTTTTGCCGTCTGGCCTTCACACAACATTCCCGTACTGCCGAATCAGCTCCACAGTTCTGCCACAACAGCTTGTCACAGCCTTGCGTTCCATCTCCCATCCCAAAATAGACCACAGATTCTCTTGCTTAGCTTCAGGCGGTACCAGCAGCTCAACCATCAGTCCACACCTCCTGAACATATTTCTAGAAATATTAAAGGAAGGACTCATTTCTCTGCAGTTCTTCCTACAAACATAATAAGGAGGTGGACAAGGGTCATAGTACCCTTGTTCAGTTCTACTAGAAGTATCAGAGGGTGTATTTCCCAGTCAGCAGATCTGTTCTAGAGGAAGGGCTGTAGCTGAATATCAAGGAACATGCTGAAGCAATCTCTACCTCCAAATGTATAACTGGTTATAAAATGTTAAAATGTGTCCAAAGCAGTGTACCATCAAACGTATTTAAAAATACAGAAAGATAAAAGCCAGATTGAATAACAACAATATACAGGTAGCATTACATAACACCAGATAATATAACATTAAAGAAACATCTCTAAATACTTGCAGCATATAAAACAGGATTTTACTATTTCAAAGTGCTCTCAGGCAAAGGAAAGGGTACACCTAAAGTTTGGTTAGAGATGGTGCCAGGTAGCCATCCAAGTGGGAATTATTTCATAAGCAGGGCAACCATTGGAAAGCCTCCGTACCCAGGTAGTTGCCACCAACCTCAACTGAAGGAGGAGACGCTTAGAGAAAGGCCCCCCAAAGCCCAATTCTATCAAAAACTAACATGTAAAGTGCTTTATAGCAATGCAAACTGCTGATGGGCCAGTGGGGGGGAATGGATCATTCCCATGAGCACTGGCAATCAGGAGGCTCACCAGAGCAGGTAAGTCCATGTCAGGTGGTGGAAGGGGCAGGGAAGATGAGAAAGGGAAACAGGGAAGGGGAAGGGCAATATGGCCAGGGAGGCAGCAGGTTCTGTGGTGGCGGCAGCTGCCAAATCCAAGCCCCCTTCCGGGCCTGATCCACTTTCACAGAGCAATGCAGACTTTCTGGGGTGACTGAGCTAATACAGGTCCAAGTTTCCCCATAGCAGCTGTTGGGGTTTATCCCAGGGCAAAGGAACAAATGTCCTCTTACCCCAAAGAGACCTCTTAGCAGCCAAAACCCTTCTGCAGGATGCAATGGAGGTCAAACTCCATCATCACACAGGAGGTTAGGTAAGATTGGGCTGTAAGAAGATCTTAATATTTCAGCAGATTCATATGAACGAAGACTGGCCCTAGGTCACCCAGGAAGCTTCATGGCTGAGCAGGGATTAGATCTTCCAGGTCTAAGTACTGCTCCTCAAATTCAGCATTAGCATCCATTTGGAAAAAAAAATGTTGGGAGAACATCCACAGGTGTACGCCAGTTAAAAATAACTTATGGGTCCTGGGGGATGATCAAAGGCTCCCTCAGAGTTCTCTGGGGGATGTTCTCTGTGCCATGTGAGATGATAGGCAAAGATTTCTCTTTGAACTCCTCACAGCATGCTCTCTGTAAAGTGTGAAAACCACAATAGTAAAGCATATCTTTTATAATTCAGTCTGCAGTATTTATGTTCAAGTAAACACCAGACTTAAGTCCAATGAACTGAGGCAAGTAAATGCAAGACTTCTGTCCCGTGAACTGAGGATGTTTCCTAATGCTTGCAAAGTAGTTTCTGGGGGATCTTTTATTGCATAATAGCAGCAGTAGTCGATTAAAAACAACTACACCCAGCTGAACTCCTTAAATCAGTGGCATCACTAGGGTTGGTGTCACCCAAAGTGCCAGTGTGTCACCCCCATGGCCCTGCCCCTTCTAGTCTTGCTCCAGTCCTATCCTCTTGTGAGGCCAGCTTTGCAGACCAGCCATTCGCCGTGGTACTCCCAGGCCAGCCACTCCGACCAGCTGGCTTTCTGTGCTAGCACTCCCAGGCCAGCCACCTACCATGATGCCTCCAGACTGGCCAGCGTGCCTCAGAGCAGATGCTCTCCATGGCGCTTATAGGCTAGCCACCCACCACAGTCCCTCCAGATCAGCCAGCTCGCCATGGAAGTCATTTTGGTGCCACCCCCTGGTGGTGTCATCTGGTGCAGGCCACCACCACCACCCCGCACCTCCCCCCAAGTAATGCCACTGCCTTGAATGTTTGCATTCAGTTGAGAATACAAATGTTCATACTTTGATAACTGATAGCACAAGTATTAGACACAAGAAAGAACACCTAGCAGTGCAATCCTACTCAGAAGTAAGTTCCACCGTATTCAATGAGTGTATATCCACACTCACCTGCAAGTAAGCCCCATTAGTTATAATGGGACTTGCTTCTGAGTAGATATGAATAGGTTTGGGTGCCATATTTTTCTCTCAGTTTGACTCAGGTCGGTGCTGGTCTATTCAGGAGCTGACGTTATGAGTTCTCCTGACATGAGCTCTCTTGTTCCTTCCTCTCAGGATTTGCCCAGATCTTAAGTTGTCCCTGGGAAAGCAGAGGAGAAGCTGCCTATTTTTCAGGAAATATTGTAGGAATTAAATGCTCGTTGATATCGATTATCTGTGCTGCTCTGTGTTTTTATCTATGCTGCTCTCTATAAGGAGTACTTCTTTTCACTAATGAAAATTTTAAAATTATAAAAAAACTGTAATGTACCTTACAGTTGCTGTTTTAAATTGCTGCTGTGCAGAAATACTTGTTTAAACATCACTTATTTCCCTTTTTAAACCTAGATTTCTCCTAGGATTCCTGCCATATAGGTACTCACACAATGAAATTTTGCCAATCGCCATTTTATTTAAGGAAAGGAGGGCAAAGGCAGATTCTTTATCTGTCAGTCTCAAGATCACAAATCTTCACATTCTTTGAAGCCACAGTGTTTGTCATTCTGCCTCACCAAACAAGGATGGAATGCATCAGAAGGAATTTGATTTGACAAACACTCTAATGTTCCTGCTCACTCTTGCACAGTCCCAACAATCAAAGGCATTCTTGAGGAGGACGGCTGGCCTTAAATGATGAAGGAGCAGAGCTTTGTGCATTCACATTAGTCCCAGACCATAATACAAATGCACAAAACTTTGGTTGAGTTCACAGCTGTTTGGTAAAAACAAACCAGCATGAAACCAGAGGTTCTGATCCAAGTGTATGCCTTTAGCTTGTGAAACAATGGTGGTTTGCTTGAAAGCCAAAGCTAATGTTTTCACTCTCCTCTTGCGTAGTGTGGCAATGCCCTTGGAAGTACCTAGTACCAACTCATTCTTCTTGGGAATCAGAGGAAGGAAAATACTTGACAATGGTAGTCATTTGGTTGTTGCTTGTCTCCCATTCAGGTGCTCCCCATCGTCATTTTCTTCAGCACAGTGATGTCCATGCTTTACCACATTGGATTCATGCAATGGCTTATTAAAAAGGTAACAAAGCTTTGGCTGCTTTTTGTATACCATTGAACTGAATGACTAAACTGTCATACTTCCATGCATTGTCTGATTCATTTATTTATGTACACACAACCTTCCCCCCCCCCAAAAAAAATCCCAAAGCATACATCATGTTTATATTTTATACTTTATAATATAACTGCAGCTAAGACACAGTGGTTTAGATCTGCTTGCATACATCTTATTAACAGTCCCCTGGAGGCCCTGGGGGCAGAGCACTGTACAGAGCCCCCACGGTGTCTCCATCTTCTGGTGCCTTGGGTTCTGTAATGTCCGTGATCGTGTGCAGAATGCCTTTGCTTAGAGACTAGTCAGTGGTGTCATCTACTCTCGCGGAGATGGAACGCTGGGCGGGACTTACATTTGATTGGCTGCCTGCCCGTTCGCTTCCGCCGCCTTCCTGCTTGCCCAGGCACCCGGCGCGCCCCCCGTCCCCCCCCGCGTCCATCACGGAGCTGGGCGAGCAGTGGTGAGGTGCGGCGACCGAGGGCAGCCCGCATGGCGGGGGAAGGCGGCAGAACCGCACGGACCGGGCTGCCAATCAAATGTAAATCCCGCCCAGCGTTCCGTCTCCGCGAGAGTAGATGACACCACTGAGCCTCGTGTCCTTTACCTTGTTCTCAGCCTGCCTGCCTAGGGCAGCAGTGGCTCCGTATTGGTGGTTTCACCAATCACCACATTTGACACTGCAGCTTCTTAGGCAGATCACCATGTGGCGATATGGTGTATAGGAGTTCATGGTACACAGCATGGAAAAGGGATATATTCTTCATTCTAGACATATAAATGGTACATTAAGCATTTCATGAACATACAGTAGACTGGCTTGTGAATACCACATTAATTCTCCACATTATTGCTTTCTTTTCTTAGGTTGGCTGGGTAATGCAAATCTCTCTAGGAACAAGTCCAGTTGAATCTCTAGTTGCAGCTGGCAACATATTTGTGGGACAGGTAAGCTGTGAAATTGAAACATTAGTGGATAGCCTTAGGACCCTTGTCTTACATGCAAACATGGCCACATGGGGTGGTAAAGAAATTCCCACCATTAGAAATTCTCCCATTAGAAATATTAAAAAATCCAGTAGTAAAGCAGTTCCAGCAGGGCTTTCTGAAGTTTTCAAGGGGTCTGGAGGCTGAATGTTCTAATAAGAGCCCCTTCCTTTTCATTTTAATTAGAAATGTACAGTTTGTCAGTATTGATGTTTGTATCACTATTGATGTGGTGGAGTATATTGATGAGGAGCAATATTGATGTGGCATGCCTGGAGCATGCCCCCCCATCCAGTGATGTCATGTAGCCAGGACGCTCCAGAACACCGTTCCGGTTGTTCCGTGAAGGGCGGGCTCCGCCCACTACAGTCAGTCCCGGTAGCTACTTCCTGCGTTCCGCTTGTTAGCGCAGGTAGATTCCACCACTGCCCCCCATCCCACCACCAAGTGGTGTTACTGAGGCTAAAAGTTGGGCAGTCCCATCCTATGCTTTCTGGCACCCACAGTTCCAGCAGCACTAAAATGGCTACCACTGGATCATATGGTTACCAGGAAGCTGTCAGAGTCTCCTTGTGGTAACGGAGCAAATGGGTAATGCTGCTGTGGTTTCAGTGGGTCTCCTAGGCTCTGCACCTGCTATTGAGTGGCCCATGTCAAGCTCCCCAGCCATGAAGCACAGGATATGGCAGCAGACTCTGCTGCTGTCTCCTCTCCCCATGGGCCCAATCCTTCCTTTGCCATCCAGTTCTGCACCATTCCTGCCTCCCCCACACCCCAGAAAGCCATGCCACTGAGCAGCAGTGGTTCTCACACCCAACTGCTCCCTTGAGTCTTCCAAATGTGGCTGGCCCAGAACTGGTGTTCTATGCTCTCTGGGAGCTGCAAATGTTTTTTTACAGCATGTTCATGATACCCAGAGCCGGTGGTACATGTGTACTGCTGGCGCTAACAAACTCACTCAGGACTGGGCTCTTATTTACCTGGCTTCCTGTACCGGGGGTGTTATTGTTTCCTTTTGGACAGAAGAGGCCCCAGCTAAATAGCAGAGGCCATTATTTGCATGGAAAGCGTCACTGATTCAAGCTCTGGCATGTCTAGTATATTAAGCCAGGGCAGAATAAACATGCTGATAGCAAGACAGGTGGGGAAGGAGCCAAACGTTAAGCCTCTTTCCCCTCTGTGCCCCTGAGTGCACACCTTCACTTCCTTGCCTGCAGCTGCTAATCCTTCTTCTGCAAAAAGTAAAGAACTGTGCCTGGGGATGTTGCTGAAGTGAAAGTTGCCCTTGACACTGCATAGCCTACTGAAAGCCCCTCTCCTTGGGGTCTATACAACTTAATGGCTCTCACTCCATCTCTGTCATAACACTGGGTGATTTGCTGGGCAAATGAGAGAAAAATAGGTGTACACAAGTGAGAAACTGAGATTTAACTTCCTGTTTTGCCAGGGTCTGCAGGTGCCCCCTCCCAAATGTGCCATCCTGAGCGATCTCACTCCAGCATTTCTTATACTGCCATCAGCCTTCAATAAACACTTTCAGTTCTTCTCACCAAGAGAAGGGCATTAGGGAAAGAAACAGTATTGAATCCTCCCTTGCTCTGAGTCCCTTCAGCCCCTCCCCCATCCCTCTCATGATATAGTTGTTAAAGCTTACAAATGGTATCAGAGAGCAGGCTGAAACATGCAGATTTGTCTACCAATGATGCGCTGGAGACTGCATTTCTACCAACGTTGCTCTAATGCATCATTGGTAGAAAATGGTTGAAAAACCTGAATTCAGGGAAGTATTTTGATTGATTCCACGCAGAGAAATAGAAAACATCCAATACAGGCAGGGGTCCAAACAAGGTAAATTAACTGCTAGATACAATTACAACATATATCTTCAGCTGAACAAATATACAGGATTATGCCCAAATGTGGACATAAATCTGACATGGGTCAGAATTCTGACCACTCTTCTGCAGCAATCTCCTTAAGGACAACTCTTCTTCAGGTACTTTTCATAAAGATGTGCAACTTGCAGACATCCTGACTTATGGACGTCCGTGCTTTCTCACAGGTGCAGGCTTGTGCTTTCAGACAGGCACAATAGCACTGAGCTAGTAACATCCTGAGGGCGCAATCCTACCCAGCTCTGGAATGGCGAGGCCGGCCAGCCAGCACCATATCCAACGCTGGGTTGGGGAGGCTGGAGCTGCCCCGTGGCAAGGGAGCATGCGCTCCCTTACCGTAGGGGAGGCTTTAGACTCCCCTATGTGCTCCTCGGATCTGCGTCTGCTAAAGATCTGAGGAGACTGCGTGGCCCAAATCGGGGCCGCGTGGCCTCTGGAACGGGCATAGGATTCGGCTTTACGGCCAAATCTAAAGCATGCCCATGTCCCGCTCTCGTCCCATCCACAATCTGTAAGTAACAGAACAGTAAGGGCCCAATCCTATCCAAATTTTCAGCACTGATGCAGCTACAATGCAGCCCCGAAGTAAGCGAACAAATGTTCCCTTACCTTGATGAGGCCTCCCTGACTTCCTCAGCATCACACAATGCAGCACACACCTCATTGGGATGGCTGCAGCAGGGCTGGAAAACTGGATAGGATTTGACCCTAAGTCAGGGACTACCTGCAGCTCTTTTTCAAAGGGATCCCAGAAATAAGAGACTATACAAAATCAGGATTCATCTTGTAGGAGCTGAATCAATTTAAGATGCTAATTTGAGGGATCTGTACATGTTTACCAGGATTCCACAATCAGGTAACCTGGTCAGGTATTTCCTTTGAAACTAGCTTTCACTGAAGATGCTGAAATGATTTGCCAGGGAGACAATCAGATGTGTGTGTAGACTGCAAAGATTATAACTTCAAAAGGATGGAAGGACTATAAGGAAAGGAGAAGGTGTTTATCATGGATGGCCACTTGCAGTTGACAAGGGCCATCACCAAGAGGCTTCCACACCAAAGTTATAGGGAAACACGCACTCCTTGCAGTTTGCAGCCCTGGTACTTTCTTCTTATTAAGTTTGCTTGGCATTGTGAGCTTTGCAGAGAATTTATTATTCACCAAAAATGGAGCACACACTATAAGAGGACTTTTCTGACTCAGCATTTTCTAAGTGCCCCCTGATCTTTCCTAGGTGAGTCTAGCTTCGTTTCTGATTAAGGATAGAAGTCTGCATGTGTCTTTTGCATTTGTAAAGAGAATAGGCAGACTGTCCTCCTTTTACGCCTCTGGGAGCTGATGAAGCCTTGGGGCTGCACATTTTGTACATGACCTTAATGGAAACATCTAGATCAGTGGTTCCCAAAGTTCTCTGTGGGAGGAGGGAACCACCTAAGTCTTTGCGGAGGCAGGGCTGCAGCAGGAACACGATTCCCAGGGATCCTGCTGCTGCTGGGGAGGGAGGGTTTTTTCTATACTTACCAGCCTCTAGCACTGGAGTCCTGGGGAGTCTTGGGGGTCTGGGGAGCCCTCCACAGGGCTCCCCATGCCTCCAAACATGTTTTTAAAAGCAAGAAATAGGCACTTCTGGCTTTCATTGTGAAACTGGAATTGCCCTTTTTTTAACATGTCTGAAGGTATGAGGGGCCCTGCAGGTGGTTCCCCAGACCACAGGACACGCCCCCCCCCCAGGACTCCAGTGCGGGAGGCTGGTAAGTGTAAAAAAACTCTCCCATCCCCAGCAGCAGTACAGTAAAGCCCTGCTGCCTTCCCCACTCCACGACCTTTAAAGGGCTGGCTGGTAGGTCGCGATCCACCAGTTTGGGAACCACTTATCTATATGGCTGAGGCATATCTCTGTTGTGAGGCACAATTTAGCTCAGATGGCATGGTGCAAAAAAATCTTTGTTCAACCTACCTTACCTGCTACAGCAAGGAAAAGCTGATCCATGCCCTAAGCACACAACTAGGAAATTGTTTGGCCCTGCCATGAGCATAAGGTACCCTTCCCTGTGGAAGACTTGGCTGCCGGCTGACAGCAGGGCAGAGCTTGAAAGGTTTGAGCTACACACTTCCTGCTCACTTCCTCTTGCATGCCACTTTCCATTTTTCCGGCTTGTAAATATTCGTTAATAAAGTGGCCCCTTCTCCCAACTCGTCTCAAGTGATCATGGGGGAAGGGTGCAGAAACAAACAGAAGGTTGGGGTACAAAAAGGGCAGAGTCAATTATTCAAGAGCATGTTCATTTCTAAAACTACACAACCAAGTTACTGAAAGAGAATCCACATTAAGAACAACTGTATCAGAGCAACCAAGAATTAGAATAAAAAGGTAAAGGTTTCCCTAAGACTGAATGGTCTAGTTGTGACCAACTGTAGGGGGCAGTGCTTATCTCCGTTTCTAAGCCGAAGAGCCAGCGTTCGTTCAAGGACAAGCTTCCGTGATCATGTGGCCAGCATGACTATACGCCATGGTGCACGGAACGCCGTTACCTTCCCACCAAAGTGGTACCTATTTATTTACTCGCATTTTTAGGTGCTTTCAAACTGCTAGGTTGGCAGGAGCTGGGACAAGCAACAGGAGCTCACTCTGCTGTGTGGTCTTGAACTGCCAACCTTCCAGTCAGAAAGCCCAGCAGCAGCGGTTTAACCCGCAGCGCCACCACGTCCCTAAGAATTAGAATACACAGATGTATTTAAAGTCCTTAAAGCAGGTATCTCTAAACGCCAGTTTGAGAGCCAAACCTTCGCTCCAGAAGATTTTTATCTGGCCCTTGGTAGATGGCAGAGCCAGATGATGGGGCAGATGAGGGGGAATAAATACAATGCACTCTCAGTATCCCCGGGGTTCTATTCCAGAGCCCTCCACAAATACTTGGGTCACCATTTAAATGCCCTTATCTATGATGCAGCCCTCGTGCCAAAAAGTGAAGACCCCTGCTTTAAAGTATACAAAAAGCAAAAGAATGTAATCTGAAACTGCTGCTGTGGATTTCCATGAGTGACGTACAATAGTAATATGAGGAGCTACAGATAATTCATTGACCTGATTTCTTGTTGTTGTATTGTTCCCTAGACAGAATCGCCTCTCTTGGTGAAGCCTTATTTGCCGTACATCACCAAGTCTGAACTCCATGCTGTCATGACAGCGGGGTTCGCCACCATTGCTGGAAGTGTCTTAGGAGCATATATTTCTTTTGGGGTAAGAATGGAAACACATCACCTCTTCCTACTGTTTGCAGACTATTCTCAACTCCCATTGAATTTGTTTTCTAGGGCTCGTAGGAAGAAGCATCACAGGAAACATTTGAATGAAATGTTATCTTTTTGCCCTTTGAAATACCAGGTTTCAGCTTCCCACTTGTTAACTGCTTCTGTGATGTCAGCGCCAGCAGCTCTGGCTGTCGCCAAACTTTTTTGGCCTGAAACTGAACGGCCCCAGATAACCACACAACAGGATACAGCACTGGAAAAAGGGTAAGAAGGTTTGTACATGCTTGTCAGCAAGGCATAGTCAGGATTGGAAAAGCATATAGAAATAGCTGCTCAGCCAAGGAAATGTTTCTAAACCAGTGGTTCTCAAACTTTTCAGCACCGGGACCCACTTCTTAGAAAGAAAAATTGTCCGGGACCCATAGGAAGTGATGTCATGGCTAGAAATGCCATCATGGTGACACCAGAGCCTGCAGCTTTCCTGAGAATGCAGCAATCATTTGGGTTATTTCTCAGCCATTCTCCAATAGCAAAGTGAATCAGAAAGAAAAAAAGCCTATTTACAAGTTTGACACAAGCAAAACAACTACATAGCCTTTTCCCTTTCCAGCATCCCAACTTCCCATATTTTCAATATGGCTACCCTAGGTGCTTCATGACCCACCTGAAATTGGCTCACAACCCACAGTTTGGGAACCACTGTTCTAAACAAATGGGTTCAATGGAAGAATCCCAAACCAACAGATTGTTTCTGAGTTAATTAACTTTCTGGTGTTTTTAGAAGAATTGTATCTGTCATTCTAGAATTGTTCCTTTTTTCTTACCTGGATGTCCTTTTAAATGGTAAAATAATACCATATTTTATGTGTACATTTTTTTCTTCTTTTGTGGGTGAAGAGACTCAAAAAACTTGCTGGAAGCTGCCAGCCAAGGTGCTTCTGCCTCAATCGCCCTGGTGGCAAACATCGCTGCGAACCTGATTGCCTTCCTTGCCTTGCTGTCCTTCTTCAATGCAGTCCTGTCTTGGCTGGGGAACATGTTTAACTATCCACAGTTGAGCTTTGAGGTACTGTCCTAGAAGCTTTTAGCTGATGCATGAGATTTTTCCCCTTAAAGAAAAAGAATGTAATCTTTCAAGTCCAGTAATAAGCAAAACTGAGATGCTGCTCATGACAAACAGGTCCCAAGGATGTTGCCATTAGTCCATCTAGAGTAGATCAGTGTTGTCTGTTTACACTGATTGACAGTTATTTTCCAAGTTCAGACAGGGTTCTTCTCAGTCCTAAATGGAGGTGTAATCTGGGAACTTTATCATGCAGATTGTGTGCTGTATCACTGAGCTATTTCCCCCCCCCCCGCCCCCTGACTCGCAGTCAATTGATACAATAGCTTTCTGTTGCCCCTTCCTCTGCACTTTTGCCCACTCCTTAAACTCTCCAGTTACACCTTCAACTCATCCCTGTCCTCACTTCTTGACTTGCTTGCCTCATTTTCCCAGGGGATTCAGTCTTCTCATTTTCAGCTCCTGTTCATCCCTTTCATTCAATGTCTTCATTCATGCTTTTCTGGAGAATTAAACTGGATTTAACTGTTTTAAACTGGAGTAAACTGAATTAAACTGAATTTAACTGGAGAATTAAACTGGATTTAACTGTTTTAAACTGGAGTAAACTGAATTTAACTGGAGAATTAAATCCACCCTTTCCTCCTCTGCCATTTCCTGGTTGAGCAACTCGTCTACACCTCTCTGATCCACATGAACTTTAAGAATAATCAGTGCCACTCCTCTGATGTTGTGCTATCCCATTCCTTGGCCTCCACCCAGGACTTTACTTCCTCCTTCAGTGGTAACATTGTATCATCCACTGTAATCATTCTCTCTTTCCCTTCTTTTCCACCTTCATCCTCTGCTTCTTTCAATTATTTCCCTGCCCAAGCTGGCGATTCTGTTGACCTCAACCAATTCCCTCCTGATGTACCCTGTATGGCCTTCCTTCCCAACTACAGGTTGCTATCACCCCAACTATAATTCTCCACACAATCAGCCCCCCCCCACACACACTGTCTGTCTGTCTGTCTGTCTGTCTGTCTGTCTGTCTGTCTGTCTGTCCTGGCTCCCTCCCTTCAGTACAAACATGTCACAGTTTTCCCCATTCTCTAAAATGACTCCAAAACCATCTCCTTTTCCTTCTGCCTCTAGCCTCCAAACTCCTGGAGTGTTCCACTTACTGCTCCTGTCTTGGTATTCTCTCCTCCGTCTCCTCCCAACAATCTGGCTTCCATCTGCTGAAACTGCCCTCATCCAAATCTCTAACAATCTTACCAGTGTCAAATAAAAATGCTTCTGTCCTCTTTGATCTCTCTGCTGCCTTTAATGCAGTTGTACCTCTCTCTTCAGTTAGTTCTTGGCATCTCTCAAAACTAGTTCTCAGACCCAGAGGCATTGCACCCATTAGTCTCTGAAATGGCGCAATTCTGGCAGCAGTGGACATGGCGAGGCTGCATGGGGGGATATAATGATGTGTTTTGTCATTGCCCCACCCCATGCTTGGTCATTGCCTCCCTCCCTCCCTACCCTCCAGGCTTCCTTTGGTCTTCTCACCAAATTGTGTGGTGTCACCTATCAACTGATGACACTCAGCTCTACTCCCCTTAGTGAAAAATAGTCCTCTCCACCCAATTCTGCATCTCCTGCTATGTGACCACCATGCACATTGCTGGCATTCCATAAATTTATTTATTTATTTATTTATTTTTATTAGATTTATACCCCGCCTTATTTGCCTAAAGGCGCTCAAGGCGGCTTTAAATAAAACAACATGAACAGGGAGCCATCAAGTGTAAAAGCCATCAAGTGTTGCCGCCTTGAGTGCCTTCGGGCATAAAAATCTAATAAAATTTTTAAATTGTTTTAGACCCATAAAAATCTAAGGCGGGCTAAAAATCTAATAAATAAATAAATAAATAAAGAAAAGAAAAAAGTATCCAAGAACCAGACAATCTATGGCCCTTAATAGTACAAAGAGAAGGTCCTATACGACAAAAAATAATCTCAGGGAAACATACCAGAACGGTTCGAGCACTTTCAAATGAAAAGAGCCCATAATTTATTCTGCGTAGATGCAGCCAGTTGCCCTGTATATCCTATAGATGTGTGTGTGCCTAAGCGTCTCCAAAGTGAAGCTTTTACTCACCATATATCATCAACACTGCCATTCAGATTGCGGAAAGGGTAATTCGTTGACAAAACATCGTGCCTCCTTGAACAGAGAGCAAAGCAAGAGAGTGGCTTCCATTCATATTCAGAATATAAAGGGAGACAGTTTAAGCACAGAAGAACCTATGTACACTGAAAATGTCAGCCTTGATACATATACGAAAACATTAATGGATTCCCTAACAATTTAATGATGCCTCACCTATCCGAATACAAAAAGATAACTTCTAAAAAGCAGTAGATGAAAGGACTACTAATGCATTAAACAATGGGGAAACAGCTGCTTTGAACATTTTCCCAAGAAAATTCTAAGGAAACTTGAGGGCCCCATTTTTAAAGTGTGATATTCAGTGCTATTCAAAAAGGCCCGATTGCCTGTTATTCTGGCTGCGCAAGCCTACACATGTCTACTCAGAATTAAACTCCACTGTATTTAGTTGGATTTACTCCCAGGAAAATGTATAGGTTGCAGCTTAAGGTATTCTGACTAGTAAAGGATTCTTTTTTATCATTAAAAGACAATTTGGCAATAATTTGGACCATCTACATCTTTCCATTGTTGGAAGGGATAGTTAGCTAGAGACGATAAATCTCTTCTCTTATCAGACTCACAGCGCAATCCTAGAGTGCACATAGCCTTGAAGCAACATCGTTGCATTGATGCTACATGCTTAGTGCCGACACGGGGGGGGGGGCTGAGTGGCACCCACACATCAGCACTAAAGTTCTGAAACTGACACTACTCGTAGTGTTGGTTTCAGAGCCCAGACAAAGAGCCTCCCTTGCACAGACCGAAGCCGGTCGGTGCAAGGGAGGCTCTGTCACATATCGGGATAGGGATTGGTGGGAGAGAGGCTGGGGGCGGGATTTGGATGGGACGTGGGCAGGCTTGGGAGGTGGCCATACGGCCACATCCTAAGCCCATCTGCGAGGCCGCGAGGCCCCAATTCGGGATGCATGGTCTCCTCGGATCTGTGCCCGCTCTTTAGCGGGCACAGATCTGAGGAGCACATAGGGGAGGCTAGAGCCTCCCCTACAGTAAGGGAACACGCGCTCCCTTGCCATGGGGGGGACTCCAGCCTCTCCTATGCAGCGTCGGATATGGCGCTGCCAAGTCAGCCTCGCCATTCCGGCACTGCATAGGATTGCGCCCTCAAACTCTGATGTCACGCTTAGGGCAGCCAAATTCTCAGCAGTGGCAATAAGCATCAGGAAGAGGGTGGATTGTGATTGTGAATTAGTAGGCTAAACACAGAGGAATTCTAATATTCAAATTATGGATAGTGGTGCTGTTTCTAGTTTTATTTTCCATGTTTCATTTCTCATGTGGATTAGAGTTATTTCTTTGGAAATATTCTTAATACTTTAGTAGATTTAGGGCCAAATCCTATCCAATTTTCCAGTGCTGGTGTAGAAATGCCAAATAAAAAGGGCCTGCACTTCTTCCTGCAGTGGGGCGACAGTCATGAGGGTTTCATCAATGTAAGGGAACATTTGTTCCCTTACCTTTAGGGCTGCATTGTGCCTGCATCAGGGATGGAAAATTGGATAGAATTGGGCCCTTAGTGAATTGAAATTTATAGATGATATTATTTAATATGTTTTAATCCTTATAGGATGGCTTGCATATCTGGATGGATGTATATGATTGATTTTTATGCTGGTCAGAGACTGTAATAAAGATTATTTTAAAATTTGGCAATAAACATACTTTGTTGTGACCTTAATGTGAACTTCATATACAGACAACACATGCAGAAAAGGACTGTGGGAAATAGGCGGACAACGCATGCACAAGAGGATTGTGGGAAATAGGTAGAAGTTAGGCAGGAAGAGGAGCAATTAATGTGCATGTTGCACATGTTGGGGTGGTTTCAACATGTGCTACCTGTACTGTTTCATACTCTCAATTCCCTAAACAGAAGCAAGTTCAGGGCAGTCTTTGCAGGGGAAGTTTTCTTTGAGGAGAAAGTACTAGACACAGAAAGTATGTTTGTAAGAATCTATTTGTATAACAATGTACAGCTCAACTACACATTCCTGTCTGCAGAACCAACAACACAAGGGGAATAATGCTAGCCACTGTAGTGTCTTTGGCAGTGAATTCCATATGCAGAGAAGTCCTTCCTTTGGTCTGTCCTGAAGGGCCAAACTAGACACTTGATGGGCCTCAGAATGCAGGCATGAGAACCTACTTCTCTGCTGAACTAGCAATATGGACAGCACAATATGAAGAGAAGAACTTTCTGCATTCTGGTCACTCCAGAAGGAGCAGGTTGGCCCTCCTGACCAGCGAGTCAAATGCGTGGGTCCCGAAGCCTGTATCTTGTGTAAAATTTGGCAACAGACTGTCACAATGGGCCCAGATTACAATATTTCACTTCAACCTATTATGCAGATAAAGCAATGTTAGTTGCTGTTTTATATATTTTGCAAGCCCAGTGCTATGCAAAGCAGGGGGTAACTCGCCACATTGCCTCAGGCTACAATCCTATACACACTTTCCTGGGAGTAAGCCCCACTGAACGCAATGGGACTTTCTTTTGAGTAGAAATGCATAGGATTGTGCTGATAGAGGGTTTGAGGCAGTCCTTTAACAGTTGTCCACCAAACTTAAGTTAGTGCAAGTCATATCTAACACATCTCGGCTACTATATACTATTCAAAAACAATGTTTCCAGAACAAGCAAATGTATTATCAGTAAGGTTTTTTTTTTTACTTTTACCTCTCACCTCCTCTTTTCCTGTGTTTTCCACAGATCATTTGTGCCTATGTCTTCATGCCGTTTTCCTTCATGATGGGTGTAGACTGGGAAGACAGTTTTCTTGTCGGTGAACTCCTGGGTTACAAGACGTTCTTCAATGAGTTTGTGGCTTATGAACACCTTTCAAAACTGATCCAGCTGAGGAAGGAAGGTGGGGAAATGTACATCAATGCTGTGAAGCAATATCTGAGTGTGAGTATCCTTATACAAACATTTGTTTTTTACTATACCCAGTTCCTTTATAGATTCACATCAGATAAAAATTAATTTGTGAGTTAGAAGTAACTTTTGTAAAATATGCATTGTTACCACAACCAAGTCCTGGTTGCTAAGTGAATCTTTTTCTAATATCCATTTAATCCTCGCAGCCCCCAATTTGGACATTATCTTTCATTTAGCAACAGGAGGCAGAATAAGGAGGAATGACGGAAAATTAACACTAAGGGCTCAATCCTACCCAGCTTTCCAGCACTGACAAAGCTATGTCAATAGGGCATATGCTGCATTTGGTTGTGGAGGGGGCAGTCACAGAGGCCTCCTCAAGGTAAGGGAATGCTTGTTCCCTTACCTTGGAGCTGCATTGCCCTTACCCTGATGCTGGAAAATGGGTTAGGATTGTGCCCTAAGTATATATATTTTTGTTTTCCTGCCTTTCATAAATAATTTTGCCATGGAATTGCTAATGTATTCATAGCAATCCTCTTAGAAAATATAATACTGTACTGTATATTGTATAATATATGGAAGAATATAGGTGACACCTTCAGCAGATGGAAGGCAACACGGCGGATGTAAGCCCTTGGACCCACGACTATGACACGACACGCTTTTCACAGAAGCATTAACTCCAGGCAAATTATATCACAGCATTTTCCTAATTCACGAAAAGAAAATCTATGCATATGAAACTAAGGGCCAATTAGTGCCCCCCCCCAAAGAAGAAAAAAACCCATCAGCAACTTCAATGTTTATATTCCACTTCTTTGCAAAAAGTCTTACATGACTAATGCATTCATGAGAAGAATGATGAACGATTACAAGTCATGCTTAGGAAGCCTTGAAAACCAGAGTCACAACCCAGTCCTAACGGGCAGTGCAATCCCAACCTACCCTTTGGCCAACATAAAGCACGTCCGTGTCAGTGCAAAGTGCACTGTGCCAATACAGGCAGCTACATCAACACAGCAGCACTGAAGATGACAACCAAGATGACAACTGGCCAAGTGCATGGGGAGGGCATTCTGAAAGGCAGGGTGTCCCAGGGAGGGGGAGGAGCCTGGATGCTGTGCAAGTCCAACTTAATCTGTGCAGTTGGATCAGACCCAGGAGGGGGTTAGTATTTGCATGCACCACCATTGCCAAACTGCCGCCCTCCCAGGCCCGACCCACCTACTACCTACTCCATCTCCTCTACATTCAATCAATAAGAACATAAGAAGAGCCCTGCTGGATCAGGCCAAAGGCCCATCTAGTCCAGTTTCCTGTATCTCACAGCGGCCTACCAGGTGCCCCAGGGAGGCATGAGACAACAAGGTGCTTGGATCCTGTTGCCACTCCATTGCACCCGGTACTCTGAAGTAGCCCACCAACATTGTAAGGAGGTTGCACAATCCATCATGGCCTATAGCCCACGATGGACCTTTCCTCCAGAAATCCGTCCAATCCCCTCTTAAAGGCATCTAGACCAGATGCCATCACCACCTCCTGTGGCAGAGAGTTCCACAGATTAACTACCCACTGGGTAAAAAAGTACTTCCTTTTATCTGTTTTAACTCTCCCAACCCTCAATTTTAGCGGATGCCCCCTGGTTCTGGTGTTTTGAGAGAGGGAAAAGAACATCCCTCTATCGACTCTATCCCTTCCGTGCATAATTTTGTATGTCTCAATCATGTCCCCCCAGGCACCTTTTTTCTAGGCTGAAGAGCCCCAAATGCTGCAGTCTTTCTTCATAAGGGAGGAGGTGCCCCAGCCCTGTAATCATTTTTGTTGCTCTCTTCTGCACCTTTTCCAGCTCCACTATGTCCTTTTTGAGGTGCAGCAACCAGAACTGTACACAATATTCTAAGTGCAGCCTTACCATCGATTTGTGCAATGGCATGATAATATTGGCTGTTTTATTCTCAACCCCTTTTTTAATTACCCCAAGCATGGAATTGGCGTTCTTAATTGCTGCCGCACACTGGGTCGATACCTTCATTGAATTGTCCACCAGCACCCCAAGGTCTCTCTCCTCAGCTGACACAGAGAGCTCAGAACCCATTAGCCTATAGGTGAAGTTTTGGGTTTTTGCCCCAATGTGCATCACTTTACCCTTGTCTATGTTAAAACGCATCTGCCATTTTGCTGCCCATTCCCCCAACTTGGAGAGATTCTTCTGGAGCTCTTCACAATCCCTTCTAGTCTTCACCACCCGAAAAAGTTTTGTGTCATCTGCAAACCTGGCCACCGCGCTGCTTATCCCTGTCTCCAGGTCATTTATGAACAAGTTGAAAAGCACCAGCCCCAAGACAGTTCCCTGGGGCACTCCACTTTTCACCTCTCTCCATTGGGAAAATTGCCCATTGACCCCCACTCTCTGTTTCCTGGCCCTCAACCAATTCTGGATCCATAAGAGGACCTGCCCTCTTATTCCCTGACTGTGAAGTTTCTTCAGCAGCCTTTGGTGGGGGACTGTGTCAAACGCCTTCTGAAAATCCAGGTATATGATATCCACAGGTTCACCCACATCCACGTGCCTGTTGACCTTTTCAAAGAATTCCAAAAGGTTTGTGAGGCAAGACTTACCCTTACAGAAGCCATGCTGACTTTCCTTCAGCAGTACTCCTCACTGGGGCAAGACTTCCATTTACGGAAAGAAGCTTCCTTCCTCTTTACAGCTTCTCTAACTGTCAGCCATGCAAGCACCCTCCTGGACCTTGTCGACAGTGGTGTCATTCAAATGATTTAGGAACAGGAACTCACTTTTGATTGGCACTTGTCTTGATTGGATTGGCACCTGGAACCAGCCACGGAGCCCGTTAGGATCCGGAACGCCCGTTCTGGTCCGTTCCCCCTGAATGACATCACTGCTTGTCGAACCCTTCTTTCTTTGCGGTATACACTTCCACTGGGCCTCTACTACTGTCATTTTAAACAGCCTCCACGCAGCCTGGAGAGATTGGACTCTTTTTACCTTCCCTTTCAATTTCTTTCTAACAAGCCTCCTCATGCCCTTCGAAAGTCAAGGGTTCTTGTGTCAGATTTGCTCTGCACTCTTTCCTGGACATGCATGGCAAAACCAATCGCAGCATGGTCACTGTTCCCCAATGGCTCAGTAGCACTTACATCCCTAACTAGGTCCCGAGTACCACACAATTTTAAATCCAGAGTCGTCTGTCCTCTGGTGGGCTCCATGACTAGCTGCTCTAAGGCACAGTCATTCAGCACGTCAAAGAATCCGGTCTCTCTTTCTTGACCAGAGCACCAGTTGACCCAGTTGATATGAGGATAATTGAAGTCTCCCATGATTACAATCCTGTCTCTCTTGATCAACACCCTGATTTGTTTCCTCATTTCAAGGTTACCTTCAAGTTTTTGATCCGGAGGACAATAGCACACCCCCACTATTACATTGCTCTTACGGCCTGGTAGTTTAACCCACAGTGACTCCATGGTGGAGTCCGGCCCACCTTCAGTTTCTACTCTGCTGGATTCTATCCCTTCTTAGATGGCCACCCCTCCGCCAACATGCCCTTCCTTGTCCCTCCTATAGAGTTTATAGCCTGGGATTGCAGTATCCCACTGGTTCTCTGCATTCCACCAGGTTTCCGTTATGCCTACTATATCAATGTTTTCCCTAGCCACCAAACATTCCAGTTTCCCCATCTTTGCTCAGAGACTTCAGGCATTTGCATAATAACACCTATATACAGGGTTCTCTAAGGAGGGACTCTTTTTTGATCCCTTTTCCCCTCCTCTCTTTCTAGTGGACAAACTGTCAGTTACACTCACGTTTGAAGTTCTATTTCCTACTCCTCCATTACTCTTTGGTACTCCTCCACCCACCTCTTCCCATAGGGATGAGGAGTTCCGAACTGGACGCCACTCGGCTCCTGTCGGCTTTCCCCCAGGGATCAGTTTAAAAGCTGCTCTGCCACCTTTTTAATATTAAGCGTTATTAATATTAACATAGTGTTATGTTCTTAATACTAGCAACACCAGCAACAGCCATTAGAAAAGACACTGTGCTGGGGTGAAGACGGACAATTACTCTTCCCCTGCTAAATATAAGAGGAAACACTACTTGAAAAAGTGCCTCTTGCCCAGTTAGCAGGGGATGAAAGTGACATGATTCCACATTTTCCATCTGGGAGCCCTGTGAAACTCATGTTGATTGCCACATGTGATCTCATACACTTGCATTTCCCTGTGTGCATACAGAACAATATATACATGGGCTTTGTGCTATTTTCTACCATAAAATGTTTTTGGTGTTGGACTTCTGTCACATCAATTAATCAATCAATCAAATAGTATTTATATACCGCTTTTCAACACAAAGTTCACAAAGCGGTTTACAGGCAAATAGTAGTAATGGCTCCCTGTCTCAAAGGGCTCACAATCTAAAAAAATGCAGAATACCACCAGCAACAGCCACTAGTCAAGACACTGTGCTGGGGTGAAGAGGGACAATTACTCTCCCCCTGCTAAATATAAGAACAACCCTTGAAAAGTGCCTCTTCCCAGTTAGCAGGGGTTGTGTGCTTCACATCTGGTGTGCCTTAGCTATGCCGCCCTACAAATGTCTGCTAATGAAATCAGGCATGCCAAAGATGAACATAACTTTATTTTGAGAAATCCCAGCCACAAGAAAGAAACCACCTTGCCAAGACCACACAAGTGAAATGCAAAAATGGAATGTGATTTCCTGACTATCAGAATTCGACTTCCTGACTGTTTCATCTCCCCATGCGTATCTGCATGGATGTTTACTGCACATTTGGAAAATGTTACCAAATGTTACCAAGGAACGTAGCCATAATGTTAACATTACCATAGAGCAAGCTGAGTCCAATTTCAGCAGATTGTGCAGGTTTAAATGGTCAGGATAATTTAACTGAATTTGTTTATTTGCTTGGCTTTTAGATCCGATCTGAAACGATTGCCACCTACGCCCTCTGTGGATTTGCAAACTTTGGTTCTTTGGGATTGGTAATTGGAGGACTAAGTAAGAACAGTGTTCTTGTTTGGACATATTTCTTGTTTGGAGGCAAATATAATCCAAATTAAATTTGCTGGCGCAGATCTGAGTAACCCCATAGGGGTGGCTGGGGCTTCCCCTGAGGTGACCTCCTGCTGCCTCCTAACTTGCACTGGATATAGCACAGGTTAGGATTGCACTTTAACAGGGCTAATATGGTTTATTGGGTGGGTGAAGGGGTGAAGGGCAGCTGCATTGCAAAGCCTCTGCTCTCTTATCATTTTCCTCCCATGTTTTCCCCAGCATCCATGGCTCCCTCCCGGAAGAGAGACATTGCAGGGGGCGCCTTCAGAGCCATGATTGCTGGTACTGTGGCCTGCTTCATGACCGCTTGCATTGCAGGTATTCTGTCTGTAGATGCCATAGGGTGGCAGTATTTTTGTATTAGTGCCAGTGCTGTGCTATCACATGCTGAGAGTGTACAGTGGCAAAGATCTGCTCATTTCTCATCAATAGCTCTGAAGAATTGTTAACTAAGGGTCAAATTACAGTACTGCATGGTTAGGGTCTCTGTGTGTGATTGTACTAACACAAGTGGCAAGCACAGCAGGACCAACCTGGATCAGTACTGTGGCTGGAGGGAAGGGGTTTTAACCCTTTGCTCTCTTCTGTGGTCCCAATCTGGATTACTAGGTACCCTAGACACCAGGGATCCCATATAATTTGCCCCAGGAGAAACATCCCGTTGACACCTTGGACAAATAGCTGTGATGAGGGCCTGATCAGGACTGCACCAAGGCAAAGGATTAACCCCTTACATGGCCATGATACATCAGTCCCTGCTGCTATTTATGTTAGAAAATCAAACATACATTCCCCAGTCATATAACAGGTGTATCATCTAGTGTGGTCATGACATGCAAAAAAAGCATAAGAGAAGGTCAAGAATATTATTATTATTTATTATTATTTATTGAATTTCTACCCCGCCTTTCTGCCCGAAGGCACTCAAGAATATCAAAGAATGTATGGATTGAATTCCTTGGAAATAAAGATATGATATCATGACTGAGATAAATGGAACCTTTAGTCATAACTAATTTGTATCATTGACGTCAGTGAGGTTCAGTCATGACTAACTTTTTTTGGATACAGCCCACTATCAGTCATATCAATTGTTGAAAGACAGTTAAGCTTACAACTGTCTATTTATACATTTGCCTTCAACCTCAGTATACTTTACTGCATTGCAATAATCAGAAATTATTATTATTATTATTATTATTATTATTATTATTATTGAATTTATATCCCGCCTTTATGCCCAAAGGCACTCAAGGTGGCATCACAACAATATAATAAAATACAAAATTTAAGATTAAAAACAATTTAAAAACAATATTAAAACAATACAAAAAACAAAATTAAAACAAAACAATAAACTTTAAAAACAACCAGTCCAGTGGATCATAAAATATAAAAATATAAAAGTATAACCAGCCAGCCAGCCAGCCTATCAACAGTTAAAAGCTTTTTGAAATAAAGAGGTCTTCAGCCCCCGCTGAAATGTTAACAAAGAGGGGGCAGTTCTCAATTCGAAGGGGAGGGTATTCCAAAGTTGGGGGGCCACCACCGAGAAGGCCCTCTTCCTGGCCGCCACCCCTCTCACCTCTCCTGGTGGCGGCACAGTCAAAAGGGCCCCCCCAGATGATCTGAGAGCACTGGTAGGATTATATGGAAGAAGGCGGTCCCTCAAATAACCCAGACCTGAGCCGTAAAGGGCTTTAAAAGTCAAAACCAGCACCTTGAATTGGGCCCGGAACAGAACCGGCAGCCAGTGTAGTCGCCGAAGCAGCGGCTCGACAGAGTCAAACCGACATGCCCCAGCAACCACCCGAGCCGCCGCGTTCTGTACTAGTTGTAATTTCCAGACCATCTTCAAAGGCAGCCCCACGTAGAGCGCATTGCAATAATCTAATCTAGATGTCACTAGGGCATGGGTCACTGTGGCCAGGTCCGCACAGCTCAGGTACGGCCGATTATTAACAATTATTATTGTTAAAAATTTTTCCTATATTCTTAATATAAGAATTCCTAATAATTCTTTAAAAAAAAATTTTTTTTTACATCCTTTTTGATGAATAGACCATTTTCCCTTTTCCCCACAAAGTTTAAGGTAAAATGCAATAGGCTTGAGCTTGAATAATTCAAAAGAAACAATTTGGGGGGTGGTGGTGGTGGTGGTGTGGAACAGCCTTTTTAAAAACACTGTGTCCAGAATGGATTCTCAATAATACCATTCGCAAACCCCATCTCCAGTTTGTATTATTTCTCTCCTTGTCTGTTTCACCTTGAAATAAATATTATGCACTAAGAAGTTGCCCAAGTTGCGTTTTTAATTATTGTTGGCCCAATTTTTATGGGTATACTGCACCTTACCTGGAGGATACTTCTGGGATAGCCCCGCCTATAGGATGAAGTGTACATTTAACTTTATTTTTTGACTGAAAACCGCTTTGTGATTTTTTGTTGAAAATTGTACATAAATACTGATTGATTGATTGATTGATTGATTGATTGATTGATTGATTGATTGATTGATTGATT
>JAJKFI010000001.1:21866824-21926136 GCA_029204185.1 Lerista edwardsae | reverse complement strand
ATTGATTGATTGATTGATTGATTGATTGATTGATTGATTGATTGATTCCAAAGGCTGTATCAACAAAGGGGTTTTTATAGGATTGGGTCTTTGGCACTCTAGCCAAGAATATATTGCTTTACACAAATGGCCTTCTTTCTATATTTTCAGGAATATTATCTGTTGCAGAAGATCCATGCCGTGTTGTATTAGAAAACAACTTCAATGCAACTCACAATAGCTCAGAAATAGTCAATTGCTGCTTAAATCTCTTTAACAGGTAATTCCAAAAGGGCAGGGTTTCAATTCCAATTATGGCTCTTACAGATGTCAGGAATATTGTATGAGATACTGACTTATGAATATGTGGAAAAAAATATTGTGTACCATATATTGTGTACATATTTTGGTACAAAATATTGTGTACCATTATATAATATTTCAATTCGTGCAAGAATCTCAATATTTGTAATTACCATTATATTTTGCCATTTCAAAAACTAGATTGAAACGCGGAGGTGACACTGGAAGTCAGAAAACAGTCATGGTGGGGAAAATTCTAAATTGTGTGGGGTCAGGGTGACAACTTCACCCCTGTGGACTGTTTTCCCAATGAAAATTTCCCACCCCAAGCTATTTAGTTGCTAAAAATTGAGCTCACTATGTCTGATTTCCTTTTTCACATACAAAGCAAATGTCCAGTGTACTTCCTGGTTCAAGCATGTCTGTTAATGATGGCCCAATCCTAAATGTGTGTTCTTCGATTATTGATTGCTCATTGTTTTAACATGTTATAGCTTTGATTATATTATTAACACTTCCTCTCCCCTTTTCCACCAGTTCACACAGTTCCACAGGAAATGACAGCTTGAGGTCCTTGGCTGGATGCTGTAAAATTCTGAACCCGTCAACGTTTAACTGCAGCTTGACCACTTCATTATTTTAAGCAGAGGCACTTTTATTTAAGGAACAAGCATAGGAATTTACCTCTGTGGTGGGAAGACAGGATGGCAGTGGAGCTGCAAACAGGACACATTTTATTTTCTGCTCACACTGGTTCGGCAGCTATGCAAGTCCTTCAGGTTCACAAGAGTTATTGGGCAAGTGTCCATACTCCTTGTCCTCAATGAGCTTTTGCGTCCTAATCTCAAGAAACTGTCATGAAGAAAGACAGACATATCTAAATATGAACAGCTGCTCCAAATGATTCAATAATGATCCAAAACTCCTGCTTCCTTATTCCTTTTGATAAATAAAGAGCAGGGGTAGCTCTTCAATCCAAGTTCTCTCACTCAGTTGGGGTGAGGGAAAGCACTTCGTATGATTTGGGTTTTGCTCTGCTGAAACAAAATTGCCTTACAATGTGATCGTAAGTACGTCTACTCAGAAAGGTCCCATTTATTTCAGCAGGATTTGTTTCCAAGTAAGTGCACTAATGATTGCAGCCTTCTTTGCTTTCAACGGATCATTGTGGTTTTGTTTTATTGCATAAACTAAGACATCTGTTCTTCAGTTGGTTTTGTATTAGGGTTTTGTAATGCCGTCAAAATCTGTTAAGGCATGACCTAATGTACATTCTGACTTTTATTTTGGTGGCAAAACACTAAGTGGAATCTGTTGAAAATTTAGCTATGATTTATTCCCCCCCCCCAAAATGCAGGTGGATTAATAGCTTAATGATGCTTTGTTTACAGAAAGTGCCAGGGTCAATCCCTGGTATCATGGGTGGCGTTATTCCAGCAGAGTTTAATTATACTGGTGAAAGCAGAGAAGATAAACACTCTGTTGGTACGTACATGAAAACAGATTTTAAAATGAAGAGTACCTTAAGACTTGTTGTCAGTTTCACAGAACCATATTGTGCACCAGCACGGAACCACACCATGCAGGAAAAGCCTTCAAATGCTTTAATAAAATAAAATAAAAATAAACAAATAAATAAAAACGGATCACAAGGTGGCATAAGCACAAGCAAGAGGAGAGTTGTGGCTCTTGTCACTAGTTACAACGCACACAACACAGGGTTGCCAATTCTGAAATTGTTCTTGAAGATGTTTTCTTCTTCCCCCTGTGATGTAATAGTCATTAAGCCTGGGAGGCCATATTAATGTCCCTAGGAATGCTTTCAGCAGTCATCTGGAGATTGAGGTTGATGACTAGAGACCACAGACCAATCCTGGAGGGTTGGCAACTGTAGCAATAGGTAATTTGTAGGGTGTGTGGGTTTTTTGGTTGATTTGGTTGGTTTTTTTCTTGATTAAAATAGCAAACTGTGGTGTTATTGTATTGGAAAAGGCAGGAGATACCCCGAGGAGATAGGGAATGGTATCAGCAATGGCCCCTTGTCCCAGATAAGACAGGGATTATAGGGTTAACCCCCAAGGTCTTTGCAAGCCTCTGGAGCACAGCTGTAGTCTGATGAGGCCCCTGGCTATGAAGGGAGGCCAGCACAGGTGCAGATGGGTGTGTCTGATGAATTAAAGCCTGCCCACCTATTGGCTGGCCTCAATATAAAGTTGGAGGCGGGAGCTACAGTAAAGCACCTGGGAAGGTGCTGGAAGAGGGCCCTGGGAAGGTGCTGGAGGAGGACCTGAATAGGTGCTGTTTGCAGGTAGTAAAGGAAGGGTGGATAGCCACAGGTAGGTGCTGGATGGCCAGATTGCTGGATTGATGGAGTACTGGCTGGTTGGACTGCCTGCCTGCCTGAAGGACTGAAGAAGGTATAAGTAAGGTTGTTTTGGGAAACCAGTGGGAGTTGTTGTGTGGCTGCCACGCCCCTGGAGCCACCAAGTGGAGGAGGCAGTTGTAGCTTGGGCAACCTGATTGCCTATTGTTTGGTGGTGGGGTTTGTTGGTGCCAGATTAAGCTTAGGGTATTTTGGAGCTAAGCCAGTGATGAGGCCAGTATGGAGGAGGCTGGCCAGCCAGTGATCCCAATCAAAGCTGCTGGAAGAGAGGGGCCCAGTGGGTGAGTGAACCCCCTCCCTCTTGCCTATCTCTGAGGCCGCTCTGGAGGGGAAACTAGTTAGCCTACTGTGGACATTGGGGCCCTTGGGGAGGCCCAGCAAGGAATTTGGCAGAACAGTTATGTGTTTTTATTCAGAGCACAATCCTAAACTGGAGTTAGGCCGGCATAAACTAAGCCAGGAAAGTTTGGCCAGCACAAGGATTCTCGGAGTCAAGGAGGGTGGCTCACGTCTGTATGCTGGCCTTTCTGACTCCGAGAGTGGAGTGGAGTTTGACAGTGGTCCAAACATACTTTATGGTGTCCTTTGTGCTAGCCAAACTTTGCTGGTTTAGCTTATGCCGGCCTAACTCATTTTAGTATTGCGTCCTCAGATATTTTAACCCCCAAAGGCAGCTTTTTATGAGTTTATTCTACAGTTTCATCCCAAGTTCTTATTTTTATTAGTTTTAAATGCTTTAAAAGTATACTAGGTAGATGATATAGGTGATATAGTGTCAGGAGATGCAGCCACAGTATTATTTCTAATTGGAAAAGTAATGTATTTCAATTTTTTGAAAATATCTTAAACACCAAATTGTGGTGTTTTGTGTTTTTATTCAGATATTTTAACCCCCTGCCAAAAGGCGGTGTTTTGTGTTTTTGTGCTTTTTAACCCATCCCTAGTAATATGGTGATGCTTGTGGAACGACATTCTGAGGGCCAAGCTATTCATTGTATGGAGTTCTGTGTAACTTTCCCATAGTATTAATGCTTTAATGAAAAATAGATACTGAGGCTGCAATCAGAATCTGGTGAGAGGGAATTGGCCTTTTCTTTTGCAAAATAACCCACTTGGTGAAAAAAGTTTCTTAGAGGAGAAATTTTGAAAGGGGGAAAACTACAAGTAGGCAAAGGATTCAGCACTGCCTTCCTACCCAGCCTTCCTCCACCCCAATTACATCTTTTAGCAACTTGCACACAAAAAATTACAGAAACATTCCATAGAATGTGTAGTTCAGCCCTGACATAAAAGCAAAGCAAGCAAATATTTTATCTGTCCCTCTTCACCCCAGCACAGTGTCTTTCTCGTGGCTGTTGCTGGTGGTGTTCTCCATTCTTCTAGATTGTGAGCCCTTTTGGGACAGGGAGCCATTTAACTTTAATGTTATTATTTGCCTGTAAACCACTTTGTGAACTTTGTGTTGAAAAGCGGTATATAAATACTAGTGATTGATTGATTGATCTGGGGGAAGAATCACAGTGATAAAATATTGTAGCCTGAGTGCTGGGGCAGTAACAGCCAAACTACACATTGTGACAAATGCATAGCTCGGTCCATCTCTGTGTCTGTGTTGTGCTTTTTAAAAAAATAATATATCACCTACAATGATGAAGCAAAAAGAGGCAAAACCACATGTTGGTAGGATGGATTTGACTTTATCCTGCCATGCATGGTTCCAGTCTTGATCACAGGTGCTGTTTGGATCACAGTCTTGATCGCAGGTGCCCCCCCCCCCACAGAATAGCTGCAGGAGGGGTTGCAGGTAGGATTGGAACAGCAGTAGGAACATAGTTCAAAAGCCCCCACCCCTCACTGCAGGTTCACTAAGTTTTGTGGGTCCCACCATAGTTTTTACCAAAAACAAAATAATGCAGTATCACATTAAGCATTCACCATAACACCTCCTTTTAAGAAAATCACAATTTCAAGGAAAGTCATGTGAAGGATGGTGCAAAAAAATGGGGAACAAGTGCAATTTTGTTGTCTGGAAGGGCTCAGAGTAACTGAGGTGGGCAACAACATCCTGTTCATTGTACAGAATGAAAAGAGTTCATGAATTTACATTGTCAAGAATCAATTAAATTATTTTGTTCCTTTTTCTTAATAAAGATATTGTGTATTGTACAGCTGTGTCCAATTCTTTACTTGGGGAAAAGTCAGGAATTTGACACTGCAAGCGTACTGAAATGGACTTTTGCTTGAAAGCATTTTCACAGGACATACTTTAAATCATGCAAGAAGTCATGACAATGGCAAAGTTAATTTTGAGCATGTTTTTTGTAAGAAAATAAACTTTTGGGTACCCAAACAGTCCTTTCCCTAGTACACATTGCTTTCTTGATTGCGTCTTTGGTACATTCATGGATTTAGAGGCAGTGTGGAATTAAAGATCGAACTAGGAAGCATGATGCTCATCTGTGCTTCTCAGCAAGTGAAAAACAACACAGCCATTCCAACTGAAACCCTCCTGCCAATTGATAAGTGGGAAGGAATTTCTCAGTTCACAGATTATCCGTGTTTGGAAATACTGAAGCAGATCTGCCAAAAGATGCTATATGGAACAAGTGGGTGAATGTGGACTGATAAAATATACATTAGGCAGCAGGATGATGGAGTAGCAGAGACACAACATCATGCCTTGGCATTCCACATTGCCTCAGCAAGGCTTAAGTAAATGAATTTTTTTTTTTAAATCACACACAGCATTTTCTTGTTGCTATTTCATATGCAAGAGAAAAGAATTCACTATAGCAACCAAATGCTATAACCCCTGCTAACTGGGCAAGAGGCACTTTTTCAAGTGGTGTCCTCTTATATATAGCAGGGGGAGAGCAATTGTCCCTCTTCACCCCAGCACAGTGTCTTTCTCGTGGCTGTTGCTGGTGGTGTTCTCCATTCTTTTAGATTGTGAGCCCTTTTGGGACAGGGAGCCATTTAACTTTAATGTTGTTATTTGCCTGTAAACCGCTTTGTGAACTTTGTGTTGAAAAGTGGTATATAAATACCAGTGATTGATTGATTGATTGAAATGACATTGATTACTAGATACATGTTATCTTGGCAAATACAAAAACAGACATATTTATCAATCACTAATGATTGTTTAAGACAGTGGTTCTCAAACGTTTTAGCACTGAGACCCACTTTTTAGAATGATAATCTGTCCAGGACCCACCAGAAGTGATGCCATGGCTGGAGTGCTGTCATTATAATGCCAGAACCTGAGGCCCGTAGAGGCTGTGCAGACCACAGAAAACCCCCTGGAAGTGTTTAACAAGCACTTCCAGTTTTCGCCGAAATGGCAGGGAAGCGGGGTTCTGATGCCCTTAGAGCAGTGGTTCCCAACCTTTACAAAAAGATAGGAAACCCTGTAAGTCTTTGCAGGGGAGGATGGTGACAGCAGGGATAGCCTCATAAGGATCGCGCTGCTGCTGCCATAAAGAGTTCTGTTAAGGTAACTGTGGGGGGGGGGAGTAGCGCGGCCATCCATACTGCTGCTGCCCGAAATAGCTCTCTGCGACGATCACACTCACTTCAAGGTTTGCACAAGCCCAGACATGGGTCAGATTGCTGCAGGCAGCTGTTTAGGGCAGCGGGGTGACCCACAGAGGGGATTGCCACCCCGCCCCCTCAGGATGGCCACACTAGCCCCCCAGGTACCTTAACAGCTCTTTGTAGCAGCAACAGCAGCGCAGTCCCTGTGAGGCTGTTGCTGCTGTCACTGCTTCAACCACTCTCCTTAAAGGGGTATACAGTGGTTCCAGTTTCCCTGGCGGGGGGCGACCCCCCAGGTTGGGAACCACTGCCTTAGAGGCTGCATGTGAAGGTGTTTAGAAAGCACTTCCAGCTTTTGGTGAAAGCTTCCGAAAGGCTACACACACAACCAGAACCTTGTTCTGGTCCTGTTCAGAGGCCCAGTGACCCAGAATATTCCATAACTTCCTGGTCATTGGGCTTCTTGATGTTCTGTGCCTTACCGGCACAGAAATCACAGCACATTCCTGCTCAGAGATACATCCCATTAAATACACAAAGTGTGTATAGGATTTCAGCCTTGTTCGACAAAGCAGTCATGGAGCAGTGGCAACGCTGGATACAGTGCAGGCAACTTGGCCTGCCTGTTCCAGAGCAAGTTAGGATTGTGCCCTAAGACTGACTGAACACAGTGGACAGATATCGTGGTCCCAGATGTATTCCTAAATATTAGGCTGATGAAAGCTTAGTGTACAAATAGTAAAGGTTGTTGTGGTATTTCCGGCTAGCACATCTAAATCATGACTATGTGAAAAAGACAGCTGAACTTGTGCGCGGGATGAACTTGAAAGATTGCGACGCATTTGTGGATTGTGAGGTGTGCAAACTCACTAAATCGCATCGCGCAAGCATCCCGAAGTTCAGCAGCCGCCAGACCCAAACTCCCTTCCAGCTGGCGCATATGGACTTGATTGGGCCATTGAAAAAGACTGCTGGGGGGGGCACAGTACATTCTTACTATTGTGGACGACGCGACAAGGTATTGCTTTGCATTTTTAATGCGCCAAAAGTCTGAAGCGTTTAATAAAATTCGCAATTGGGTCAGGTGGGTGGAAAGACGGTTTGGGCATCCCGTAGTGGCGATTCAAACCGACCGGGGAGGTGAATTTCTCAGTGGGGAAATGTCTCATTGGTTGGAGGAACAGGGCATCACCCACAGACTCACCGCTCCCCGCACCCCAGAGCACAATGGGGTGGCGGAGAGGAAAAATGGGGAGCTCCAGAACATGGTCAGAACGCTGATGGAGCAGTCAAAACTGCCCAAAGGGTTGTGGGGAGAAGCGATGAGATATGCTGTGTTCATATCAAATCGCGTGTACCACCGTTCAATTGACGGGGTCCCCTACACCAAGCTGTTCGGCAAACCACCCGATCTTGCATTTCTAAAGACATTTGGGTCATATGCCTTCGTACATGCAGATCGGGAAACACGCAGGAAAAATGAACCGCGAGCCAAGCGGCTGCAGTTCATTGGAGTAGAACCGAATTGCAAAGCGCTAAAATTCCTTAATCCTGACCATAAGACTGTCACAATATCCAACTCCTACGACTTCTCTGAGCAAGGGATGCTGCCAGATCATGCTGGCAGGACAATCAGCATCCCCACACAAGTTAGAGAAAATGGGGGGGACGCAAGAATAGAGAGCAGTCCCGATCAGTCAGCATCACCTCAGAGAACTCCACAAAGACAGGAGCGACCTCCTGCCACACCAGCAAGCCCTAACAGACTGCTGGAAGAGGGGAGGGAATCCAGTCCAAGCTTGGATACGAGTACTTCCTCAGAAGAAGCCACTCCGGAACAGGCTGTTCCGACCAGACGCATCCTCCCTCCAAGGGCTTTGCGTGGGGTCCCACCTCAGAGATTAACCTACCAAGTAGGGGTAGGAAAGGTACCCCAGACATATCAAGATGTCTTGGAATTACCGCAACCCGAAAAGGAGGGATGGTTGCAGGCTATACGGACTGAATTGAAGGCAATGCACAACCTGGAGGTTTTTGAACCAGCAAAATTACCAGCTGGAAAGCATGCAATTGATTCCAGATGGGTGTTTGTTCTGAAAGATCAGGAAGGTGCTGAGCCCTTAAAGAAAGCCCGTTTGGTGGTTCGTGGCTGTAAGCAAATTCCAGGTGTAGATTTCGAGGAAATTTACTCCCCCACGCTCTCAGCCACAACGCTTCGAGCAGCGCTTGCTGTCGCAGCTAGCAGAGGTTTCCAAGTGCATCGCTTTGATGTGGGAACAGCTTACTTGCACGCAAAACTGCAGGAAGAAGTGTACATCACGATTCCCCCAGGTGTGCAATGTGACAACTCACATTTTCGCCTCAGGAAATCGATTTACGGGTTGAGGCAAAGTGGACGAAACTGGCACTTATGCCTTAAGGAGCAGCTACAAAAATTGGGGTTCACACCCTCCACAGCTGATCCATGCCTTTTCAGGAAAGGAAAAGGGGAAAAATTGTGTATTCTTTTGTGTTTCGTTGATGATCTGCTGGTCCTTGCAAGAACGGAACAACAGATCAATCAGATCACACAACAGCTGAAAAAGGCATTCACTCTTAAATGTCTTGGTCCTGTCAATCGTTACCTGGGAGTAGAGATCGAACGCACAGCTGACAGTGCAGGTTTTCTCCTCAGTCAGGAGAGTAAGATTCATGCCCTACTCAGGGAATGGAACATGCAGGACTGCAAGTGTGTTGCAACTCCAATGGTGGTTGGAAGGGGGGAGAAAGCAGAAGAGTCTGCACCATTTCCAAACCAGAACATGTACCTTTCACTATTGGGTTCACTCACACATCTTGCGTGTTGGACGCGCCCAGACATTGGCGCTGCAGTCAATCACTTGAGCAGGAAGGCGGCAAATCCCACACAGGCAGATTGGATAGCCTTAAAACGCATTCTCCGGTACTTGAAAGGGACAAGCACCCATAGGTACCACATCACCCCGAAAGAAACACTGCAATTAGAGGTTTTTGCAGACAGTGACTTTGGGGGAGATGACACCAGGAGATCTACAACTGGCTATGCCATACGTCTTGGGAATTGCGTGGTAGATTGGGGTTCACACAAACAAAAGACTATTGCGTGTTCGACACTGGAAAGTGAATACACAGCCTTGAGTCTTGTGACCAACTACCTTCACACGCTCAGGCAATTGATGTCGGATTTGGATGCTCCACAGGTAAATCCAATCCGAATCTGGATGGACAACCAGTCTGCCATCCAGATTGCTGGGTCAGAACGAGTCCGGATGCACTCCAAACATGTTGACATAAAGCACAAACATGTCAGAGAAGCTGTTCAGAATGGGGACATTGAAGTGCTTTATTGTTCATCGCAAGAGAACATCGCGGACATTCTAACCAAAGCTCTTCCTGCGCCACAGTTCAAACAGGCAGTTCAAATGCTGGACCTGGCGCCAAAGGAAGACTTCCGAGACGGAATGGGGGGGTGTTGCAGTTTCACATCTCACAGTCCAGAACTGGATGAAACTGGCATTCCGTCTCTCCGTCTCAGGATCAGATAGAACACCTGTGCGTCCTTCAGCAGGCAGCTTCCCAGCTTGTTAGGGCAACTAGCTTGGACAGTAGTTGTACTCCCTTTCTGATAGTGTAACATAAGCAGGCAGTTTCACACGGGAAGTCCTGGCTGCAAACACTGCACATTCCCATGAGATCATAGTGTTCTAAGGGTCACCCCATTGGGTAAGATGGGGCACAAGGGGTCTTCAGGTATCCACCTACCAGATATACTCTGGCTGCATCCCTTTGTTCTTGTGTAGAAGGAGTTTTTCACTGTGTGTGCATAAGATGTAAAAGCTGCACTGAAACGCCGCCTGCGAGCGGCAAAGACTTCACCGGCTTTCTTAACCGGCAGACTGAACTTTTCACCTATCTCACTTTCGCTACTGAAACCAATAAAGAGACTTTGTTATTGAGATGTAGCGTACGCTTCGTTACTTCGCTCCAGAGCGCTAAAGCAAGCGCTGAAATGGGTATCCGAGCCTCCAACTCTGCTATTATTCACACAAATACACAACAAAGGTTACATTATTCTACTACTGTGGTAGTTCAGACACGTTGGTTCTCAATTTTTTTCATACTGGGGCGTACTATCTAGAATGACAATCTATTGGGACCCACCAAGGAGGTTTAATAACAAGGAGGCGGCATGACGTCATTTTCTTGAAGCCACATCGGGGCACCTGAGGCCATATTTGTTCACTTAGTCAGATCATTGCCACCAAGGAGGATTGCCACGAATTCACGAATGAAAATCTCCCTGCACATGTGTAAAAGTTAATCTCAACCTCTTTAATCATGCCTGCGTGTTCTGCATACGGGTGTGCGAATTGCTGTCAGAAAAATGGGATTTAATTTCCACGGAAAGATTCATGTATTCACATTACATTGGTTCCATAAAACTACAATTCACTGAAATAGTGCATTATTTTTGAAGCTGTGTAATTTCTTGTTGTTCCTAGCAATCTTATTCACCATTTTCTGACACTCACTGTTAATGGTCTAGAAGGTAAAAAAAAAATACTTCCCCCCTCCTTTTTTCCCCCTTCCCGTTTACACATTTTTTCCCACCTTCCATTTTCTACTGTAATATTTTCGAAATTCTGAACATTAACAGAATTTGTTTTTTTTGGGGGGGGGGGGAGTGTAGAAGTTTAAAAAATACTCTTAATAGTCTAGAAGTAAAAAAGAATTACTCTCATATTGACAACTACTTATGTTATGAAGAGATTTTAATGTAATTTTCCTATATATTTATCTAATTTTTGCCCACCCTCCCCCCTTTTTTTTGCTTTCCTTCCCGTTCTCACTTTATTTTTCCACCTTTCATTTTCTACTGTAATATTTATGAAATTCTGAACATTTACAGAATTTTTTTTTATGGGGCATGACCGTTTTATTTTTGCTTGTGTAGATTTCAATAAAGTCTGTCAAAATAGTGCAATCTGAGTTTAAATAGACAGCAAGTAGCATTTTGTCAGGTATGTTCAGTAATATTATTATGAGGAATTTAACCTTGTAATTGCATATAAATCATAATAAGGTTACCAATAATGTGTCTACATGATCACATGTTTTTATTTTCATAAGTATTTATTTAAGGAATAAACTATTAAATCCTAAACAGTAGGAGCAAAGCAATCTGAAATGCTTGGAATGAGGATTGTTTTGAGTAACCTAACATGGCGGCTAAGCCCACCCACTGGCTTCACCTCAGGAGCATTAGCGCTTAAGGGATGCCACCTTATTAAACCTCCTTGTTATTAAACCTTCTTGGGACTCAACAGAAGTGATGTCATTAACCTGAAAGTGATGATATTGCTGGAAGTAACACCATCAAGCAGGAAAATTTTCAAATCAAATGAAGTAAGTAAATTAAAAGTTTGAATTTAAATATGTATTTAAAAGAAGAACCCTCCAAACCCTCCCAAGCAGTTGCTGATATGCCTAAAAAAATTCCCCAAACATTCCAAAGGCTGTAATCCTATTCACACTTACCGGGGACTAAGCCCCATTGACTATCATTGTTAAAAGCATACACAGTGCATAGTAGCCTGTTAGAGGTAGAGATCTGTAACATTTCCCTAAATGCAGTCACTTACCATGGTAGCATCAAGTTTAATATATTACAAATAAAATAGACATTGAAATGAATGGGGACCCACCTAAAATTGGCTCACCACCCACCTAGTTGGTCCTGAAATATGGCTTAGTGGCCTTCCTCGATACATTTCATTTCGACTAATATCACACCATGATTTTTCTTCTCTGTCTCTTAGGAAAGAGGCACTAGGTGGCAGAATTTCATCAGGGAAATTTTTCTAAAGCCAGCATTCCTTCAACAAGTGCAGCATGCTCATTTTGCCCCAGAGAATGTAGTCATGTGCTGCTGAATTGAAGACAAATTGTTTGAAACTACCAACCAAAGGGATGCTACAGGCCAATAAAGTATACAGAAAGTGCCCCAGTAACAGCATCAAATTCATCAAGCACCACCTGAGCTCATCGCAACCTCCAAGACTTCTTATTGCCTTACAGATGTGCAGTTAAAGGTAAAGGTTTCCCCATGACCGAATGGTCTAGTCTGTAGGGGGCAGTGCTCATCTCCGTTTCAAAGCCTGTAGAGCCGGTGTTTTTGTCCGATCATGTGGCCAGCATGACTCTACGCCGTAGCGCACAGAATGCCGTTACCTTCCCACTGAAGTGGTCCCTATTTATCTACTTGCATTTTAGGTGCTTTTGAACTGCTAGGTTGGCAGGAGCTGGGACAAACAACGGGAGCTCACTCTGTCACGCAGTCTCGAACTCCCAACCTTGCAGTTGAAAGCCCAGCAACAGCGGATTAACTCCCTGCGCCACCATGTCCCTATGCGCCACCACGTCCCTAAGATGTGCAGTTAAATCTTGATAAATCTCTACCAGATATTGAAGAAAGACTTGATTTCAAAGCTCAATAATTGTGACCTATTGTCACAATATTGTCAACAATTGACCTGTTTTGATCACTAAGACTTGGTGTTCCTCTAAAAATCCAGGGTACAACACATGGAGTGATGGTGACAAGATTTCTGTGGTTGGCAGGGATGCTCTAATCCAGCATCTCCATCTTGCATTAGCCATACCATAGTGCTGATTTCTGCACCACTGTAAGTCTACATGGTAGATCATGGTAATTGCAGAAGGAGGCTCAATGCACATGATGAAATGTTGTGTACACACAGACACAGCGCGCACACACAGATACAGACACACACACACACACACACACACACCATACATTTGTGTAGGTATGCTTCACACACTTCGTATTTAGCACTACAGTGTCCCAGCTGTTTGGCTGAGAATCCCCACTGGAAGGGCACACATGACAAAACCACCTTGCTAAAGCTAGGTCCAGTCAGTACCTGGATGGGTAACTGCCTAGGGACCCCATAGACAGTATGTTTCCTTGAATTTCCTGAAGGAAGAAAGGCGGGATATAAATAAAAAAGTAATGAAGTACAAAATCTGAAAATTGAAGGCAAGAGCTAAACAGTGGCCTCTTGGAAGAATACAGCTAGCAGCACAATCCTACATTACCTGTAAGCCAGTTCTGGTTTCCAAGTGTTGCAAACATGCCATTAAGCATGTTTGTGGCTCCTCGGGAGCAGGCTGGGCAGCCCTGGACCTGTGCTCAAAGAAGGTAGTTTTGTACTGGCCTGGGCAGGCCTGCGCAGGGGATGGGTGGAGGTGGCAGGAAGGCGTAATAGAGGCATGTTTGGGCTGGAGACGTGTTTGGATAGGGGAGGATGGTTTGGGGAGGTGGATCGAGCCAGGAGGAGGTGGGAATGGCCTGGGCAACCTAGGTTGGTTCCTAACCCCTATACCTGGGCCAAGTCCCTGGCCAGTGCACGTTAGGATTATACCCAGAGAGGCCCAGTGATGGGACAGTTTTGCTTCCACTCTCCAGATCACAACTTTCATACAAGGATTTTTCCTCTTTCTTACAAAATGGACCAAGACATCTTTTGGTACCTTCTTTATCCTCGCATATATTGAATTTACGCTGTATACCTTATCAAATCAAAACCCAGTTCTTCACAATGCAAATGTTAAATAAAAATTCTGCTATAATCTGCAACATTTTGTCTCTTATCTCCTCTCCAGCCTGTTCTGGGATTTCTCTGAATCTTAGTATTCTTTCTTTTTCCTCTTGTTCCCTCAGGGCCAATATATCTTGGATCTTGTCCCCATCTACCTCCAAGTCTTCTAGTTTAGCTTCTTGCAACTTCATCTTATTATTTATCCCTTGTATCTCATCCTTCGTTTCTTTCCAGGCTATTTCTAGATTGGACAATTCATGTTTCAACTCAGCTTTCATCGTTTGGAGTTCTTGTTGTACTGCCCTAATGTGTGAGGCCGGCTGGCCAACGCCATATCCTAGGGCAATATAAGTGAGGCTGGAGCCCCCCCCCCATGGCAAAGGAGTGTGAACTCCCTTACCATAGGGGAGGGTCCAGCCTCCCCTATGTGCTCCTTGGATCTGCACCCGCTAAAGAGCAGGTGCAGATCCGAGGAGACCGCATGGCCTGAATCAGGGCCGCGCAGCCTCATGGACGGGCTTAGGATGTGGTCGTATGGCCACCTCCCAAGCCTGCCCACGTCCCGCCCAAGTCCCTCCCTTCACCTCCCTCCCTCCCTCCAATCTCCGTGCCGCCTCGGCACGAAGCCTCCCTTGTGCTGACCTGCCTCAGTCGGTGCAGGAGAGGCTCAGCGTGGGCGTAGCAGGGCCAGCACTGCCTGCAGCGCCAGTCCTGTTGCTCAAGCGCAGATGCGGGGGTGCAGATCAGCACCCCCACGTCAGCGCTAAGCATGCAGCATCGGCACAACCCCCTTGCGCCGACGCTGCACGGTCTACAGGATTGCACTGCCCATTAAATAAAAAAATTAAAATTAAAAGGATTTTTCTTCTATGGTAGATTTGCTTAGATCAAAATGGCATAACAGAGTAAGGGCCCAATCCAGAACCGGTGGAAAGTGTATAGCTGGCTAAAAGTGTTGCGAACATGCTGTAAAGTATGTCCATGACACTTCACTGCTCACACTGGGGCAGCACTAGGTCAGCACCTGGCCCCCAACGTGAACAGGTGGAATGGCTGGTAAGCCTGATCTGGGTGGGGAAGGAGGTGGGGAGCGGGAGGAAAGGTGGGGGAAGGGTGGAACATGAAGGGGTGGGGCAGCAGCTTCTGCCACCACATCCCAGACCCTCTCTGGCGCCAAGTGTAGGGAAGGCAGAGTGGCCGGGGAGGGGGGTGGGACCAGTCTTGCTGACATAGGCCGGATTCAAATCCCCATCCCTGGGCCTTGCCTGGGCCCTTCAGAGTTGTGTCCGCAATTTTGCTGGCACAGCTCCAAGGACTCCTATTGGGACAGCTGCTGCACAACTCAGCTGGTGCGCCTCATTCAACCCTAACCTCGTGTTGCGTCCAGGGCAGGCAAGCTGGCATCCCTGTTCCAAAGCAGGTTAGGATTGGGCTTACATTCATGCATTGTGTGCACAAGACTAAAGAAAAGACAAACAGCTTTACCTTATTTAGGGGCTTACCTACTTGCTAAGGCTAAATATGGCACTTTAATCCACTTCTTTGATGAGGAAGTTGTGTGCAATATTCAAAGCTGGTCCTGCACAGAAACTTGTCATTCTTAAATAACCATTTTATAGGACGAGGGAATAGTCTTCCAAGACAAAATACGATGACATAAAATCTTCAGTTCACTGTTGAGTTATCTGTCATGAATAGGACAGTGGTAACTACAATACTTGTGCCGCCACCCCTAAAAAAAACTGTACTTCAAAGAAAGAGTATTTTTTTTAGCCATTGGAATGGTAAACACTAAGTCCTTTAAAAATCATAGAAAACATAGGTTTGAAACAACATATTTCCAACTTGATGTTTATTCTTACATGAAGATAGTCTTATATAGGAAACAATAAAGACAATTTAAGTGTATTTCACCTGGAGTGATTACACATGTCAGAAAACAGTCCTCCAATACATGGTTTTACAAAAACAGGATTTATCTTCTGTGCATCCAAATTATCGTGACCCATCCCTTCATCCCCACAAAAATAAAAAACCTTCAATTTTTTTTCCTGTACTGCCAACTATCTGAATATGTTGGATCACACAAGCCATTCAGCAACAACATGGTGTACTACTATGAACCACATTACCCACCCTCCACAGTCGGGTACCTGTACACCTCTATTAGTCCTGTCAGAAAGTAAGGAGCTGCTTTCAAGTCATCCAGGGGCTGGTTTGGATTATACTGGTCCAACCAACCACTCGTTACATAATAAAGACAGGAGCGCACATGTCCCACCCCTCGTGGAAAAGCCACATCACCTGCAGTTTGGAACACAAAAGGTGAGATGCATTTGGATTAGATCAGAGCATGCAAGACACACCATGGCCTTCTTGGATAAGAAACCGCATTAGCCATATTTCACATTCTGTATTTTATACAGCAGGTGTGGCTAAAAATTCCTAAATACCAAGAAGTATTGCTACCTCCACACCTGCATCTCCAGTACCCAACCTGATGCCTCTGCATTACCTTCACCTGTGCCAGCACACTTAAGCACATACCCTTTTCCAACTCTCATATTCTCTCAGCATAAAGCCCTGCTCTGACCCAAGACATTGTGACATCTGAGGTAGTGAGCCAAATGCTACCGTCTTACCCAATAATGTGCCTGCTTCTCCCACTCTCCAGTGTCCTAGCTCAGCACTCTTCTCTCCCACCCCCCACATTTCTTCTTTCTTTTTGTCCCCCTCTACATCTTCCAGTTCAGGAAGGAGTAGCTGTGAAGACAAGTAGGACAACAGAGATGGGTACCCCCCCCACACACACACACACACAACTGCTGCCTGAAGCAACCACCAACTGGATTCATGAATAGGGTGGCCCTGCCCAGGGTAGTCACACAGACAGAAGAGAGGCCTCAACAGGTTAGATTTGCTCCTCCTCCTCCTTTCTTTTCATGGGCGCTCTCTACTGCAGTGGTGGCTATCAAGCTCTATGGCAGAAGTTCCCAAACTGTGAGTCAGGACCCACCGGTGGGTTGTGAGCCAATTTCAGGTGGGTCATGAGGCACCTAGTACAGCTATATTGAAAATATGGGAAGATGGGATTCTGAAAAGGAGGAGGGCTGTGTGGTTGTTTTGCTTGTGTCAAGGTTGTAAATGGGCTTTTTCTCTTTCTGATTCACTCTATTGGAAAATGACTGAAAAACAGCAGCACTTATTGCTGCATTCTCAGGAAAGCAGCAGGCTCTGGCGTCACAATGTCGGCACTTCTGGCCATGACATCACTTCCAGTGAGTCCCGGATAGATTGTCAATCTTAAAAGTGGGTCCTGGTACGAAAACGTTTGAGAACCACTGCTCTATGGTATTTCTGCCTAGCAAGTCAGCACGATAGGGACGTTATTTCTCTGCTAACTGCCAATGAAGAAGTAATTGGTGGTGAGGTGATGCCACCACTGCCAATTACTTCTGGGTTCTGACCAAAGCCACATTGAAGGAGGTGGTGGTAGGAGAACCAGGACGAGGACGAGGAGGAGGAGGAGGAGGAGAAAGAGGAAGATGTGCTGGGATTTTTGGATCTCCCTGCTTTGCTGGGTTGGCTTCACTAAAGGAGAAGCCGAAACAGCATGGCAGGGAAATTGAAAAGCCACTGAAGCAAGGGGAGGGTTAGGTGCGACAGAGTTCTCAAGGGCTGCCAGAAGAGGCCTGGTGGACAACATGAGGCACACAAGCCATGTGCTTGACCACCCTGATCTAGGGGAACTGCACGAAGCACAACAGCCACAGGTGAGCATCCACTCTCATTTGTTACATTGTTACAGATTACGTTTTCATTTAACTTTCCATTTTTCTTCCTCCATTCCTAAAACAGATTCATTGCTATGGTAACTGAGATTTAAGCTTCCTTACTTTCACTTACACAGCTTCAAGAAAGCTGTTTTACAGGCAACTCTTCCAGGAAACAATTTCATTTTAGCTTGGAAGCGAATAGCAACACCATTTACTTAATCAATGTGTACTTACTCCAAGGAGGCTTTTGAGTAATGAAGTCCAGAGTGGTAGATTTACACCCAAAGCTACCAAACTGTTTTTAGAGCTATAGGAGACTGGAGGGAACAGCAGTACAAAAGACTACGGAACTTATATACGTGCATATTGTAGCTTGTAAAGTACGTGGAGGATATTTGTGACCTTGTTGTTCCCAAAACAAGAAATTCTTGCTGTTTTTGAGGCAGAGCAACTTGTCTTGATCTGAAGCTCTGGGAGCAGGAGCAAAGTTCTGTCTATACCATTAGCTGTACAATTACAAAATGACCACAAGCACATTCTTCACTAAAATTCATCATCATCGTCATCGTCATCGTCATCATCGTCATCGTCGTCATCGTCATCGTCATCGTCATCGTCATCATCATCATCATCATCATCATCATCATCATCATCATCATTATTTCCTGTCTTTCTACATATTGGGGCACCCAAGGCAGCTCACAGCATTAACAATACAAACAATACAAAATAAAGGATTAAATCAATGACATAAAACGATTAAAAACAAGCTGATCCCAATGGATCCCAACAAATATAAAATTATAATCATTAAAAATTCAAAATATCAGCCCAGCATGTCAGCAACTGAATGCCTCCTTAAATAAAAAGTCTTACAACCATTTACAGCCAATGTCAATCAAGAGATTGTGTGTGTGTGTGTGTGTGTGTGTGTGTAGTTCTCGTGACTAAACCCAATCCTAACAAAGACCTTCCCTGCTGATGCAACCATTCCATCAGATCGCACATTGTATCCTGTGGAGGGGCACATTTATTCCCTTATCCAGGGATAAGCTTCCATTACCTCAATGGGTCACTTTGGACCTGTGCCAGTTACTTTGTTGATTCTGGTTAGAGGTGAGTAAGGAAGAGGGAATGGGGGAAGAACAGGACGGGAGCATGGGTGCAAATCACTGTTGCCAATATCCACCCCACCACCGCCCTTCATGCCCCGTTCTGCTCACATTGCATCCCCACTACTGGTTTCTCAGCTCTGGCAGGGACAGCAAGTTCTTACAGCAGTACTTGTAAAAAAGGCTGCCAGTAGTGTGCTGAGCAATCCACCAACCACCACTTTACAACCATGGAATACTGTTCCGCTGTTCCATGTGGTGGCCCAGTACTAATTAGGATTGGGCCTGGAGGCATTCAGAAGCAAATTCGACATTGTACCAGATTTTAAAAGGCCATTTCTTACCTAGTATTCATGCTATATTACCTAGTAGAGTGGTTCCCAAACTGTGGGTTGGGACAAGCCAATTTCAGGTGGGTTGCAAAGCAACTAGAGCAGCCATATTGAAAATATGGGAACGTGGAGTGCTGGAAAGGGGGAGGGCTAGGCAGTTGTTTTACTTGTGTCAAGGTTGGAAATGGGCTTTTTTTTTTAGTTTTCTGATTCTCTTTGCTGAGTGGAAAGTGGCTGAGAAATAACCCAATTTATTGCTGCGTTCTCAGGAAAGCAGCAGGCTCTGAAGTCACAATGATGGAACTTCAAGCCGTGATATCAGTCCTAGTGGGTCGCAGACAGACTGTCATTCTAAAAGGTGGGTCCCGCTGTTAAAAAGTTTGAGAACCAGTGACGTAGTGGATTTCCAATGTATTCAGAAATTAGCAGCTCTTTCTCCTTATCTAGCCTCTCATGATGGACAGAAGTCAGAAGGATAGCACAGACCACTCCATTCAACTCTCAACATTATGCCTATGCGGGGCTCATTCAGACACAGGGTTTCTGCGTCCAGACCCAAAATAAAGGACGGACACACAAATAATGCAGGTGGAATTCAAGATGCTGCAGAATGAAGGAATAGTCATAATATAATTCTACACACAAACCCAGGTTCTCTCTAATTGTTGAGAGGAGTTGCACAGGAGCAGCTCCACAATGCTTGGCAATGATGTCATCATCCTCCCAAGCTCCAAAGCACCAAGAGGGAAGCGGCCCAGGGCTTCTATGCCAGCCGCACAGCCGCACAGCTTACAGGAAAGCCTGCACAGAACGCCCATCTGAGAACTGGTCTTGAAAACAACAACAGTCCTTTCCTGTCCGGAATTGACAGAAGCTCCAAATTCATTAATATTATAAACCCGACATGTTTTCGTGTCCTGGAATACTGAGCACTGAATAAGATGATTACCAAATGTCTGAATAAAATGTTTTTCCTGGAGACTTAGAGCGCCAGATGCATTTGCCTTCATTTGTCCTTGTTTATGAGATACTCATAATGTGTGGGTTGCTAAAGATAATATCAGGTTGACAGCAAATAGGTGACAAGGAATAGACTGCTGGACCAGATTCAAATTTAATTTTAGTTATAAACTCTCTCAGTTGTCACTGAAAAATCACTATTTGTCTCACAGTGCATTCTATGCATGTCTGCCCTGAAGGAAGTCCCACTGAGTTCTATTGAGCTTAATCCCAGGAAAGTGTGATCAGGCCTGCAGCCTCAGTTGTCCATCTGTGAAATGGGAATAATAGTAACTGGGACTATTCATAAAGGTGGGACCAATATTGTATAATTTCGTAAATGAACTGGAGTGAATCGCAAGGAAGCCAACACTGCAGATGCACCCAAATTATTCAGATGTATCATCATAATAAAATCCCATATAGAGTGTAAAGAGGCTTCAGAAGGACATCTCTCAAAGGGATCACAAAATGGAAGAGAAAATTCAATGCAAGTAACAGCAAAGTTATGCATGTTTGGACCAACTTCATTGTAGTTGAAGTTGGTCCAAAACAAAATTGCGGCTTCACATATATGTCACGGTCATCATCATCATTATTGCTTAAACACTAAACAATGGGGTGCAGTACAAAAGGAATGGGGTCCAAATTGGCTGTGACTGTACAAGAAAGAATGTTCCATCATAGGGGAAAGCTCACTGACAGTATCCATTCTGTGTGCAGAAGCTCTCAAAAAGGAGCTCACATAGCTGATAATAAAGCAGGCAGTATTGTAATGATAGTGTATCAAACTGTGGAGCACCCACTCTCAACATAAAATGTCTAGTTTATTTAGTCTATATCACCTTTCCCCAGTCTAAAAGCCAGGCACTTGAGCCTGTTTACAATAAGGTTAAAGCAGTGGAGGTCCTGGGGCTTCCACTACCCTGGGGCTACCCCTGCAAATTCCACCCGCCATGTACCCCTCATGATGAAACTCCTCTGTGACCCCAATGGCGCAAAAATGCCCTGGGACACCATTCCAACCCAAATCCTGCCCCCATGAGCGCTTACTTTAGCTCCCAAAGTCCAAGTACTACTTTAGGAGCCACTATTCCAGAAGAAGGCCTCATGCAAATTGTTGGCACTTATTTATCACACATACAACTCTAGGAAGCTGATGATTATCAGTTTAGGAAAAGAAACCAGAAAAGGAGGACAAGATCAAGGTTGTACACCTTTGGTCGGACCCAGCAAGAGAAGGCTTCTACACATCTTTCGTGTTTTGATAAATGCAGTAAGTGGAGTGGTATCCTTCAAGAAAATGGCTAGCATGTTATTATTACTATTATTTAAAATATGTATATCCTCTTTTTAACAAAACGTTCACAAGTGCTTTGCATAGTAAAATCAATTTAAAGCATGGTTCCCTGTCTCAGAGGACTTACGAGTCTACAAAATCTTTTTAAAAGCTGCCCAGGAGAAAGCAGCAGCCAACCATTAGAAAAGATGCTTTTTCTAGGGTGAACCATGACAGTGGTCTGTTTTTTTATGTTGATGTATTCACAGTGAAGAGATTTACAATCAGAGGAAAAGGACTGCTTATGTCTTGCTGTGCCCAGAGATTTATATTGACTTCTCGTTCATTTACAATGAGAAGGAAGCAGAGAAATAGTTCTGTATTTTATGCTAGCAAATCTCCCACAGATAAGGATTTGTGTAAGGGGCTTTGACTGTACTGTGATTTTGTGTAGCTCTTTGGCTTCTTCTATTGGAATATCTGGGTAATTGACAGGTGCAAAGAGCAATTAATTGGCAATCAGTACAGCAGACAACCTTGACCCATTTAACCATCTCTCACCTATAATGTATTTTGCATCACACCCGAAACTCATTTTTTTTTTTCTAGGACGAACGTCAACAAGGGTTGTAAACAAGAACTTTTTTAATGGGCTGGGAAACAGTTTCTTTTCCATCTCAGGAGCTGCCTACGAGCCCACCCCTCCCCACCTTCCCCCGCCCTTTTCCACCTTCTCCTGCCTTCTGCCCACCTTTCCCTGCCCTCCCAACCTCCTGCGCCAGCCGAACACGGCTGACACGTACTTACCAGTCCATGGTGGGTGAATTCAGCCTCCATGGGTTGGTGCACATGCTTGCACCAACCCAGCTGACTCATAAGTTTGTGCAAATGTGCCTTACAGCATATTGCGACACCTGGAGGCCGACACAAGGGACTTGTGCCAGCTGAAAGCGCAGCTTGGATTGTACGCTTAGAGATTTATCGGATCCTTTTCTATGCCCAGCACAGTTTATGCGCTGCCAAACAGTCTTTTAATCAAAGCTGAACAGGTTGCAAGGTTGCATTAGTGGGAAAATTTAATCCTGGCAATGTGTACACACAATAATAAACTAAAAGATTCGTGCCTATTGAATCAGAAAATCCCAGAATGACTCAGGCAATTGGCCACTGTAAAAGACCACACTGAATACAGCACATAAAATGGAAGGTTCAGTTTCTTTTCCTGATTAAAGAGCCCATAGAATTTTCTTGGAAGTTGGGAAGCCATCCAGGCCAGCTGTTTATCCATTATTTTGTCCATTAATGGCCTCCTCATCTACTGTTTTTTTCTGGATATGTGGGCCATTGCTGGTAACATCAAAGAATACATGTTTATATGCATCAAGGCTGCCATTTACAAAGTATGCCTCTGTATAGAGTAGCCTACAGGCTTTCCTGCACTAAAGTTACTTCCTTTCTATTTTGAGTATGAATGGAAGCTTTTCTATCCTTTTGGTCTTGTGGTCTGTCCTTAGGCACAGATAACGTTTTCCTCAATTAATGATCTGGCTGTCAGGAGCAATAGCAGCTCTCTTCATTGCTCAAACCAGAAAGCCTAATGCAAGGGGCGGGGCGAGGGAGTGCAAAATCAGCTTACACTCTCTGGCCTATTGGTGCAAGTAGGTGCTCCTGTTCCGGCAGTTCCCCACTTTGGCCAGAGCTGGGTGATGACACACAGACTAAGTGCCCCATGGCATCTTCCCTCAGGCCAAGACCGACTTTGGCCTCAGCTCCTGACAGTGTATGGTAAAATATAAGAAGCAAACTCCTTTGGGAGTACAAGAACTTACTGAAACCATTTCTAACACATTATGAGTTTTTCTTCAGGAGGAGAAAAAAAAAGCTCACAAGTTTCACTACCGAAAAATAATTTGCTTGACAAACGCCTTCCTTCTTAGGTCCAACCTTTTCATTACATTAATAAGCCTCTTGATTAATAAAAGCCTCTTGATTTGTAGAGGCTGCTGACTGATTAATAAATGCCAAGGGGTGTGGCTATAATGGTGATTGGGCAACAGGGCCTCCCAAGGAGCAGCTTTTTAAACTAATGATGCGCAAATGGCCTGATCTGCCCTGTCAGTTTTGCGATCCACCAAAACTTGGGTCACAACTCACGGTGGGTCTTGGACCCACAGTATGGGAACTGCTGCTCTAAAGATTGGTGCACAGGAGTGCATCAGCATTTGAAAGTGTACACATGTGGTTGTGAGCGTGTACTCTCACAACCTGCTGCTCCCAGGATCCTTAGGGCTGAACGAGATATTATACACAAATACATGTAACAAACGTCCAACTGTTGCTTTATCTTAGGGGCAAAGCAGCTTTAAGAGGGTGATTGAAATGACAAGCAATAAAAGTGAGAAGGGTGTTTCATCTTTTTCACACTGGCATTTTTCCTCTCAGCTGCTCCGCAGTTGTGCGGTAAACCAAATGTGTGCTTGGCTTTCGCTAGAGTAAGATCGGAGCTGCCAATCTATGCCAGCACAATATCACAAATCAGCGCATTACAGTCAAGCATGTCTATGTTAATGTTAGAATGCCAAAACATGAGCTGCAAAGGGGCTGTATTTGAATTTCCCCAAGGATACTCTTATGAGGCTCCTTGAATATACATTCTTTGTCCATGCACTTCTGTAGAGAGATCACATGCACACACACGCACAGAGAGAGAGAGAGAGAGAGAGAGAGAGAGAGAGAGAGAGAGAGAGATATTGGTTCTGAGAAACAATGTCCAATCACCACACTCCTAGAAGGCTCCTTTGTATGCTAAACATAGCCTGCTCCATTTTTGTTTGTAAACTAAAAAATAACATAAAATTCAAATCCTCCTTTCTTAAGTACACAGTGAAACATACATAGGCAGGAACCTTTTGGCTACAGTGCCTCTGTATGCTCTGCAGCAAGTACAGTTCACATGGCACTACTTACTACGGAGCTCCTTAGAAATATTGGGATGAAAGGAATAGACCGCTGTGCAACAGACAAGCAGAAAACAAACAATCCAGGTAAGCTGTAGTTCCCTTTCATTCCGCTGTGCAAACTGGATCTATTTTGTCTCTGGTAGCATGTTTTCCTTTCGGAAAGCAACAGGGCAAGAGTGCTGGGTAAAAAGCAAATAATGAGGAGGGGGAAAGAAGGAAAGTGGCATGATGACAATTCATCATCTTGCATAATGCACAGCTGGCTATGTACGAAAGGCTCAGAGAAAGGGAAATGAGAGTAGCAAAGCAGCAGCTGTAGAAGAGACCCTTGACAAAGATGTATTGGAGCCTAGACCATTCTGGCAACCTCTTATGGCTGGATGTTGTTAGCATTTTTGTTTCCAGGTACCTATGCATCTTCCCAAGAACACGACATAACCTTTTCCTACATTTTTATCAGATATGCACTGCCAATTCAGCCACACATATAAAGAGCATTTTTTTAAACCCAAATGCTTCCAAGGCATTTGCTTTTACAGTCTACTTTTATAGACACAATCTCTTCCTCCCCCAAACTGGCATCAATGCCTACAGTGCAATCAATGAGTGTTTACTCAGATGTGCTACTGTGTTCTTCATAGTCACTGTGGACAGATCAATGGATCCACGTGACTGGTTGTACGAAAGCTTCGTTTCAATAGGTGTAGTGGTGGAGACCAGTGACATTACAACTTGAGAACTCAGCGCAAATGGCTTGTTTCAAGGAGTTAGTCAGAGGTGGAAGTGAAAAAATAAAAGGTCAGTAACTGCTGCAAGATCAAGTGCTTTGATTGCACCTTTCTTTCATCTCAGAATTACTGCTTGAAAAATCACTGGGCTGGTATCTCTGGTGGCAACGGTGGCCCATGCCCTGATACCACTTTGAAGCTTCCACATATGTAGGGAAGGTTGGAGAACAGGTGAGGGACCAGGCAAGTGGGTATGAGCTGCAGTAGCTTCCCTCCCATCTCCTTCCAATGCTGCTGAAGGGAGAAGGAAAAAGAAAAAAAATTGTCACCGCTCCAAATCACCACCCCACCCACTCAGTCCTTACAATGCACTGAGTGGGCAAGGGGAAGCAATTTGGAGCCTGTCCGTCCTTCATCTTTCCTTACTGTGAACACAACATGGAGCCTCCCTCCACTCTTGGAATCGGGGAGGATGGCGCACGTCTGTGTGCTGGCCTCTCTGACTCCAAGAGTGGTCCAAACATTCTTTACAGTGTTCATTGTGCCAGCCAAACTTTGCTGGACAAACTGTGCCGGCCTAACTCCAGGTTAGGATTGTGCTCCGAGAGTGGTCCAAACATGTTTTACACTGTCCCTTGAGCCGGCCAAACTTTGCTGGCCTAACTGTGCTGGCTTAACTCCAGGTTAGGATTGCACCGAGTCTGTTTCCAATGAACAGATGCTGTGCATCCTGGGAACCAGAAGATGCATGCTGGGAACAGAACTGGTGTAGAACAGGGAGCATGCACTGTGTGCTTCTAATAAGTTAGTATGGAGGAGGCAGCCACAAAATTGCCTCTTTCTGCCCACTCAATAAGCACCAGCTAGGCAGGGAGAAGTGATTTGAAGTTGCAGCAGTTCTTTTTTCTCCCTCCAGCAACAGTGGGAAAAGAAGGGGGCTGCCACTGCCATGATCCCCTTCCAACTTGCTCTGAGCAAGTTCACATAGAGATCTATGAATGATGCATATGACTCCCCAAGTGTGGATGCAGCACTGATGCTATATTTGTTGAGAGCATAGATCTTATTGCAGGCCAATCATGTTGTGTGCCTCTGAATTCAAATCTGGATTGTGTAGGCCCAACTGATAAAACATATTTCTTTGATTTACTGTAGGCAGGGAACCCTTTCCTGTTTTTTTGCATCAGAATCTCCTGCAGCGCAGCACTACCATGACACCCATCATCCTCAACCCTCAATGGTGTCACCCCATGCAGTCCACCCCCCTGGAACCCCTAGTGACACCACTGCCTCCAACACAGCCCCCATTTTACTTCCCCAATCTTTTTGCTTGTTATCTAGTCTGATGAAGAATTCTGTAGAATTCAAAAGCTTAGCTGTTTTTTACTTGGTGACTTTGACTGGTCCTAAATAAAGCATAGGCAGCCTTGTTGGTCCATTGGAAGAACGATCAAGAATCCAAAGGCAGGCAATGCTTTTGATCAACACAAACACCTGGTAAGACAGGGACCAGAGAGGTAATCAGAAAAATGGGGCCATTTGGGGAGAAAGATGTCAATGATGATCTTTTGCGGAGAGGTTTCTGAAAATCTCTAGCCCACTCTGTTTTCCTTCTTTCATAAATCATTGAAACGACTACTCATGACCCTCTAAATGTGCTGTTCTAGAGGTAAAATGTGAACGCCCCTGGGGTGGCTTTTTGTTTGTTCAACACTGTTTGCATTTTAGCATCTCTCTCTCTCTCTCTCTCTCTCTCTCTCTCTCTCTCTCTCTCTCTCTCTCATTAAGATGCTTAAAATCGGCAAGGATCGACATTAATGCCTGACCTCATGTTCAATTACCATGCTGCTCCCCAGTTAGCTTTTCTTGTTTATGCTAATCAGTAAAACATTAATAAAAGTTTTGTTGGGTTTGTTTTTTTAATGATCATGTTCCTAAGAGTCAGAGTAGAGATTGGGGCTTCATCTTTCTGGCCAAGGTCCTTACTGTTGAAAATGCAAATGTGCTTGCTGCCTAATTGTGAAATAAGGAAACTGGTGGCGAGGTGGGGGGAAGTCTCCACTGCCAAACGAGGGACAGACACAGATATTATTTATAAACTGTTTAGGTTATATTATTAACTTGCACAACAACACAGCTCTGTGTTTTCTTCTCCAACGCATATAATTAGCAGCCATACACGGAAAACAAATGATGCTTTGTGGCAAATGAATTATGTAAATAGAATTTATAACATTAATTTGGGCTTGTAAATCTAATCCACTCAAAGGGGTTTTATGAAAGGAGTATTTCTGAGGCAGTTTAATAAATTTAAAATCAGCATTGAGCAGCTGATAGGAAAAAAAAAAAACCCACACCTTCCACATCCCAAAAACTGTTTGAACAATCATTTAAGTGCCTAATCAATATTTACTACTTTGGATCTTAACTCCTAAGTAATTGCGGCTTCTGAAAGACTTCATTGTGCAGCCTATACAGATGGCAGATATTGACAGCAGCACATCTCAAGTGGGGTGCTAGAAACATATAAGGGAAGGTCCAGCTACGTTTTAAAAGGTAGTTTAGCAGGACATTTTTAAATAAAAAGCAACAACACAAGGCAAATACATTTAGTTTTTAGTAACAGAACACAGACAATGAACTTTCAGTCAGCCACAAAGTTTGACACTCAGTGAGTGTTTTTCTGCATACAACATCAGCATTATAATCAAATTACCCATTACTCATCTGAGTTTTTCTTCCTTGGGAGGTCATATTCTTTTGTCATTGTCTAAACAAAAGACTATGGTCACACTTGACTGCTAGGCAAACACATAGTGTCCAGCAGGATGTGTCCCAAAATATCTATGGCTCTCAAGGAAATTCTTCATAAGAACATTAGAAAACTTTGGAGTGCTATAGTTCAGCAATAGGCAACTGATGTGAAACCATTTGTTCTGAGTTGTAAAGATTAAAATAATAACTTTAATAATTTATAAAATAAGTAAAATTTAAATTGGATTGGGTTATGCTTTATTTTAATCATTATAAAGCAATGATTACAGTCGGAATCTGGCCGAGGATGCCAGGTTCCGTTCCGGAACCTCCTAGGGATACGGAATCCACAGGCGCGTTGTCAGGAGAAGCTGGGAGGAGAAAGGAACCGCCATGTGACTTAGAAATGGATCTTTCAGTGCTAAAAATAGCTCTACGGACTGGGAAACAGCACAGCTTGGCTTAGAAAAGGTAGGAATTCTGATTTTGGCACTTTTTTGTTTTCAAAAGGATTTAGATTCGGACCTCGGTATCCTCTGGCATCTGTGCTGAGACCAGCAGATACCAGAGTGGACTGTATTGAGCTTCACACACACACACACACACTTTGACATGGCCCACCGTATTCTACATTAAAATCAATATTACAAACTAGTAATGGGGAAAAAATTAGAACGATCAGAGTAAAAGCAATGTGTTGTTCCTTCCTCACCTTCGACAATTAAAACGTGTATCGCCTCTTTTATCACTCCCCCAGCATAATTTGTGATGGCTACAGAATAAGAACTCCATTTTCCTTGGAGAAACACACAATCCAGACAGAAGATAAACCAGTCTATTTTAAATTGGCAAAACGTTTGGCAATGTTAAATGGCCAAAATACATGTTATCATCAGGAGATGCAGAAAGGTAAGACGCAGCACAATGCCCGAGGACAAGCCATAATTAGAAGTGAATTAGATGGAAACATTCTATTTGCTGCTGGCTGTGGGGAAGGCTATTCATTCCTCTTCAGAGTTGAATACAGAAGACCATCTATCAGCCTCAATCACTTGTAATGCAGAACAAAAATATCAGATTTTCCCTCTCCTTTTAAGTATAACTTTTTTGGTTGTTTCCAGACTTATATAGGGAAAGTCTGAGCCTTCAAAGGCTCTTGAAGAAATTATTTCTGAATTTTACCAAGAACAGTTTTGTTTATCTAACTGCACTTTCAGCATCAGAAAATAACTGTCATTACATATCTTCCCACCCCCTCCTTGATATTCATGTAAGGTAGAATAGCATCATAACAGTTAAAGGCTCCTATTACACCAGGCGTGTATCTAGGGTGTAGCAAGGGGTGGCAAGAGCCATGGGTGCCATTTGCCTGGGGGGCACCCATGGCCCTTGGCCCCCCTTGCAACGCCCAAGAGGATGCCTGAGCCGCGGCCAAGGGAAGCTATGCGCCCCCCCCCAGCTCACAGAGATGCGCAGCGTCTCCTCTCCTGGCCACTGCTCAGGCAAAATTGCCCCAGCAGCAGCCAAAAGACGCCGCACACCCCCAGCTCTGCGAACCGGGAGGTGCGTGGTATCTCCTTTCCTGGCAGCTGTTCGGGCAAAAGTGCCTGAGCGGCAGCCAGGAGAAGCTGCGCGCCTCTCCGGTTTGCAGAGCCGGAGAGGTGCGCAGCTTCCCTTGGCTGCTGTTCGGGCAAAACAAGGAGGTGGGGCTTGGCTTCTGCCTGCCATGCTAGCTTACATGGCGGACAGAAGCCACACCCTGCAATGTCATGATGTCACGACATTGTGACGTCATGACGTTGCGTGCCATGGGCACGGTTTCGCCCTGGTACGCCTCTGTATTACACCAAGCACTTTGTTTGCACTACTAAGATTAAACCAACAGCATCTCATCCAAGCAACTACTGGCAGGAATTGAGGGAACTACTAGTACAGAGATGACAAAGTTAGAACTCATGTTAATGACTTTATCACAAAGTCTTTTCTAAATAAGTCGTAACTAACCACTTACAACTATGAAAAACCAAGGCTAAGTAAACCTTTTTGACAACATCAGGCAACTCCACTAGACAACACTATTGCTTGGGGGGTTTGTGGTCCATCTTGCCTTCGTGTCTCTGCCCAGAAAAAAAAAAAAGGCTCTACTCTGGAACTGCTGCCTCATTCAGATTGGTTCAGGAAGCACAGCTGTTGAGTTCAGGCAGAGCTTCTCCTACTCATACAACCACAAATAGGTAAACAACAACTATGGACTAGAGGTAAATTATAGAGGCTGAGTAATGGATGGAGTAATGAGAGGTGTTTATAGCTGCTCTTATCCAGTGCTCAAATAAAGGGGGATGCCTTTAGTGAAATGAACAAGACCTTTTTCTTGGCTCCCTACAATTTTAGAGAATTACAGGAGGGGAGCCCAGTCTTCTTAGCTAAAGGGGACTGGGCTCCCTTCCTGTAATTATACCATTGCTCTACAGCAGGGGTCTCCAAACCCCAGCCTGTGGGTCGGATCTGGGGTTTGGAGATACCCTTCCCCTCTGTAACCAGCACTTACTGTTTCATGGAAGCGCTGTTCCGTTTTCAAGCCACACTGGTGGCAGGGTTGCTCTGGGCAGTCTCAGCCTGCACATCCCAGAAGGCTGTGCAGCAGGACTCCAGGTATAGAAGTGACTGCCCAGTGCAGCTTAAGAATGGAGCGGTGCTTCCACATAACAGCAAGCACAGGTCAAGGCAAGGAAGGGTTATCCGGTACACAGTAGATGTGAGTTTGGCGACTCTAAAGAAGACTTCTCAACATTTGTCCCCGCCGTACTATTTTGCATGGTCCGTCTCTTGGAAATACAGCTGGAAATAACTGGCAATGATGTCATTGCCAGTTACTTCCAGATTAGGAGACCAGATGTGATGAACAAACACCGGTAAGAGGCTCAGGTCAGATAGGAGGGCTTTGTCGAGTGCACACACAGGAACTCTGCCCAACAAGCTAGCTGCCTACCACTGCTTATCATGTGGCATTGCTAGTCTCACTGCCAAGCAGCAGCAGTCTGGGGGTCCTGTGCATACCACTGGACACCACCGGTGGTAGAACACTTGCCACCTCCTCTTGCTGTTGCTTGAAGTCTCAGGCTATCTGCTCATGGAGTTAGGCTGGAACATTCTGACTCAAATCACTTCCAAGTCTTGGAGTAAAGGCCCTTCTATCAATAATGTCCACAGTCATTAATGTTCTAAATTCTTCTTGCTGCAAGATAGAGCAAAATAGCATTTTCTTTTCTCAAACTTCTAGATCTACTGTTTTACCTGTTTCATAATTTGAGCACTGGGTAAGTAAACGCCTCTCATTACTTCATCCACTGTTACCTGCCTTTTGTGGAGGAATTTTACCTGATATTGGAGTGGAGAAAATAACTTGCTCAAAGGACGTAGTGAGAGAAATACTAAAAGGTAGCAACAACAATAAATACTTTGGCTGGAAACCAATAATTTGGCTGGAAACCAAAGAAGGGTACAGTTGGATCTTTGTGTGCCCAAAGGACTTGGGCTTATGTTTCTTGAACAGCATGCACCCACACTATGGGATGAGTTGCAATGGAAACCAAGGAGATGTTCTTAAGACAATTGTGATATGTATATGGCATGGGGAGGTCCAGGGGCATAGCTAAAGAAGTGCAGTGGGGTGAAATTGCACAGGGCTACAAGCTTTAGGGGGGCAACAATCAATCAAACAGTATTTATATACTGCTTTTCAAGCTGAGCTTGACAATAGTGGACAAAATTGTGAAAACCTTGGTATGTATGAATAATTAATACCATCATGTTATATATCAATAGAAAGGTAATTTAATGCAAAAACAAACCAGAGTCTAATATCTCTACTCTGTCAAAAGTTATGACCAAAAAGCAGAGAAAATGGAAATATAACTGTGACATCATGTCCTGTTGGGACATCAGTTTCAGGGCAACGTTTTGCATTGGGCTACACTTTCATTAGCTATGCCCCTGGGGAATTCTGCTAGTTGTGGGGGGAAACCATCACAAATTTCACTATGTGTACCCCAGCATACTGTTTGTGTGCATGATCCTTAAAGAACAACCTTATTGTAGCATTCCTGACAACAGCGTTATTAGATGGGCTGCTGTTATGATGGAGGGCTGTGGCTGAGGGATATTGTGGCTTGTCAAGGGTCAACCAGCAAATTCAGTGGCTGAGCTCAGATGTGAACTGGAGGACATTTGACTCAAAGCTCATGCGTGTAAGCCAGGGGTCAGGGAACTTTTTTACCTTTTACCCCAAAATATATTTAGATATGCCGACGTTACCCCCTTGACGTTACCCCCACCCCCGCCAGAACAAAAAAAAATTACATATTGGAACCCATTTCTTCTTATTTGATTAATTAATGAGCTTAATTAATGCTACGTAAATATGAAGTTGTAAAGAGTTTGGGTACACCTGCAGACCTTGAGAGAATAGAATTCAACCCTTCTGGGTTACAACTAGCTTACCTTTTCGAAAACAGGTTTAGGTGCTTGGACTTAAAATTTCTCTCTATAATGAATTCAGATTGGGGCTGGCTGGCTGGCTGGCTGGCTGGCTGGCTGGCTCTCTCGCTCTCTCTCTCTCTCTCTCTCTCTCTCTCTCTCTCTCTCTCTCTCTCTCTCTCTCTCACACACACACACACACACACACACACACACACACACACACACACACAGGCCAGCAACAGCAGCTCCGATTCTGTTTTTGTTTTCTGCTGTTTGCCTTGCCTCATTGCCTTCCGCGTCTCTTTGTGTCCCTGACTCCCTGCGCAGGCGCAGGCACCCCAGCCCTCCCCCCGCTCGCTCGCCCGCCCGCCCGCCCCACTCCTTGGGACAGCAAGACAAGGCAAACCCAGGGAGAGCCCTAGCTGCTCACAAGCAAAGAGGCACATCCACAGAAGTCCTACACACACACACACACACACACACACACACACACACACACACACACACGTGCGCCTGCGGGCACATGCACACACACACCTCAGCCACTCACCAGAGCCTCCCCCACGCCTGCACGTCTTGCGTCCCTGCCGGGCTCCTGGGTGGCAGTGACGGCGGCAGCTCCTCGACCTTCCCACCCGGAGCTCTTCCCTGGCGTTGAGCACTGCCAACTCCACAGCTGCCTGAGTGCCAGCCGGGAGCGGGTCTGCGCCGGCCTCGCTGCCCGGAATAGGCTTGGCCTTGCCAGCTCCCCCATCACCTGGCACCGCCACAGTTGCAGCCACGGCTGCCATTTTCTCTGCTGTTGCTTCCTTCTCCCTCTACCAGCAGCGGGATCGATAACCACAGCCTTCTTCGCCGCCTGGGAAGGGAACGCTGCCTATTGGGGGCCAAGTACCTTGTCGCTTCTAATCTCCTATTGGAAGCAAGGGAAATCCATCAAGCGTGAGAGGAACTTCCCATTGGTCAGAAGAGAGAATGTTGGTCATGAAGGAAGGATGAGGGAAAAGGGGGCGGGGCATACTCCTATCTGTCCATTACCCCCAGGAATTTCATTTTTACCCCATTTGGGGTAATTTACCCCTGTTCCCTGACCACTGGTGTAAGCACAATACCAGGCAGGCAGACGATAAATGAATGTTTTCCTTCTGTTGCTCTCGTTCTCTCCCCAATTTCTGCAGAAAATTATTTACTCAAGGAAAAATGAAGAAACAAACAAGGTGTACCTCCAAACTGTCAATCAAATTCTTTCCAGACAAGTGCACACACCTAATATTATCTATGTCACCTGCACCCTGGATTTTAAGTGTTGCTTTCTGAACACAAACCATTGTTTATTAAATATAAAATTCATAAGGTCAGAATAGATTTCTGACATTCTTCCTTGGATGCTAGGATCTTAGAATTGAAAAGGGCACAAAAGTCTGAAAGTTCAGATGAGAATCAACCCGTTGCTCTTCCCTTAGAGCTCATTAAAATGATAGCACATTGTTTCTTGAAAGGGACGGGGCGCTTACTATGCTACTAATAATACAATGGTAATCTCTCCTTTTTTTGTCTCCCCTTTCAAAAGGTTGTGGATTTATGGGAAACAGGGTAGCTTTGGTCACCATTAAATCTATCTCACCTCACATCCTTTCATAAGTGTGAAATGAATTTTGAGTGATACTGATTATAGCAACGCTAGCCTGGCCCTGGTTAAACCTAATTACAATTTCATGCAGTATTGCCCTCCATTATTGTTTCCAGGTAATGTGGGTCTCTATCTGTTTTTTTTCTTCAAGCAACAGCTTTCAGACAGCTCCTTGTTAATGAATAGAAATACTTTGGTGGGGGGAGAAATCACAAAGTCTCAAATGACCTCTTTTGCATTGTAAAAAAATATGTGGGTTGATAAATACACTAGGATGTGCTATTATCCATTATTCAGTTCTGCAATTAGTGAACACCTGGCATCAGGAAAGTGAGATGGCTGTTTGCTTCCCTTCTGAATTAATGTTGATTGCCTGACAGACCCCACAGAGCATACCAATTTCCCCTTGTTAGTAGGAGGAAAATGGGAAACCATAAAAAAATTCAGCAGCATAATATTTTGAGAGTGTGCATTTGAATGTTAATTTTGTAAAGCATATGGGCTACAGTGGTTAGGTGGATCAAATTGGATGTATTAACGGATTAAAAATAAAGAGACTGTTACCAGCATGTCAACGTATTTCAGACTGATGTAAAGCACATAGGTACAAATACCAATGAGGCAGATTTATCTTGGGAGTTACTATACAAGGAAAAAAAACTATTGGCTTTAATTCTTTCAGAGTATCCATTTGTATTGCTGCATTATTCGGTTATGTTTAGTTGAAAGCAATAGGGCATACCTGTAATTGTGCGTAGGAGCGCAGCCTTGGAAAAGCACATTGGATGGAGGAGATGAGGAATAGCTGAAAAAGCCAATAGTAAAATAAGAACTTTTTAAAAATACACTTTACATTTAATCTCATTAGTAGTCTTGTGATAGAAATATGATTCACAGCTGTGCTCTTGCGCTGGCCGAACGCTGTCGTAAACGTGCCGTAAAGCACGTCCGCATTGGCGCTATGGTGCTTGGCTGGCGCAAGTGGCAGTGCCAACACTCGGGCACCTCAGCGACCGTTGGCAGCATAGGCCGTGCGCCAGTCAAACGCTCGGTGGGCGCAAGGCCTCTGCGAGGGCGTTCCAGAGGTGTTCCGGGACGTAACTGGGCGGCTCAGTGGGCAAAGATGGGGGTTGTGACGCAGGATGGCTGTGATGCCAAATCCTAACACCTGTTCCCGGTCTGGGTGGTCCCTATTTGGGTACGTTCCTCTCCGCATGCAAAACAGCAGGCGCAAATCGGAGCAGCCCCATTGGGGTGACTGCATATTGCTGCTGCCGTCTCCTAATGGGCCTTGGAATATGGCCTTGCTATGTCAGCCTTACTAGGCTGGCATAGTGTAGGATCTCAGAGTGCAATCCTAACCTGGAGTTGGGCCACATTTGGAGCACATTATGTTTGGACCACATTTGGGGTCAGAGGCCTGTGTCATCCTGCCTGATTCTGAGAGTGGTCCAAACGTGCTTTACAGTGGCCCTTGTGTCAGCCAAACTTTGCTGGCCTAACTGTGCCGGCCTAACTCCAGGTTTGGTTGGCAAAAGGAACACCATTAATCTGTTTGGACCACTCTCAGAGTCAGAGAGGCCAGCACACAGATGTGCGCCATCCTCTCTGACTCAAGAGAGTGATCCAAACACATTTTATGGTGGCCTCTGTGCCAGCCAAGCTTTGCTGGCCTAACTGGGCCAGCCCAACTCCAGGTTAGGATTGCACTCTCTTAGAGAATATAATAAATATGTACCCAAAAATTTTTTTTGTTAAAAAACAATTTAATGCTCTGTTACATATATTTTTAAATAACTTTTAAAGGATTTTCACATTATATATTGGAAAAGACAGGCGATACCCCAAGGAGATAGGGGGTGGTATTAGCAATGGCCCCTTGTCCCAGATTAACCAGGGATTATGGGGTTAATCCCAGAACTCCTGCAGCAGGAACACAGCTGCAGGCTGATAAAGGCTCTGGCTCTGAAGGGAGGTTAGCACAGGTGCAGATGAGTGTGGCTGATGAATTAAAGCCTGTCCACTGATTGGCTGGCCTCAGTATAAAGTGGGAGGCAGGAGCTGAAGTAAAGGACATGGGTAGGTGCTGGAAGGGAGTACCTGGGAAGGTGCTGGAGGATGGTACCTTGAGTAGGTGCTGGACTGATGGAGTGCTGGCTGGACTGCCTGCCTGAAAGACAGACTGAGGAACTGTGACTGAAGGACTAGATAAGGTAAGGTTGTTTTGGGCGACTATTATTGGGAATTGTTGTATGTCTGCCACGCCCCTGGAGCCACCAAGTGGAGGAGGCAGTTACGGCTTGGGCAAGCTGACTGCCTATTGTTTGGTGGTGGGGTTTGTTGGTGTTAGACTTAAGGTAGTTTTGGAGCTAAGCCAGTGATGAAGGTAGTCTGAAGGAGGCTGGCCAGCCGGTGATCCCAATCGAAGCTGCTGGAAGAGAGGAGACCCAGTGGGTGACTGAACCCCCTCCCTCTTGCCTATCTCTGAGGCTGCTATGGAGGGAAACTAATTAGTCTAGTGTGTGCATCGGGGCCCTTGGGGAGGCCCCGCAGGGAATTAGGCAGAACACATTATAAACCTCCCAAGAAACAGTGAAACATGGAAACTGATTCAGAAAAGTCAGCATTTGAAATCCCACAGTGAAATGCAGATTGGCAGCCCAATCTTGAACTGCCCAGCTCCTGTAGTAACAGCAGTACCAAAATGGCGACTGATGTATTCTGTGGGAGCCAGGAAGCCACCAGAGGCTCCTGGGAAGAAGGACATTCGTCCCCTTCCCCGGGAAAAGCCCTACTGCCCACAATGGGGCTTCTCAGCTCACCGCTGGTTATTTTGCAGGCAGTGAATTAAGCCGTGTTGGAAGCCACTGCCAGATCCTCCCCCTCCCCCCTCCCCAAATGGGCTTTCCAGCAGCCAGTGCTGCTGGAATGCCAGCTGGTCTATGTGCCCATGTTGGGACCTGGTGCTAACTGAGTGCTAGCCCAGCGCAGGCAGTATGTTGTCATGGACGTGCTTTTCACTGGTGCTAGACATGTATTGCCAGGAATAGCACCTTCTGGATTGGTCCTAAGAGCCCAATCCTATGCATGTCTACTCAGAAATAAGTTCCATGCTAGTAAATGGAGCTTACTCCCAGCTAAGTATGGATAGGATTGCAGTGTAAACTAGGAAGGGCTCTCCTAATCTGCATAGGTAGAGCCCTGCTCCTCAATCCCAATAAAGAGTATGAGCAGGTTTTTTGCATGGAACAAGTCATTATTACCACTCTGCAGATGTCAATTCTTGCTAGTCTCAACTCATTTTGTTTGTCATATAATAAAAAAAAAACAATTAGGAAAAGCCTAATTAAAACATTTTTTATAATTTCAACGTCAATTGCATTTGGGGGGAAAAATGTGATTCTTTGTCTTGCACATAATGTTGTGATTCATCCATACGCAATTCATTCTTGCTTGTTACACAGTTGCCATGGAAACAGTTTCCTTTCAAGTAACAAGTAAATTGTTGAGAAGTACATCTCATTTTGATTATACGAACAGCACACTTCCATATAGGTAAATATCCTGTTATCATAGGCACAAATATTTCATTTATTGTAACTACACTCAAAAATGTTCTGCAGTAAAGGCTAGTATATGCATTTTGTTTTTATTTTCACAATTTTCATTAACCTTTTTCGTCTTTCTCTACAAGTTCATTACTTAACCCAAACTTGATCTTATATGTACAATACCGACGTTATTTTTTTGTCATACACAGAAAATATTCCTCTCCCATACTTAGTGAAAATGAGGCTAAATCATTAAAACATGCATTGAAAATGATTGGGCTGTTGTTATATCCAAGAACTGGAAAAAATTGAAATAAGGAGATTAAAGATAAAGATATAAAATTCTCAATACTTTAATTACTGTGACATCCCAAAGCATCAGTAAGATGTAGTTAATAATAGAGCACAAGATGGAAATGTTATCAGAGGTCTAGCAAACTACTTGCTCAGGATCAGAACAGCACAAACAATTCCATTTGGGCTTCTTTCAAGTATTTGCTGCCTCTCTTATAGAAATCCTTGAAACGCAAACAAAATTTAATGACCACCTGAGTCCTCTGACAAAACATAATACACATACCAAAAAAAAAAAATGTTCTCAGATAGTCTGCGATCGCTACAAGTACCATCCCTATTTATGTTCTTGAATTCATGGACATGCCCAGGAGAAAAAATTAGTTGCAGATTCTTTCATAAAAAGATTCCTCAATGTCCATTTAAAAAATAAATTTCTAAAAGCAAAGTCAATGTCCTGGTCTATGCCCACAGAGAAATTGCATCTTATGTCCATATGTACTTGAGTTGTTCTGGGACAACTAGTTTAAATTCCATTTGTTTGTTCAACTCTTCCATTTAAAAGTTAACAGAAATGGACAGAGTCTGGGAACCAGCACTGGAAAAATCCCAGGGTCTTGGTCATTTGAGCATATGGTAGTCCACCATGGTGGTCCAACACGTGGCCTGTGGGCCACATGAAATCCCAGAGACCCTTTTTTGTGGCCCTCGAAGCCCAACCGCAGCCTTCCCACCAGCTCCTCTCCCTTCAGAAGCTTTTTGATCTCCTTGCTGCACTGTTCCAGCTTCTTCTGGAAGCAAGGAGATCAAAAAGCCCCACCGCACCCACCTCCATCTCGGCTGCTTGTGCGCTGTGCATGCTGAATGGCTTCTGCAGGCTCAGAGCACAGAAGTAATTGCAGTTACATCATCACGTCACTGCCCATTACTTCCAGGTCGGCATAGTCGGAGGTCGCAACGGTCAAGCAGCCCCCTGGCTGCCAAAGTTAAACTACCATGACCTAGAAGTTTGATGCTGACACTTAGAAATGTGAAAATTTTTAGAAACCCTTTTTTCCCCAACCAGCATTAATATCATTTGAATTTTAAAAAATAGACTTCATTCACCAGAACGAGTGGCAGCAGCGAATCCAGGGCTGATGGTGCCCCACGCAAAGCATGGCACCCAGAAGTAAGTGGTCATGACCTGATGATGTCACCAGCAGCTGGCTCCAGGGGACCAATTTTGAGCCAGTCAGCCTTGGGCAGGTGAGAGAGCTACACAGCAGCAATGTTCCACTTGCTTCTCTCTCCTGCCAAGATTCCATGCTACAGAACAATGTGCTCGGTCTGGCTGCTCTGCTTGCTGCCCCAGCATGAGGCCCAATTGGGCAAATTGCCCTAAGGCAGGGCATATGTACTTTGCAAGCTTTGCAAGCACTCACTCGGTCCAGGCACTGTCTCTTCTGCTAGCTTGCCAAGGGATGCAGTAGTAGCTGCCTGGCTATCGCTGTGCTCCCATGCTGTCATGTGTTCAGGATTGGGTTCTCAGACACTAGAACAATATCTGCCGTTTAAAGTGGCTTACAGCAAAGTTGACAGTCCTATCTCCCCTGTCTTCTGCAGTGGACAGAGTATCATCACACAGAAGCTTCAAAACATATGTATCCTGCAGTTCCATTGCAACATTTGCTAAGTGACGTCTACAGTAATTATTGTCTAAAGAAGTCCCTGAACTGAGACAAATGTTAACAAAACTCTCATTAACCATTGGCAAGCAAAAGGAAAGTTCAACACATTTCACTTCCTAGTTGTTCAAAATAACATGAACTATTTTAGCATTGTGGCTCTCAAGTATTGCATCCCTGCCTTAATTAATTAAGTACTATTACACTTAAAATGTGGACTAATTACTCAAAAAGCATTAATCAATTTGTTAAGAACTCTTGAGCAATAATGCAGATCTCTTTACTCCTGGCCCAGGAAGATTTATGCCACATGGCCATAATCTACTTATTGATACAAATGCCGCCTCCCCTTTAGTTAATTTAAGGAAAACATTGTCAGAGTACCCTAGGATGAAAGGGATGATAAATAATTTTTAGACTCAAAGTTGAAGTGGATTGATTAGGAGCAATTTCTATGTTTTGCACAATAAAAAGATGAGCTACCAGGGTTCGCGGAGCCAATTTACAGAGCAACCTCTTTTCTCTAATTGCTGCTAGACTAATGTAGAAGCACACTCCTAGGAAGTAGAGAAATCCATTTACCCAACCATGTCATTTAAGTAGGGCGCACAAGTACTGGCTTTTTCTATTTACCCTTCCTATTAGCCCTGCTACACTCCACCTGTGACCCTCATTTGATGAGGGCAGTGCTCTTTCATACAAATTTGTAACTATAATAAAGGCCCACTTTAAAATTTTTCAGAGCAGACCAAGAACATTTTTTTAGAAGGGAAAAAACCATAATTAGAGTCCGAACCAATCTCACTAATTCCTGGTAATGCATTGTCAAACCAAATTGTTTGATAAAAGATCTAATAAATCCGCATCTTCAGGGGCAGAAAATGGATTTTTCTCTATCTGCAAGTGCGTAGTGGCAATTCACGTCTGACTATGGTTTGACATTTTTGTTGCATCTACCCTAGAACATTTACCTACAGAGGGATGTCTGCTAGTGAAAGCAATTGGGGGGGGAGGGCGAAACAATTGGAAGCAGCTGCAATCCTAAATTCACTGACTAGGAAGACAGAACTATTACACTCATTGGACATATTGTACTTACAAGTAAAAATGTTTAGAATCAGGGTATAAGAAATTGAGGGTGAGCTGTACACTACTTCCCTGTGGAAACAGAACAGAAATCAAAGATCACGAGCAATTTAAAAGACACTGGACACAAAAAAACCCAGACAAACAAAAACCTCTTTTGAAATCTGACTATCTGCAATAGGGATCAGCACTCAGAGCCCCAGGGCAAAATTCAGCCCCTGGAGAGAAGTTAAGCAATTAGAGCAGTGGTCCACAGCAGTAGTCCACAGCAGTGGTCGGGACTCACCAGTGGGTCGCAAACCAATTTCAGGTGGGTTGCGAAGCACCTAGAGCAGCCATATTGAAAAAATGGGAAAAGGGGATGCTGGAAAGGGGCTTTTGTAGTTGTTTTGCTTGTGTCAAGGTTGTAAATAGGCTTTTTTTCCTTTTCTGATTCACTTTGCTATTGGAAAATGGCTGAGAAATATCCCAGCTTCTTGCTGCATTCTCAGAAAAGCTGCAAGCTCTGGCATCACCATGATGGCACTTCTAGGCATGACATCGCTTCTGGTGGGTCCCAAATTGTCATTCTAAAAAGTGGGCCCCTGTGCTAACAAGTTTGAAAACCACTGACCTAGAGACAAAAAAGGAGAATGGAAGGCTGTGACTGCAGCAATAGGTCTTTGCTCTATGAAGGGTAGATCTTTGTCCAACCATTCCTATTTCATTATCCAAGTGGCCCTCTGAGAGCCTGATCTTATGTAGAGATAGGTGTGCTTAAGTCAATTGATTTCAATGATTTTTTTGTGTGTGGTTCAGATCGGGCTGCAGGAATCGAGCTCTTAACAGGAATACTTAATGTCAACCTTCAATTGTGAGTAGTACTAGTACTAGTAGTACCCCCCAGTATTAGTGTGATGTAAAAGAACTGACATTCCAAACACTTCCTTCATTTTGACAACCAAGCCTTCAAAGTTTGTCCACTACCTTGTGGCTCCCTTGATGCCTCATCTTTCTTTGTGACTAGACGAGTCATTTGGGAGATTTGTTGATTTGGGAGATTTCCTTGTTGATTTGGGAGACTTGCACAGTTACTTTTCCAGGCAGCAAGACAAAGTCATAACGAAAAGGTCGACTCGGGCAAATAGATAAAAATTAAAACAAAAAACAGACAATTCCTCTTTGAAGAAAAGTGATCAAAGTTAGACAAGTACAGTTTCTTAAGTGAAACCAGTGGCATTCCTGGGGAAGGGGCAAACACTTAGTTTTCCCATTTGCGGTTCCGAGGGCAAAGCCTGAAAGCCATGAATGGCTCAGAAGGTGAGAGGCTGCTTTGCACAGAGTTCAGGCTCCTGAAAAACTTAGCATTTGCCCACTTCTAGGGAATGAAATGAACAAAACCATTTCATTGGAAGACTAAAACACAACCCTAACCTGCACTGGAACAAGCAGGTCAGTTGGCCTTCACTGTATCCTCCAGTTTGTCCCCTTGCCCCAGGGTAAGCCCCAGCCAGGTTGATGGGGCTCCTTAGATAGGAGCCTGTTTGTCGGGCGCAAGTCTGATGAACAGCAGCGGCCTGAATTGGGACCATGTGGCCCAGGGATGGAGGTTTGGATGCAGCCTAACTCCTCCTCCCTCCACAAGCTACCCCTCCCACAGGCACCCCTCCCCCTGCTCCATTCTATCCTCCCTCTCACTTTGCCCAGAAATGGCCCAATGCAGGCCAAATGTGGCCGGCACGGGACCGACCGACCTAGCAGTCACGGCAGCAGTGCTTGGCTGACACGGCTGTCCGCATCGGCCCAGTGATTCTTGCGCTGGTGAGGACATGCTGAACAACACATGTGCAACATGGTGGAACCGATGCAAGTGGCTTGCATCAGCCCAAGGGAGAGTTAGGATTGCTCTGTCCCTCATGCAAGTAAAATTAGCAAAACGAATGAAACGCCCACGGAACAGATTGTGACAGCAAACTAGAGATAGAAATGAGGAGGCACAACCCTGTTCCATGCCAAAGGAGTAAGCACGTGTGACATCAAATAATACATAGAAAAATGGCTGGGAGGGGCAGAAAACCCACAAGATATGCCAGGTCTTGTGTTTAATGACTGCTGCACTATCCTTGGCATACAACTTACTTTATTTGAAGAGCCGGTGAGACCAGCTTACTGAAAACAATAAATGCTAATACAGACTATGTTAATGGGCTGCCATCTAACAAGAGATTGCAAATGTTTCAAACATGTAGCTGCAATTAACACACTTGAATGTTAGGAACAAACTATCTTTTTATATGCAATGTTTAAAGGAAACTCATTAGAGAACAGTAATACCTATTCCATTATTCATATTCATATCACCTATTCAACAACCATTGCAAATATCAGATCAAGTCTGCCAACAAGAGTTGACAATGTCAAAGAAAGTACAAGAAGATAGTATGCGTCATCGTCCCCACTCCATCAGTGCCTGCTTGAGCAAAATTGAGGCAGGCCGTAGCACACGGAGCTCATGGCAGGAGGGGCACAGCAGCAGGTGGCTTACGCTCTGGTTCCGCAGTTCCAAATGCCACGGGGGAGGCGGGCTTCTCTGGGAGCTGCTGCTGAAGGGACACCTGACCAGCAGGGGTGGGGGGGGGTCAGGGTTGATGGCAGCTGCTGGGTTTCCCTTCCTCCTCCCTTGCAAAGCCAGGGAGGAAGAAGAGAGAAGTTCAGAGGAGGCAGCTGAACTTCAGCTTTACTCTCTCCATCCCTTTGCTCCCTCCTGGGTTGTGCTCCTTCTCTCCCCTGCCCGCATCCGGTTGCCAGATAGAAACAAGCTGGAAAGAAGCCGTGAGACATGTTGCCCCCGAATTGTACAAAAAGGCAAACAGCATGCAGGCATGATGGGTACATCATATCGCTTCCGTCCCCAAGCCCAGCACCTGGGGCATTTGCCCCCTTTGCCCCACCCACCCCCCGGTCCACCACTGCTTTAATGTACAAACTGATTTTTGATCCAAAAGGATGCAGAACAAAAATCAACGTATTGTAACAGGATTTAATTTGAGAGAGTGTGTATTCTGAATGAAAAGTGGAATACAATGCAAAGTATCCTGGGGGTGGAATACTTGATTTCTGTACGTTTGGAAGTTTACATAAATAGATGTTAATTCATCAATATGCCCAGAGACGTCATCCGGGCGCGCCAGGAACCGGAACGCCCGGATGATTGACAGCCCTCCGCCCCTATGGCGGAGGGCAGCCATGCCTCCCTGCGCCTCACAGCGCCCGAATTGCTCCATTTCAGAGCGATTCGGGACGCAAGGGAGGGAGGGTGGGCCCAGGAGCAGCTCGCCCGTCCTCGGGAGAGGCGGCGCGGCCCGAGCCAGCCACAGAACTGGCGGAACGGCATACTGGGCCGTTCCACCAGGATGACACCACTGAATATGCCCCCAAAATGAGATTTCAATCACAGATGCTCTTATGATTCCTACAATATACATTCCCTATCTTGTAGGGGTCTCTTGACCTCATGACAAGAAACTTCTTTATTTAATGTAACTATTGCACCTTCTTAATTGTTAGGGAATAATTCCTGGCTTAAATATGCACAATTTGCAGGTGTTGTGTTTTGTTTTGTTTTTGACAGATTATGTTACACACTCTGTGAAGATCTCTCCAGCTGTGTTGTATCTCTCAATACTGCTTGTTCAAAGAGATGAATATTTGGGTTAGTGGAATAATTTATATTACAAACAAAAAGATGTGATTACTCCAATCTTACTATCAGGAAAAGAGTCTTGTAGTTGATTTAACTAACTAAAAAAAATACCTATGTCTGAAATGCATAATGGGGACAACACTCAATCCTAAATTTAGAACACCTCTTTCCTGAGGAGATAATTGGTGTGAAGGCAAATTAACAACTAAGTCCTGCTCCATCCTCCGTGTTAACATCGGTATAGAGAAAAATGCTCCCTGGCTGCCTATTCTGTATTCCTTTCCAAAGGTAAACATCTAGGTGTATTCTCATTCCCTGATGTCATACCAGACTTCTCAGTCATATCACTGGATTCTATCTCCTTCTGTATATTAGATTGATCAGGCCAGAATACCCTCTACTGATAATCCAGTTATACTTTGGCTCTGCGTGATAATATTCACCCCTATTGGTTTCTTAAATTTTCATTTAAGTTCAGATTGGAGTTTATTTCTTATCAATATCCTGAACATGGGTCTCAAACTCCTGGAGAAATTTAAATAAAAGCTTTGCGTGTGAAGAATCAACTTGTTCAGCTGTTGCAGAAAATTAAGGTGATATTATTCAACAAGTATAGGGGTCTCCAAACTAAGATCAGGGGGACACATGTAGCCTGCCACAAAGTTTTATCTGGCTCGCAGCAAAATATTTGACATTTTTATTCATTATCTATCATTTCTCAATTTACCCATGGCATTGTCCCTTTGTAAATGTCACATTTCACTTTTATTCTGAATCATATCATGCTGATTACTAAAAAAAAATCCAAGTAAAACTTATTCATTTATTGAAATTTCATTCATTCATTTATAAAACTGATTTTTTTGCCCTGTGAAAGCTTGTGATATAGCAGTATTTTACAGTCTGCGTACTGAAAATCTGGAGACGGCTGAACTAAAAAGCTAGGAAAGGTTGGTTCTTTTGGTAGCTATACTCGAGGCTTAGGTGAGATGTATAGAACATCCTTCTTTTTGTGTTTAACTGTAGAATTAACCTGTGTTAATTGTTTCACAAGTATCAAAGCATGGACCTTAGAGGCTGTTAACATAAGACTGAAAGGAACCTCACTGTTACTGACAGATTGAGTGTACTGATTAACAGCCTTAGAAATAATCCTGGAGCAATTGTGATATTTGCAATAGAGTGTGTAAGAAGAGATACCTGAAGAAGAGTTAAGGTATTTAAAGGGGAAGATTACCTGATGCCCATAATATATACCGGTATTGTCAGTTCTTGTTGGCAGATCTGATCTGGATATGTGCTGATGGCAATTGTTGTTAATTACACTATGAATAATGAAATAGATAGTATTGTTCACTAAAGAGTTTCCTTTAAACATTACATATAAAAAGATATTTTGCACATAACATTCATGTTTGTTAATTGCAGCTGAGTATTTTAAACCTTTGCAATTCTGTAAGGCACCTGCTGTTCTTTGTAACTATTGCTTTCTTTTTTTCTGGCAAGCAATTAGGGCTGATCTCCATCCTTTGCCTTGTAATCAGAGAAACACATCAGGTAACTTATTTTGATACATTTTAAACTTGGGCATAGATCCCAACCATTGCATATATTTTAAACAAAAGAACCATTTAGTGAACTCCCACTTTACAATGGTAATTATTCCAGAGGTGCCACTGTATTCTGGAAATATTGTATTGTGAACCCAATAATGTGTGTGTTTGTTTTGGTAATTTGTTCTAAGACCTCAGAAGTTGAGGCTCAGAACTCAGGTATTTCCCTCGCCAAAAGATTATTTAAAAGATATGTACTGCACTCTTTGGGGTCCATAGTTATCAGTTTACAGTCACAATGTTGTAATTATAGTACACAAATTACAAGGCTGCATTCTTCAAGGCTGTGGGGACTTGCAGGCTTCGTCCCACCCTCAAAGAGGCAGCTCATCAACTGCCGGGAAAAGAAGTCTCGGGGCTGGAGGATGTCAGCCTGGAACAGAGGGAATCAATCCTCCAGTGGGGATCCTTCTTTCAGTGACAAGCCCACATCCAGTCGCACTACGGATGCTCCTCGGCAGGAGGGGGGACGTGGGCTCCTTGTAGGGGTGACTCTATAGTTAGAACATAGAGAGGGGGGTATGTGATGGATGTGAGGACCGCATGGTGATTTGCCTGCCTGGTGCAAAGGTTGCGGACATCACATCTCGTCTAGACAGGCTGGTAGAGAGTGCTGGTGAGGAGGTAGCGGTTGTCGTGCATGTTCGTACCAACGACGTGGGGAAATGTAGCCAGGAGGTCCTGGAAGCTAAATTTAAGTTGCTAGGCAGGATGCTGAAGGCCAGGACCCCTAAGGTAACGTTCTCAGAAGTGCTACCTGTTCCACGCGCAGGGCCAGCTAGGCAGGCGGAGCTCAGGGTTCTCAATGCGTGGATGAGACAGTGGTGTCAGGAGGAGGGGTTTAGATTCGTTAGGCACTGGGGAACATTCTGGGACAAGCCAGGCCTATACAAGAGAAACAGGCTGCACCTGAACCAGAATGGAACCAGACTGCTGGTGCCTAACATTAAAAAGGTGGCAGAGCAGCTTTTGAACTGACTCCTGGGGGAAAGCCGACAGGAGCCAAGCTGCATCTGATTTGGAACTCCTCGTCCCTATGGGAGGAGTACCACAGAGTAATATCGGAGTATGAAATAGGACTGCAAGCAGGAGTGTAAGTGACAGTTGGTCCAGTAGAAAAAGTGGCAAGGTGAATGGATCAAATAAGGGAACCCCCTTACTTGGGGGATTATTTGGGTTACTTAGGGAACCCCCTGTATAGGTGTTATTATGCAAATGCCCGAAGTCTCCGAGCAGAGATGGGGGAACTGGAATGTTTGGTGGCTAGGGAAAACAGATGTAGTGGGCATAACAGAAACCTGGTGGAATGCAGAGAATCAGTGGGATACCACAATCCCAGGCTATAAACTCTATAGGAGGGACAGGGAAGGGTGTGTTGGCAGTGGGGTGGCCATCTATGTGAGAGAAGGGATGGAATCCAGCAGAGTAGAAATTGAAGGTGGGACTGACTCCACCATAGAGTCACTGTGGGTTAAACTACCAGGTCAAAAGAGTGATGTAATAGTGGGGGGGGGTGCTATTGTCCTCCAGATCAAAAACTTGAAGGGGACCTTGAAATGAGGAAACAAATCATTGGAGTGACCAAGAAAGACAGGGGGACTCAAGGGGGACTGTAATCAAGGGGGACTTCAATTATCCTCATATCGACTGGATCAACTGCTGCTCTGGTCAAGAACGAGAGGCCTGATTCCTTGACATGCTGAATGACTGTGCCTTAGAGCAGCTAGTCATGGAACCCACCAGAGGACAGGCGACTCTGAATTTAATATTGAATGGTACTCGGGACCCAGTTAGGGATGTCAATGTTACTGAGCCATTGGGGAACAGTGACCATGCTGCGATTGGTTTTGCCATGCATGTCCAGGAAAGAGTGCAGAGCAAATCTGACACAAAAATCCTCGACTTTTGAAGGGCAGATTTTCCTCAAATTAGGAGGCTAGTTAGAAATAAATTGAAAGGGAAGGTTAAAAGAATCCAGTCCCTCCAGGCTGCATGGAGGCTACTTAAAATAACAGTAGTAGAGGCCCAGCAGGAGTGTATACCACAAAGAAAGAAGGGTTCGACTAGGTCCAGGAGGGTGCCTGCATGGCTGAAGAATAAAGTGAGAGAGGCCGTAAAGAGCAAGGAAGCTTCCTTCCATAAATGGAAGTCTTGCCCAAATGATGAGAATAAAAAAGAACATAAACTCTGGCAAAAGACATGTAAGAGGGTGGTACGGGAGACCAAGAAAGACTTTAAGGAACGCATAGCCAGAAACATAAAGGGGAACAATAAAAGCTTCTTCAAATATGTTAGAAGCAGTAAACCTGCCAGAGATGCAGTTGGCCCACTGGATGGTGAGGAAGGGAGAGAGGAGATAAAAGGGGACCTGGAAATTGCAGAGAAATTAAATGAATTCTTTGCGTCCATCTTCAGGGCAGAAGACCTTGGGTAGATACCACTGCCCGAATGGCCTCTCCTAACTAAGGATTTAAGTTAGATAATGGTTAATAAACAAGATGTTTTAGTCCAAATTGATAAATTAAATATAAATAAGTCACCAGGCCCAGATGGCATCCACCCAAGAGTTATCAAGGAATTAAAGAACAAAGTTGCTGACCTCTTACCTAGAGTATGCAACTTGTCCCTTCAAACAGCCACGGTGCCAGAGGATTGGAGGATAGCCAATGTCACGCCAATCTTTAAAAAAGGGAGAAGGGGGGATCCTGGAAAGTACAGGCCACTCAGCCTAATGTCTGTTCCAGGTAAGATGGCGGAAAGCCTCACTAAAGATAAAATCCTAAAACACGTAGAGGAACAAGTGTTGCTGAAAGAGAGTCAGCATGGCTTCTGTAAGGGTAAGTCTTGCCTCACAAACCTTTTAGAATTCTCTGAAAAGGTCAACAGGCACATGGCTGTGGGTGAACCAGTGGGTATCATATACCTGGATTTTCAGAAGGTGTTTGACATAGTTCCCCACCAAAGGCTGCTGAGGAAACTTCACAGTCAGGGAATAAGAGGGCAGGTCCTCTTATGGATTCAGAATTGGTTGAGGGCCAGGAAACAGAGAGTGGGGGTCAATGGGAAATTTGGAGTGCCCAAGAATCTGTCTTGGGGCCGGTGCTTTTCAACTTGTTCATAAATGACCTAGAGACTGGCAAAAGTAGTGAGGTGCAGAGGCATTTCTAAGGTATGGCAAAGGGGGGGGCACGAGCCCTGGGCACCATAAGGTGGGGGGCGCTGTTGGCATGGTGCCCCTGCCCGCAAATATGCTCCCCCGGGAGGTGCACCAGTGTCTCCCCTCCTGGCTGCCACGCGAGCACTTTAAAGTGCCCGACCAACAGCCAGGGCAGGGAAGCCACTGCTGTGCCCCCCCCAGCCGGGAGGCGCGCCGGCGTCTCCCGTCTTCCTGGCCGCCACGCGAGCACTTTAAAGTGTACAATGGTATAATAATTTTGGCTGTTTTATTCTCAACCCCTTTTTTAATGACCCCAAGCATGGAATTGGCCTTCTTAATTGCTGCCACTCATTGGGTTGACACCTTCATTGAGTTGTCCACCAGCACCCCAAGATCTCTCTCCTGAGCTGTCACAGACAGCTCAGAACCTATGAGCCTATAGATGAAGTTTTGATTTTTTTTTGCCCCAATGTGCATCACTTTATACTTGTCTACGTTGAAACGCATCTGCCATTTTGCTGCCCATTCCCCCAACTTGGAGAGGTCCTTCTGGAAATCTTCACAATCCCTTCTGGTTTTCACCACCCGGAAAAGTTTTGTGTCATCCACAAACTTGGCCACCTCGCTGCTTATGCCACATCTCTGGTCGCCACATCTCAAAAAAGACAGTGGGGCTGGAAAAAGTGCAGAAGAGAGCGACAAAAATGATTATGGGGCTGGGGCACCTCCCTTATGAAGAAAGACTGCAGCGTTTGGGGCTCTTCAGTCTGGAAAAAAGGCGCCTGAAGGGGGACATGATTGAGACATATACAATTATGCACGGGAGGGATAGAGTCGATAGAGGGATGTTCTTTTCCCTCTCTCACAATACCGGAACCAGGGGGCATCCACTGATGGGAGAGTTGGGAGAGTTAAAACAGATAAAAGGGAATACTTCTTTACCCAGTGGGTAATTAAGCTATGAACTCCTTGCCATATGAGGCGGTAATGGCATCTGGCCTAGATGCCTTTAAAAGGGGACCGGATGGATTTCTGGAGGAAAAGTCCATCGTGGGCTATAGGCCATTGGGCAACCTCCTTATATTAAGAGTAGGCTACTTTAGAATGCCAGGTGCAAGGGAGTGGTAACAGGATGCAAGCTTCTTGTCTGCTGAACTCCCTTAGGTACCTGATGGGCCACTGTGAGATACAGGAAGCTGGACTAGATGGGCCTTTGGCCTGATCCAGTGGGGCTCTTCTTATATTCTTATGTTCCCTCCAGGGAAGAATAGTCTGGAGGTGGTGCTGCGGGTTAGCCTGCTGTTGCTGAGCTTGCTGATCAGAAGGTTAGCAGTTCAAGATGGTGCAACGGTGCTTGTCCCAGCTCCTGCCAACCTAGCAGTTCGAAAGCATGTAAAAATGCGAGTAGATAAATAGGTACCACTTCAGTGGGAAGGTAACAGCGTTCCATGCGCTACGGCGTAGAGTCATGCCGGCCACATGACCACGGAAGCTTGTCCTCGGACAAACGCTGGTTCTACAGGCTTAGAAACAGAGATGAGCACCGCCCCCTACAGCCAGTCACAACTAGACCATTTGGTCGTGGGGTAACCTTTACCTTTACCTAGTCTTCCCTCCATACGTACAACCATGATGTTAAAAGTGTTGCTATCGGCTAAGATGCAAAACATGCTTGAATTCTCATCACTGATTGCCTTATCTATCACCCCCCCCCAAAGTCCACTCCCCACCCGTTCTGCCAGTCCCCACCTCTCTCCCTGCCTCAGCTCTACTGACTGGTCGTTGGTGCTGCTGGAGCATTGGCTGACCTTCCTTGCGATTCTGAAACTGGGTGCTCACTAGCACAGGCCCAGCACAAGTGCTCCTTCCTCCCATGGTGTTGCAAATGTGCTTTACAGCATATTTGTGACACTTTTAGCAGGTGGTACATACTGTACATAGCATCGGTGATGTGGGTCTTTGGATAAGGTCCTGAATAAATTTGGACACTTTTTGTAAAATCAAAAGATGCAGTCAGGTTTGGGTGAGCCTATGTAATGGGCTATTTTAATTTTCCAGTATGTAAAAGAGAGAAGTTTCCATTACTATCATGCTGTTAAAGCTACATGAGTTGTGTTTGGTTGTGCATCTTGTCTGTGTGGTCTATTAACAAGAGATCAGTTGCTCTGAAAAATATAAGACAACCCTCTGCAGAAAGGCATATTCACTAGCTGAGAGAAACATGGGTTCTGTCTTGGCCTCCAAATTCTCAGGTGACAAATATGGTTCCTAACTATCCCCCTCTCCCTTGGCAGGGCCTCTGCCTTTGGCTGCATGATTATTAGCAATTCAGCAGGAGATGATTTTCTTGGCATGGGGATGCAGTGATGAGAAACTGAAATGCTGCTGTCACAAAGCTGTTAAAAGTCACAGGAGCTTTAAAAAAAAAAGCAAAATTTTGGAACCCCCAGTGACAAAGCTGCTGCTACAATATGTTTAGGGTAACATAACATAGGCTGTATGTTTAGGGTAACCTGGAGCAAAGCAGGATAAATCTCTTATAACTGGTGCATACAACAGAATGTCATGTAAGTCTGGAGAGAAAACAGAAAAAAGGTTGATCCTTTTTGGAATTTCCTTTCATGAAAAATGATGAATGATACAGGATCTCTGTCCTTCTGTTCCTAAGTTTGGTTCTTTCTGCCTCTTTGGATGAGATGGAGGAGGCTTTGGGCAGGTGCGTAAAAGCCCTTGGTATGTCCTGTTCAACTTCCTTCCATTTGGTCTGAAATCCTCTGCAAGCTGGCTGGGATCAGGGTCCACCCACTGAAGACTGAGGGTGCAGTCCTAACCTGGAGTTAGTCCAGCAAAGTTTGGCTGGCACAAGGGCCACCTTAAAGCACATTTGGACCATACCCAGTCAGGGAGGATGGCGCACATCTGTGTGCTGGCCTCTCTGACTTCAAGTGTGGTCCAAACATACCTTACTGGGTCCCTTGTGCCAGCCAAACTTTGCTGGCCTTACTGTGCTGGCCTAACTCCAGGTTTGGATTGTGCTCTGAGAGGAAACATGCATTGGACTGAGTTCATGTCATCATCCCGTCCCCCATTTTGCGGAGACAGATGAGAATGTTCTTTTCCCTTATTAGTAAAGTTAGGGGGGCTTAAGAAGTTTTAAAATTTACTTATGGAGGCTCATTAGGAAAAGATTTTGAGAAACTCATTGAGTAAAAATGATGTCTATTTCTTAATTTAGAACCTATTTTTAAAAAAGTCCACAGCCCAGAAAACTGAGACTGGTTCCATGAGCCCAGTGGGATTTTAGATTTGTTTTTCAAGCATCCCATGCTCATTATATGGGAAAATGCTACAGATTGTTGGAATGGCACCTGGTCTAGATTCCTTTAAAGGGGAATTTTTATGGAGTAAAAGTCCAACACAGGTTACAAGTCCCACAGTGACTATATACAACCTTTGGGTTTTAGAGGTAGTCTGTCTCTGAACGCCAGATGAAAGGGAGTGGTGACAGGATGCAGGCATCTTGTTGTCTCCTGTGTCCCCTGAGGCATCTGGTGGGCCACTGTGAGATACAGGAAGCTGGACTAGATGGGCCTTTGGCCTGATCCAGCAGGGCTCTTCGTCTTTTCTTATGACCTCAAGACTTACGAGTTGGAAAAGTATTGCATGATACAACATGGCGAGCAAGCATGTGCTTCCAAGAAAACAATAAATCCAACCACACACAAGTCTTTGGAGGCATCTAGATTGTGGCTGCTCAACAATGTTAGCATGCAGTGCCTGCCAACAGTGGATGATATAGAAAATGCCATGAGATTGGTGGAAATATTAACGCTGCAATCACTGGTATATTTCAAATTTTGTTTTAGTAAATTAGGGGTGCAATCTTAACCAACGTTCCAGCACTGACATAGCTGCACCAGTGGGACATGTGCTGCATCCTGTAGTTGGGGGGCAGTCATGGAGGCCTCCTTAAGGTAAGGGAATGTTTGTTCCCTTACCTTACAGTTGCATTACACTTACTCTGGTGCTGGGAAGTTGATTAGGATTGCGCCTTCGGGATAGGGAATCTGATACACATTTTCCTTTAATTTAAAACAGTTATTTTGAACGATATACATTCTAATTTCTAGAGCTCCAAGAGCAACTACTATGCAAATTGTAAGGATAGTTTTCTGACATATATTACAGAAATTCATACTCTTTCCCTTTGCAGCACTATAATACAATTCTAGTTTGTATATTATACTTATTTTGTTTACAAAACCTCTTCTTGAACACCCAGGAGGCAACAATCTATGTTGACCTTGGCATTTATACATGTTAGTAATGTATTCCGAGAACTCATTAGGAACCATGCTTGCCAAAGTCTCACTTTAAGTGGTATAGTTGTTAAGCAACTTTACAATTTAATTAGAACCCTCGAATGCATTTCATTAGAAGGTTATTCATTAATTACTCAGCAGGTCTTAGATGTTTACAAATGGAGAAGTGACAGTACATAATACTCTTAAATTATAACTGCACAGCAGCAGATGCTTAAAAATGAGGAATAGATAAATACATTGTTTAAAAAGCAGCATGGGAAAATTCAGCATTTAATATAATCACTTTGCCTAGCTATAGTCCCTTAATAATGCTTCCAAATTCTGCAAATGAGGCTTTTGTATAATTACTCAAAGGCTGCTTCATTACGTACCTCTGCAACGCAATTGTTATTGCCTTGCAGGATCTTCTGCCATGGCAATAAAGAATCTGGGAAATGGGTGGTCAGGGTGATTTCCTATTACTTCCCAAATTTCTTCCACCTCGTTTCTGCATCAGTTCGTGGATTCCATGATGTCTCTGTCATCCCAGGACTGGATATACAGTTGCTCTCTGTATTGGTTGGTTGAGTGGTCGGTCATGCCACAGTGACAAGACTGAATCCAGCCCTTCGTATTCATATTAACATTTTTTTTAAAGTACACTTATGTCCCAATCCTAAGCAACATTGCTGTTACTGGAACTAATGTTGGAATGTGCTTTATGGAATTACAAATACTGATCGAGAATCATGTGTAGCCGGGAGGTCCTGGACCACCACCACAGAGGACCCTGTGCCAGTGTTGGAGAGGAGAACGTCCACCAAGGAAAAGGTTAGTTGGCAGTGTAGGTGTAACAGGGCGTGTGGGTAGTAGGATTGGGGCAGATTGGGGGAGGCCCCAGGGTGTGTTGGAAGCAGCAGGGGGTACCACCTGTGCAGGTGACTTGCAACATATATTATCCCCTCTGCAGCGAGTTTTTGTTTCCTCAGACTTGTTCCAGCTAAAGACCTATCACATGTAAGATATGACCCATTGGTGGTTGACGCGTGAGCATGCAACTCAGCTTATTTTGGTGTGGCTGCATGCTATGGCGTGGAAAAGGATAGGATTGGGCTGTAACAGTCCAATCAACAGTCCAGTTTTATGTCAATTCAGAAGGCCCATTAAGTTCAATTGAATCTTCTCCCAGGACAGGGGTTCAGCCTAAAACAATATAGTTTCATAGATGTCAAATCTATGAAATGTCAAAGCTAAGAATATTTCATCTAGGAAATATTTCATATTTCCATCAACATAAAACATTAGCTATTCCTCCCTAATAACATTTAATCCTAATAATTTATTTATTTATTTATTTAAGAAATTTTTACCCCGCCTTTCCTCTGCCGGGGCAGATGTCCAAGGCGGCTTACAATATTAAAAAAGATAAAAATAAAGTATAACAATTAACATTAAAAACAGTTAAAAACAGTATTAAACAATAAACAATCAAGATTAAAAACACAAACAATTTAAAAACAATTAAAAAATAAAATAAAACACAAGCCCCGTGGATCATAATAACCAGCCAGCCAACCTGTCAACAATTAAAAGCTTTTTGGAATAAAAAGGTCTTCAGCCCCCGCCGAAATGTAAACAGAGAGGGAGCAGTTCTCAATTCGAGGGGAAGGGTGTTCCAGAGTTGGGGGGCCACCACCGAGAAGGCCCTCTTCCTGGCCGCCACTCCTCTTACTTCTCCTGGTGGCGGCACAGTCAGAAGGGCCCCCCCAGATGATCTAAGAGTACGGGTTGGATTATATAGAAGAAGGCGGTCCCTCAAATACCCCGGACCCGAGCCGTAAAGGGCTTATTATTATAATAATATTATAATTATTAATAATAATATTAATAACCACATTTCCCTATTATAAGAGTTGGCCAGTAGGAACTGAGCAATTATTTTGAACATAACCTAAGCTGCACCTTGAATCCAGTTCATGATGGGTTTGGGTGATATCCAAAGAGCTCATGACCACAGTTCCCACTAAGCCGCACAGCTTCTCGGATCTAAATTGAACCACGTATGGCCTGGAGCTCGTCTTCCCAGAGGTCAGTGATTGATGGTGCTTCGGAGCTGCTACACTACAGCCATGGTAGGGCTCTGTGCACTGTCGGGGAAAATTAGAGTGGACCCTGGTCGTGACTAAATCCAACTGAAATTAGGTTAGAGGCTTTGGTCAGAAGGCCTCCCAAAAACTTTGAGATGTTTCTTGACAAACCAGAAGTGCTTCTCAAAGGTAACTGGGAGGCCTTCTGAGGAGCAAGAAGGTATTCTCAGGTGCAGGGAGGCCATGCACAGCTTTCCCATATCTCAGAAGGTCTTTGAGAGGCTCTTCCAGTTTGCCAAGAAGTAGGATGTGCTTTTCAGAGTCTTCTGAGACATAGGAAAGCCATGCATGGCCTTTCTGCACCTCAGAACACCTCCAGACACAACTGAAAAGCACTCCCGGTTGTATCCAGAAGTCCTCTGGCCACAGGTTCGAACCCTGATAGGTCAAATCTGCAGGATTTAAATCTGCAGATAAGGAGGAACCACTTATGCAAACATTGGCTGATAGGGCTGTTTCTTGGTGTTCCGTTGTTAACCTGTTGACCAGGAAACAGCCCTGACCTGAACCCAACAGAAAATTTGCTGCAGTTTGAAAACTCTCGTACGGATGCGGTGTTCAACGAATTGAAGTTGTAATTGCTTCCTGGCCCCCTATAACAGCAAAGTTAGAGCTTCAAACCTTTGTTGGGCTCAATGAGATATTACTGTGCTGCTGTTTGAACCATTAAGTCTATGCTACTAATTACTGCGATAACAGTATCGATTTATCATGATTGCAGTACTCACACAATAACATTTTTTCTACTGCAGATATTCGAAGTTTTTTGTATTGAATTCAACATTAAATTCTCTTTCAATTGATAGGTAAATATTTCCATTTAATAAAACATAATATAAAACATAATGTTTCCTATAAGCCTGCAAACATGACATTTTCAAAAAGTGTCTACAATTTTGGCCACCACTGTAACAGTATAACACTGGTTAGCATTAGTAAGACCTCCCTTAATATAAGAGTCCTTCTAAACAGACCAACTGCTTGCTGCCCAACCATTATAACCACATCTCTTGGGATTTATAAATCAGGCAGCAGCCTATAGGACCTCTAAAATGTTTGGGAACTACTGCTCTCTAAAAGAAAGGATGCAGTAGTTATAAACAAGGTTATTGTTAGCCTGATCATATCTGGGCCAGCGCCATTGGCACTGCCTCAGCTGTCTCTGTGTGCTGTAAACATGCCGTAAAGCATGTTTAGGGCACCTGGTGAGGAGGGAGTGCTGGAGCTGGGGTACCACTGCACCTGCAGGCACTGACCCCAGGGCTGCCTGATGGATCAACTGGAGCCACTGCATCTCTGTTCCCTAGTAAGTTCTATCAGGCTGGGTGGAGGCAGGGACTGGGTGGATTGGGGCAGAGGATCAGGAAAGGGAGGATTAGGCTCACACAGGGGTGGGAATGGCAGCAGCAGCAGCCACCAAATCCTCTCTGTGCATGAGCCAGGCAGCCTCTCCTCGACTCTGCGCCCACTCAATAGTGTTACTCGGGGTAAGGGAACCAGCACACCTCTGTATGGAGCAGTTCACCATTTTCCAGGTCCATTTCCGCAATGAACATTCTGAACGGTCTCCTTTGAGAAGCATGGGCTCGTACCTGATTTACAGGTTTCACCACAGCCTTCATAATGCAGTTGGCATTCAAACATTTACCACAAAGGGTTTGCTGGTAAATGATGCAATGGTAGGAGATAAATTCAGGGAAAAAGTCATTTTTGTGGGCGAGTGCCAGCAGGAGCCCCATCAATCATTATACTGATTAATTTTTGTATTGGGATTTTCTTGGAGGTAAGGTAGTCTTTTACCAGAAGAGAATATATCTTCGTGCACAACCTTTGAAAGGAATCATTTTCTGGAGCTCTTCTTTCACAGTAAAGTCACCGAAACCCATTTTGACAAACACAGCTAACAGGGACGTGTCACTTATGTCTGCGGACTCATCAGATTGCATTGATAAAAAAGCACAACATTCCAAGTCTGTTCGCAATTGAGAGATGACATTTTCTGACATTGCTTCAACGTATGTAGTAATTGTTCAGGCTGAAAGCTGAAGAGAATTTAGGGCAGACATTATCTCTAACTTATTTTTAAAGTTGACAAACAGTAGTTTGCAGCATTAAGGAAAGAATAACTTTCCTTAATGAACCCCACCCATCTTTAAATGCCTTTTTTCTTCATGCAATATTTTACAAGAGGTGAGAGCAGCAGCTTTATTTGTGCCAGTGACTTCGGTAAACACGGATTGCTGGCTACTCAGTTGATGTTTAAGCCACTTAACTTTCAGATGCATTGTGATGAAATGTCTTTCCATGTCAGCTTTCTTTCCTACAGCGATGCTGGCGTTGCACCAAAGATACATACAATTGCTATTTACTTCTGTAAGAAAGAAATCATGCTCCCACTCAGAATGGAAGTGATAGGTTGGTTGTTTTTTAGCAGGATCCATTTTTAGATGTTGCTAGCAGTTTGTTGGTTTTGTAAAAATGCTTACAATGCATTTTCTGTGGATGAGTATCAGGGATGTTTGAATTTAGATTTGCTTGAATTGCAAGATCACATTCAGGACAAGGTGACTTTTTCTGTAAAATAATATCAGGGGTATTTGATTTCAGATTATTTGCCTTGCAAGATTATATAGCAGCATCAGCAACTGAGAGACACTTTTCATGAAAATCTGACTCTATGCCTGTCAGACGTGGCTGAAAAAAGACTGCAAAACTCAACCAACGCCCCATCAAAGAAGCCCCCGTCTGAAGAAGCTAAATCTGTCTGAAATAATACAGCAAAAAAGGCCCCCTCCCTCCAGTAGAGAAGCAGAAGCTGGGGATGGGAACTTACCCACTCAGGAAGCAGACTGAACAGGAGGCGCTGGGCACTCCAGATGAGGGAAGCAAGAAAAGCCTAGAGCTCAGGAGCAGCAACCTGTCCAGTTGCAGACCTGGAACTTGGAGCTTGCCACGCTTTTTACGCAAGAGTATCACGAACTTCAGCTAGTGCTAAGGCCGGTGTGGCCAGCTCACTTCCTATGCGTCTGCTTCAGGGGCGCCATGCTGGGCCAGCTCTGCATTGACTTGGCAGCCACAGCACCAAGTACCATGAACTCGTGCCCGGCATGTCTGCTCTATGCTGAAGTAGTGAATTTGCAGGCTGGCTCTCGCAAGAACACAGAGCTGGAAAGGGCGGGTCTACACTGACTCTGTCCTTGCTATAGCACAGAGACTGATGCTTGTGCCCAAAGCTCATGCTAAGCAGGTCTGCTCTGTGCTGTAGTGAACTCATGAGAATTGAGATGGTAGGCCAGCTCTTGCAAGAGCACAGAGCCAGCCCAGCCCTGAGCCCCGTTATCACGAGCTCGAGGATCCCATGGTGGTAGCTGGAAAGGGCAGTGCCGGCTCTGTGTTCGCTACAGCAGAGATTGCTTCAAGTAAAGATCAGTCCAGCAGGGCACTTTCTGGCTGCTTGACCAGGGCGGTGGACCCATGAGCTACTGGGAACAACCCCGCGAGCTACCAGTTTCTTTACTGGGGACCTTAAAAGGTACACACATAATTTTCTGTGTTGTTGGAAGATTTCTCTTCCCTTTGCGGAGGTTTTTGGAATGCGATCATCAGCTTATTCACGAATCACTGTTGGAAAAGCGTCTAAGCCAATTGGTTGTTCAGGCACCTAGAAATTGGATACTAATAACTAGAAATGTAATTGCTTGGTTCTGTGGTAAATAATAAAGCATGTTGAAAATTATTTTCCTTGACTTAAGACCCAATCCTATCCAACTTTCTAGTGCCAATACAGCTCACCTTGAGGAGGTCTCCATGTCTGTCCCCATCACAGAATGCACCACACATACCATTGGCATGGCTACGTTGGTGCTGGAAAACTGGATAGGATTTGGCCCTTATTCAGCTTAATTCCAGATCAGCATAGC
>JAJKFI010000001.1:21823272-21866814 GCA_029204185.1 Lerista edwardsae | reverse complement strand
ATTTGATGTGGACATTTTTTTCTATTTTTGAAATAGATGACAAAGACTATAATTAGATATAGATATCTGCCCACATTTCATCCATTTTTAAAGATCGAGTTCTCTGTAACTGTACATGTTAAAGCACTTCATGAACTAATAAGTCAGTCAAGCACATCATTAGCTTGTCATTACAATTATTGCTTACATGTCGTTAGCAACATTTTACTTTAATTACTACAAAATTTCCCTGTGGAGATCTTCTGCATAATTTCCATTTAGCCTCTTAAAATCCATTATATACATATAAAAGTAACCTGTTCAGTAATCATAAATATTAACATATAATGTTAAGAATGCCACATTAACACAGCAATTTCATTCACATTTATCTGTTTTCACCAAAAAAGAAAGACTAAGGATGTGTTGCTTGAAAGAGAAGCATCATTCTGTGCCTGAATTGGGCATTTTTTACAATCTTCACATCCATGAAAGAGTATTGCACAAGTAAAATCATACTTCTAGTAAACTAGGTGACCTACCTGGTACTGTTTGTTGGATGGATAAACCTTTAACGTGATAGGAAAGTTTTGGCAGCATGAATCACATGTTTTGAGAAGAAGCAGAATGAATCCAGATCCTAATCCCATCAGGTGGTTGGTGCTGTCAGAATCCACCTGTTGGACGTACCCACAGAGATCCTTGAAGCATCAGGGCACACACAGCCCATTTCCAGACAACCCAGTGGGGCCTTTCCATCATCAATGTCTTCATTTGAAGCTCTGTGGGATCCATCAGAAATTGAGTTGCAACCCACCAAGTGGTTCCCCAACCCAAAGTTTGAGAAACGCAATACTACATAGCTTTTTATGGAAGCCCTATTCAGTTAGGCTTATTCCTAAGTATATCTGCATAGGGATGTACATCTGAATCCCTTCCCCTGGAATTAAGAATATCTCGGTCCTTAAAAGACTTTTCGGTGGGGCCTTAAGACCTTTTTATTTGTGATAGCTTTTACTGACACTGCAGGCTGGTGTTTTTATTGAGCTGTATTTTAATAGCGGAAACCAGGATGTTTGTTTTACACTTTTTAATTTTGGTTTTATTGTATTTTTTTTTTTGTTAGCCACCTTGGGTCCCCTTCAGTGTATGAGAAAGGCAGGATAGAAATATAGTAAATAAATAAATAAATTTCAGCCTTAGAATATCACTTATTTTTTCTTCAGAAAAGTAAATTGAAAAGAATCTATAAACTTGTGTAGTACCAGTATAATAAATTTTAGCTTTAATTTCAAAGTTTCCTGAACTGTTAGTATAAACAATGTAGTAATCGAAAATGTAATAAGATGTCACTGGTCTCAATAAGTATTTTAAATGTAATTTCACATGTTTGTTTTCCATGAAGAGTTAACATGCAAAGAAGTTCAAGAATCACATCACTTCCTCTCCCATTGATGACGCATCTGAGTGAGTTCCACCCTCTGTGCATTGTGTTTGTCTGCAGAAACAAAAGCTAAATGTGGGGAGAGTTTTTATGTGATAGTTGCCCTCTAGGGTTAGCACATGTCCATCACTGGCAGGGGGTGTAACTAAGTGCTATGATCTTGAAGGCCTCTCATGTGGTCCTTGTCCACACAGCAAAGTGGGCTACTGTCAGTTAAAAAATAACAGAACACATTTTTTTAAATAAACTTCAGTTAGGGTAGATTATATCCATATTAACAGAAATTAATGAATAATCTCAGGGGCAGTCATGGAGGCCTCCCTCAAGGCGAGGGAATGTTTGTTCTATTTCTTTCTCTGAGAAATGAATCTGCTAAATGAGTCTGCTAAATTTATAAAAAGTTTTATTCATTTCAGACTTTTTAAACAAGTAGATTACAGATGTCCTGATACATAAATACCTGAAAAATAACAGGAAAATATATCATGGAGAGAACAATTTTGACTTGCTCATTTGAACTGTCTATGCATCACCTTCCTTTCAATAGTTTCAAAGGATGAAATTACTCCAGTGTTGCATTTCCATGTAATGTATTTCTGAAACATTGTGATCCTAGTATTTTGAATTAAAAAGATTTTCCTAAGAGAAAGTTAAACAAAATATGTTCAACTATCAAAATATTTCTCCATATTCTCCCACTGGTAATGTAGCAGCAAAAAACTTCTGAATTTTTAAATGTACACAGATTTTGATACAACTGATGCCACTTAAATGCTACATGCATCTAACCGTTTTTTCAAGTTATTCAAGTCATTTACATGGATGTCTTCCAAAACAATTACTACTGCTCTTGTCTGAGAAGGGTTAAATTCAATGGTCATCAGACAACAGAGGTCTATTAGGTCTCTTTGGCAATTCTGTAAACCTTCATTAAGCTTTGGATGTAGGGCACAATCTTTCTTCATTTGTTTCATTTCAGGCACTGAAAACCCAATCAAACTTGCCAAAATTTCATCAGCAAAATCAACTTCTAAATAACCAGTGCCATCAGATATTTGTGCTGTTATCCTCCAGAAACCACCACTGCTTGTGAGGTTTCCTGTAAGAGTTACTATAAATGCTTTGACTTTCACCATGCTAATAACTGTGGGTTTGTTATTTAATAAAACAGAAATGTATGTAAAAGGAGGGGTATCTAAACCAACTTTGTGACACTTATCCCTTATTTTACAGGTCTGTACAGAGCACTGGTCAAATCCTGCATTAATGTCTGTTAGTCTAGTATTAAAGGCATTGGAGGACTTTTCATTGCTACCTATTATACTACCTCTCCCTTGTAAAGATTTATTTCCCAAACTGCCATCTAAGTTGTCGATACATTGCACGTTATGTTTGATAGAAAGACCTGCTGTGCTATCGTGAAATGTCTCACACATCCCTCTGTCAACAAATTTATCTTCTTCAAAAGGCTGGTTATTTATGGAAGAACCTTTATGTATAATTTGCACCTGTTCTTGGCAGATCTCCTCTTCGAAAAATAAATCATCCCATGGTAATTCATCAAAATCATCCATGCATTCCGAAGCTGAAATGCTTGGCTCCTTATTTCTATCACTTACGACTGCAGGGCCTTGTTGCAAGCAACTTCCATTGTTGTAAGGAAGAGAATGGGTGGTAGAATTCAAACTTGTACTTCTGCTGCAATATCCACTTTCAGGACAAGCTTCATTTATCATTAATTCATCATTTTCTTCTAAACTTGCCAGAAGCTCTTCATCAGAAGGTCCTAGGATTTCACCCGTTTCTTGATTTGGTCTTGTATTTTCACTTTCGCCAATATTTGACCTGATAGGATTAAGATCCTCTCCAATTAACCTGGCAAGAACTCTTTCCTCAGCATATTCCTCTACAAGGCTGTCCACTTCACCCCCCAACAGTTTCACATTTTCTGGTTTCAGCAAAAGAACTCCTAAACGATATACAACTTTCCCATGTATCATAATTTTTGTGCCTGGAAGGAGTCTGCTATGGAGAACAGGAATAGGAAGATATTCCATACCTTGAATATGTTGTATACCATCAGTTAGCTGCATCATCAGCATTCGAGTAGGTCTGGCTTCCCAGGACTTCAGGGGTCCCTGTGTATTAGCAGTTATTTCTTCATTTACAGTACTTTTCCCTCTTATCTTTTGTAACTGAGAATAAGCAGGCTGACTTACATCAACAAGTGAATCAATCTGTATGGAATAAAAGTCATTCACTTCTCCTTTTGGAGTATTTGATATGCTGTCAGGTAGAATTGGATATTCAAGATCTCTGAGATCTGTAAGAAGCCATTGCTCATATACTTGCTTATTAATATGGGCTTGAGCCAAATTGTTACTGCCATTTTCTTGCTGAATCCATTCAATACAAGCTTTTAGCCACTCTGCTGGTACTTTCACATGCCATGCTGAAGAAAGCCAAGTTTTCACTCTTTCTGCAAGATTCTGCAAAATTTCTGATGTGGTCATTTTCTTTTGAGGTAACAGAAAAGTTCATGAATGCCCTGAAAGGAAAGGGATACCTAATCTGACTAAGCATTAAAGAAGCTGTTCCCTGTGCAAACATGCAACAAAGTAGTTATTCTATAGCAGTGTTATTCAAACTGTGGGTAGGGACCCACCTGGTGGGTCACGACCTGATGTCAGGTGGGTCGCAGAAAACTGGGAGCAGCCATCTTGGAAACTGCAGACCTTACTCTTATATTCCTTTTGTGAGTGTTAACAGTTTGAATTTGCAATTGAGGGTTTTTCACATTTTGTTTTCAGTTCAGTGCTTTTACATCATATTTTGTCCTAATGTTGCTTTCTGTCATGGATGTTTCATAGTTGTACAATTGCTGCAGTCTAAGAATGTCAATTTGCATTTCAGGACATTGCATTATGTTACAATGACAGCAGCTCCTGCTTGATGATGTCACTTCCTGCTAAAACATCACTCCCAGGTTAAAGGCATCACTTCCAGTGGGTCCCAACACGAGTGCCATTCTAAAAAGTGGGTCCCAGTCTAAAAAGTTTGAATAACACTGCTCTATAGATTCTTACACAGTGAAAAAATTAGATGAAATTCAAGCATTTAAACTAGCCATATTATTTTCAATTGCGCACTCATTTGAGGGAAGTTGCAAACTACTGTCATATAAAGTGCATCCTATTTCCTAATGAGGAAAGCACAATAAAATAGTATAGCAAATGAAAACCTCTTTTTCTCAGACAAGACCAGCACAGTGCAGACTGGCAACTGCCTTACAGCTCAATCCTATGGATATTACACAAAAAGAATGATCCCTTAATTCAACATCAGGCAGAAAACCAGCGGTTGAAGCAAGAATGGCCTCCAAAGCATCCCATTTAAAGGGGATAAGAGTATTTTTTTTCTTTTTTTGTACTGTTCATTTATCACAAATCATTGGACGGGAAAGTTAGGAGTTACATTTTGTGGATTAGTTGCTTTTATGAACTTATTTGTCTGAACTAAATGCTCACAGCGGGAACATTGAAATGGCAATTTTCTGAGTTTAACTCTTACTAAAACTGAGTTTAACTCTTACTCCCAGGCAAGTGTGTACAAATTACAGGAATCCACAAAGGGAAGGCTGTGCTCTTCATATCGTCAGTTCACCCACATTGGTACAAACTAAAGCCTTCTATTCATACAATTAGATGAATGTTAGTGATTGTACTAGGACTGCAATTCTATGCTAGTCTACTTAGAAGGAAGTTTCACTGTGTTTTGTAGGGCTTTTTCACAGGAAGATGTGTACTGTACCAGATTGCAGCCTAAAATCCCAAACACATTTATCAGAGAGTACGCCCTACACAATCCAATGGGGCAGTTGTTCCCAAACTTCTTTTGCATCAGGACCCACCTAAAAAAAAGTGTTGTTTTACCAGCTGCTTGAAGCCTCTGTGATTGGGCAGCAGGACTCCCCCATACCAAGTACCAGGTTGTTTAACCTTTAATGCACATGGTCTAATCTAATTTACCCTGTCAATTGTGCAATCCACCAAAAATTGGGTCGTAACCCACTGGAAGGCCACAGGGCCAAAATTTGGGAATCACTGAAATGATGTTTATTTCCAAGCAAACATACACAAGATTGAGCTGCAATGGTATAATTCAGGAATAACACCGCAAACCCACTGTGTTCAGTTGGAAAGCGTGTGGTGGAATAGGATTGTGGAACTATGGTAGTTCACCAGTGGTGAAAGGGAGAGTAGGTTGGAGGTTGACATGCATAGGACCAGGACCGCAGTTTTAATGAACTCAGTGAGGCCGATTTCTGAACCGGGGGGGGGGGGGGTTGCCCAGTAATAAATGTTATATTATTATTAGGGGTGGATTTTTTTTTGTTGAAAACCGCTTTTTGGACGTTAACAACCATGGTTAAAATAGCTGAATAAAAACACACAACTCCGCATTTTGGTATTTAAAATATTTTCCAAAAATTAAAATGGACTACTTTTCCAATTAGAAATAATACTGTGGCTGCATTTGCTGACACTTTATCACCCACATCACCTACTACCTAGTACACTTTTGAAGCATTTAAAATAAATAAAAATGAGAACTTGGATTCAGAATGTAGAATAAAAACACATAACACCGCAATTTGCTATTTTAAGCAAGAAATTTTGGAAAAAAATATCACCAAAAAAACCCACCCCTAATTATTATACAAGGGGTCTAATTTTAGGCCAGTCGTACATAGCTAAACTGCCGCTCCAATGCCAGTTAATTTAGTTATCCAAATCTGTGGGACACGGAGAGCTTGGAAGATAGAAACTTAAAGCCTTGGTGCCTCTTCTCCAACCACCTCTGGCCGGGAGAGCGCACCCTCGCCCAACCCTACTCCCCACATACTTGACAACGGTTCAGCTCCCGTTTCTCCACCGCAATCATCCGAGCCCTTTTCTCCTGGAGTTTCAGTTTAAGCGCCAAAGTGAACAAGGACCCAACTTCCCGGGCTCGCGAGAACTCAGCCGCAACTCAGCCTCAGATCGCGAGGACAAGGCGGGGTTTTTGGCGGCGCCATTTTCTTTCTCTTTTCCTCTCTCACACACATACGGCGGGCCTCAGGTCAGTTTCGCTCTCCTTGAGGCACTTCGGCCCACTCTGAGGATAACCGCAGCGATTTGGATCAGACTCTTTCTAGGAAGCGAGGAGAAAAATACATGTAAGTATCGCAGGGCGGGAGAGAAAGTTGTTAGGGAATGAAGGTGGCGCGCGGAACGGTTGCTGGAACAGCATGACTGCTGTTCTGCGGCCCAGAGCCGACTTTGCGGCGTTGGCGCTACAGCGGTGGCCACGGAGGGCGGGACTCAAAAGAGCGAAGCGGCTGTGTGGAGGAGAGTGACAATTCTATGAGCCAATAGGAACGCGCCGGCGCAGCCATCGAGCCAATAAGAGGGTCTCCGTGGCGCGTGTGCGTGCGCCACTGCTGCCGTCCGCTCTTCTTTTCTCTCACAGTCTCAGAGGCGGATTCGGAGGAGTTAGTGCGCTGCGTGGTAAGAAGCTGTGAGGGCCTGCCTTGTAGTCTGGCAATCTTCAATCCCGTCTGTGGGGACGGGGTCTCCGTATAGGGAGAGGGACTGCCCGGCCTAGGGAGTTTTCGGAAGGGCTTTATGGGGAAAAGACGGCTGGGCTGGGAGGAAAGAAAAGGGCGCTTCAGTATTGTGGTGAAGGGGGGCCATTTCCCTTATTCTTCCTCCGTTCTCCCCTATTCTTCTGCCTGCCCTATTCTCTTTCTCTCCCCCCCCCCGCCTTGTACAGGCTGTGGGTCCTGCGTTCTAGTCAGGGAGAGGCGGCGCAGCACAGCGTCCGAAAGCTAAATTGCAACATTTGTGGCGGCGGCTGCTGCAGAAATCATGGCGGCCAGTTGGGGAGGGGGAGTGGGTGGAGAGGGAGCGAGGGAGGCGTTCCTCCCCCTGCCGGTCCCGTGGAGGGCAGCCGCCCTGGTCGTCAATGTGAATGCCTTTTCCTCCGGGCTAATGGAGTCGGGAGAGAAAGAGCAGACGTTTATTGTGTCTCGCAGGGCGGCAGGCCTGGCTCTTGCCGCCGCCGCGTGGCGGTACCTTTCCGCACCCGGCTCCTCCTAGCAGTTCGTGGTCGCCATTACAGCCAAGGCTGCTCCTGTTAGAGCCGCCATTTTTAGTTCCCGCCGCTCTCCGGCAAAAGCGAGCCTGGATTATACAACTCTCTGCACCCCTCAACCGCTTTTTCTCTCCCCGCTCGGTCACAGCTGCAGGCGGCGGCTTGGACTGGCAGTTGCCGCCGTTAAATTCGGGCGTGCCTGGACCCTTAAGGTCCGTAATAGATGCAACTGGCGCTCGTGCGATAGGCCGTCCTGTCTGACGCAAACAGAGAACTGCAGTTCTCTGAGCTGAAGGGGAGTAATATTATGGGGAAGGGCTTGGCATTTTGTGAAACGAGCCTCACTTGATTACAGCCAGTACTATGTGATCGCATTCTTGTGTGATCCAACATTTGTTGGTTAAGTTGGTACCACCTGGTAAAGTTCCCTCTCTTCTCCGTTGCTAACAACACTGTGAGCAGCATTCTATATCAGATCACGGAATTCATTTGAACGACCATTATTGTAAATCTCGAAATCCGTTTGAACATAGTGAGTTCTTCCCAACACCCCCACTTAACAAATAAAAGTTTAAAAAGCAGAAGAAAAGGCCAATTTGTGGAGGTGACTTTTAGAAATGGCTTGGCTATTGCTAGAAATGAAGTCTACTTTTCCACCTTTCCAACGTTGTTGCTACTTTTGCTATTGAACACTAATTATTGTTGGGATTTTTTTTCTACATTTTGAAACAGTCAGCATTTTATTCTGTTCTTGTCTCGATATAACAGTTACATTTTGAGCTGAATTCACTCTGTTTTAAATGGCAAAAGTAGTTCTGTTTTTACTATTTAAACAGCCTACAGAACAGTTTGCTTTAAGTTGTATAGAATATTTTGTGTGAGAAAATCTGAGGGACAGTTGCAAAGTAGAAATTGCCAATGGTAAAATAACAGTTGTTTTGGCTCATGAATCAGGTGTGGGAATTCTTCACGTTTAGAAGTCTGCTATTCAGTCCTATGCATGCTTACCTGGGAGTAAGCCCAGTGAGTTTACTCAGTAAAAGAATAAAGTAACTGCAATCAGGATTCTTTTTTCCTATTCGAATAGTGAATTTTGAAGCAATTCAAATGTGAACAAAGATGTAACATACTCTGAAATAGTGTTTCATGCATACTGTGAAAAGATGATGCTGTTGGATAGTAATAAATAAATTTATGAACACTTGGCCATAACTTTATCTTTATTGTATTTAATTCTGGAAATCTAATTCTGGAAACTAATTTGTCAATGAACAAGAAGAAAACTGTTCTGTCGCTTTTCATAGGCTATCCGATCTTTGATCCCGCCCAGAACACTTAAGTTTTGGTTGGCAAGGCTATATAATATTGGTAAGTGCTAGAATCCAAATGTTCCCACCCTTCATTTCTTCAGTAAGATGCAGACTCTACTGTTTTCCATTAAGTGCTTAAGTATATTTATTGTTTAACAGATTGTATCTGCAAGTCTAAAAATAATGGAGACTGAACAGCAAGAGGAAACATTTACTAACACAGAAACCAATGGTAAGTGTCCTTAAATCATTTAAAATTACAGCTTTTCTGAGCAAGTGACTGCACACAACTTATTTTAGCAATATAACACTTAATACCACTAGTTGTGGCTTTTGGATGAGTAAATATGTCAATTACAATAGCTCTTCTCCCTGAAGAGCATTATTTTTCACCTAGAAAAATTAGCATGTTTCATGTAGTCTGAAGTAAATGCTTGCAGTTGTGGTTTTTTCACTTGGCTACCTTGGCACATGATTCCCCGCACCCTGCCCAAAAAATTTTTTAGTTTCAGGAAACATTTGAATCATACAGGAATGGTTATTTCCCAAAAGTATGAACTAAATTGCTTCAGTGAGAACGTTCAAAATTTAACAATATATAACCAGTTTTCATATACTTTGCATGGTGTCTATGAAAGAGCTCTAACTAAACAAAATTTGAGATTACTCCAAAATATTTGTGCTTTACAGTTATTTGTATAAATCAGTATTATTGCCTTGAATATTAGTCCGAAAACTGGCTTAACTTGTAATATGACTCTGGGGTTGTTAGTCTTTCATATAGAAATAATACAGTTTTTAAGACATTGTAAACATTGTGCTAAATATGAGGAATTGTTAAATATTATTAATGCTGTTTGGGTTGTGGTCTGTATTTGAACTAAAGTTTTGATTTTAAAGTTTGAATTTGAAATTCCTACATGAAAACTTCAGTCCTATGCGCTTGTTCTATTCTTTGACAAAGAAAAACCTGTTTCCTTTGCTTATTCTTTGAAATAACTAGGCAAGCGCCCAGCTGAAGATATTGAAGAGGAACAGGCTTTCAAAAGGTCTAGGAACACTGATGAGATGGTTGAACTACGCATTCTGCTTCAGAGCAAAGTATGTTTCCAGTGATTCATGACATTTTCTGTCAATTATGTACATTGTTTGAAGCAAAGTATCTGGTTGTCCATAATGGAGGATATGTAAATGTTCTTAGTTGGAAATGGAAACATACTGGACAACGGAATGTTAAACCACAGTTTAAGTATACCAAGAAGTATATGATATATTATGTAACAAATTTCCATCTTGTTGAAACAATAAAAAGTGTTTCTGCCAAGTGAGTCCCCAGAATTGACTTTGAGGATGACCTAGGGGTGCTTAACGTTTTTAAGATTACAGCACCCCAATGGAGATTGCCTAGTATGTCCCCATACCCCTTTCACTAGTCTGTTGAAATAATCATCCTCACCAGGCCTTTTCAGTACTAGTATGACTTTTAAAATGGTTGATAATTTGGTTTTAGTTTACATACGGATAGCTAGAAACAGAACTTCTCAATTCATATTAATAATGGTGATTGTTAATAATTCACTCCAACATTTTTTTAACGGTTCAGATATCAAATCCTGTACCCCATAATTTGATTCCCATATTCCTGGTTAAGAATCCTTGACTGAGAGGTTATTTTTGAAGGCATGTGAATTGTCTGTTCTACAGCTCTTGGCTTTTTTATTGAAAGATATAGTAGAATGTAATGTAAAAAATGAAAGTCGCATCATTCTTGGCTTGCAAATTTTTCATATTTTTGCATTGATTCATGTATTCTAGTTTACCTGAAATGTAGAAAATAGTGTTTAATTGCTTAACTATCCGTTCTCATAACCTTGATTAGTTTTATTATCTGTTTATTGCATTTGGGAAAATTTAACCTATGACTTTTTTAGAATGCTGGAGCAGTGATTGGCAAAGGTGGCAAAAACATTAAAGCACTTCGTACAGACGTGAGTATTTACAAGTTAAACACTGATTATTTTGCAGAACACAGCTTTTTAAGACTAATTATGTGTATTTCTAGCTATTGTGGAATTTTTATGTAGACATAGGTATCTAGTACAGGCCATTTGTTATTTTTAACTTAGCTGTCAGGATTTTCTATTCATATCACAAAACACAATCAGTCATGTGGAAAGATTCCTGTCCCTTATTTTACAAAACCTTCACACTGAACTGTGTTAATGTCTTAACTAGTAATGTTGAAGATTAAATCTTTCATTTGAGAGTTACTTATAGAAATAATTCAATTGTTTTTTTTAAAGCATTGCAGATTACTGTTCTTTACCAAGCTATAGAATTAATTTTATTTAAACAGTTGTTTTTGGAGAGGTTTCAGACTGGCATAACTTTATAGGAACAGAACAATATAAATGTATTCTAATTTGAAAGGAATTTTCAGTGGACATGACTTGATACATTTACATTTTATAGTGGGTTGACTCTTGTGAATAGACACGCTCAGTAAGCCTCGTACTTCACATTTTGCTTTGTAAAAAGCAATTTTTTGTGCTTAGGTTTTTCAGTATTTTAAGTTAGTAATATTGGTGTTAAATGAAATATTTGGCACTATATCATTTCACATTGTGTTTGATACTTTCATATATTGTAAAATAAAACTCCTACAGAATGTTATAACTGTTTAGTTACTAGATCTGAGGTATGAGCAACAACTGGATAGTAATCACTTGTGCGTTAACTGATCTCTTTGAAGCTAGTGGACTTAAATTCACCTACCTAAATCTAGATTTCATACATATAATTCCTGGATTAGTGGCTTTCCCAGTTTTCCCAGGATTTCAGTAATCTGAATCAACAGATTTTGTGTCTACCCTCACGAGCCAGCCTGCTACTGCAACTTTTAATGTTAAAAGTAGTTTAGGCCAAGTAACTCATTTTTACAGTCCATAACTGTTAAGCCACAGTCAATGTAGCTATCCGTTATTGTGTTAGTCTTCAGAACAACTTAAGCTTGTTTCATTGAGAGTAATGAGTATAGTTTGTATTAAATTTAAATTTATTGCTTTTCCCCCTCTTCCCTCTCCTTGTTTTTTTGGCCATATATCTCTCCGTTGCCCATGTACTGGATCGACTTGCCCCTGCGTTGCCCACCATGACGTTGGCCCATCCGCCCCTGAACGCCCATGTGAAAACCCTGGTTGGCTATGCCCAAAAATGTGCTCGTTGCCAAACGGGTGCCTTACTTGACAACTTCTGATTGAATGCCCATGCCCAATGCCAACATCCACGAACGCCAATGACCAATGCAGTACAATGCCAGTGTTTCAGTCCCAGACAGCAGTGGCCCCGAGCGGTATGTCCCAACAGTTTATGCCTCACTGCCTGATTAGAAAGAGAGAAATGTATATTATTACCTGCCTTTTATATAATTAAATAGTATCCCCGTAGACGGTGTATTGTTTTTTAAGTTTCTGTCTTATTTTCCCCATTAAGTCTTTTTTGTCACTGAACTTTTACGTGAGTTGCCCACCCAACAATCCACTAATTTTATTTCAATGGAAGGAGCACAGCTTCAATTGTTGTATATTTGCTGCATTGTAAATCAGATTGTTTCAAAATAGTCTCTCGCTCTGCTCTGTCTTTGTGGCCCACCTTGCTCCCCCAGCATTGCCTGTTCATAATTTTTTCTGATGAAATGCTAACTTTCTGGTTCACTCTCCTTCCCTTCTCATTTGTGTTGTCTTTTTTGTCTTGCATTTGTATTCGTTTTTCTTGCGAAGCCCAATAGTAATCTAATTTCTAACTGGTCTCATAACCCTACTCCAAATACAGTGTTCACCACTTGCATATTCCCATGTCTCCTATGAGAAGATGTGCCAGTTTAACAATGTAATAGCAAGGGTGTCCTAAATTAATGGTGGCGGGGAACATGAGTATTCACTTCTACTTTCAGTTCTTCGTCAATTTCTTGTCCACTTAATCTGACTCCTTCCAAGAAGCCCGATCTCTTGTCTCCAAGACCTTATTTTAAACTTGTACAATTTATATTATTGGGCATAAACCAAAGGTGCATGTGCTGTAATGTCAGTAAACAGGCTTACTTAAGTGGGGAATATTAACTGTACGTTCTGAAGTTGACTTGGAATCCATATAAAGATGAATACACAACTTACTTTTCTTTTCCCCCCGTCTTGTTTGTGACACCTGATGCTTGATGATACTTGATAGCATACTGAGTATAAGTGCAGATATCGAAACGATTGGAGAAATTTTGAAGAAAATTATACCTACTTTGGAAGAGGTAAGTGTTTACCATGTTCAGGAACATCTATGGAATTCATTGCAGCATATCCACAAAGAGCTAATTTCTGATGAATTTTCTGCAAGTATTCCACCCATTAAAATTATTGAAGTACATCCCAGTTTGAGTTGTGGGTGTATGCAAGAGTTGAGGGTTCCATGCACCAAATCTAATTAAATTTATGTGCAATAAATTGGATAGAATAGTGTTATGATAATGGTTGCTGTGTGAAGTCATGAGGCCTTAATAGAAAAGTAGATAGCCCCTAATGATATATTGGATTCTGCTTCACTTAAAGGAAACTGACGGGCAGCCTAATTGTATGGGCTGCCAGTGCTGCACAGTATTGAAATGGCCACCGTTGTATATCATGGACAGAGCTGCCACTGAAGTTTCCTTGAGGCAAAGGAACATCAGTTCCCTTACCCCATGTAGAACTCTGCTGGCCCCAGTGGGTCTCCGTGTTCGGCTCCATAGCTCAGGAGGGAGTGTAGGATTCGGCGGCAGACTTTTCCACCCACCTCCCTCCTGGGCCGGATCCATCCAGTTTCATCCCCTCCCCACTTCCCCCCACCCAAGAAGCCTAGATGGGAAGCCCCCCCCCCACTAGATAAGGATATTTTTATTACCTAGAATTCCTCCTGGGTGTCCTCCATGCACTGGCCTTGTTGCCAGCATTGAGTGTCTTCTGCCACCAGCAAAGCATCTTTATGGCACTTTTGCAGCATCCAGTGCTGGTACTGAATGCTCAGCACCACTGCTGGGGAGATTAGGATTGGTCCCTTGAAGAGGACGGTGCATACTTGGAAGCAAGGAGCTAGTTAAGAGCTTGCATTCATTCTCCCAATTAGAGTTTTTACTTTTAGTAACAGGCCTCTGTACAGTATTATAACTGTGTTTGAAATTCCCGTTCCAAAAGTAATTTGGTATAGGACGGTAGCTGAAAAATTGTCTAAACTTTTATTGGTCTCATTTAATCACATAGTTCATTGGATTTTGGTATACCAATACCATTTGTATTGGAGAGCAGAGTCTCACTTTAGTGGACGTATTGGAAATCCAAATAAAATATAACATGTTTTAACTTCAATTTCTTGTAACTGCTTTTAAAGCATATACTACTTGGAGTAAAACTTTACTTTTTCCATTTTTCTCTTAAATGTGTCTGCAGTATCAACATTACAAAGGAAGTGACTTCGACTGTGAGTTAAGGCTGTTGATTCACCAGAGTTTGGCAGGAGGAATTATTGGGGTCAAGGGTGCTAAAATCAAAGAACTTCGAGAGGTATCATGATTTTCAAGATAAGCATAGCTATTTTGAAAACAATATTATATGTATTATGATTGTCCACTGCATTGCATCGTTTTGCAGTAAGAATAGTAATATCTCAATATTTGTAGAATTATGCCAGTGTTAATCATTTTAATTATTTTGAGAACCAAAATATTAGATATATAAGTTTGAAATGAGCTGCTGCTTTTTCAGTGCATTAGAGAGAAGAGAAACGGTACACAAATTTAGTTTGCATTGTATTAGGCCACTATGAGAAAATAAACTTAAACAGAGTCAGGAAACTGGTCTGTTAATTCAGTATTGTCTACAGTGACTGGGTTTCTGACAGTCTTCCACAATAACAGATGCTGCTACTGCTAAAAATAACTTATATTTAACAGAATTTGCAGCCCAGCAATTAAATTTGAGCAACGTTTAATAGTACCACTATGGTGTTTGGGTGGCTGCCATATAACCAGAATTCTATTTATGTGAAGGTTTTCCAAAGTCTGTGGCCTGTTAACTTGGCCAGTCAAGGTAGAACACAAAATTCTCAAGGTTTTTCCTGAACGTTCCCCATGCTGTTCAGTTAGAAGCTTGGTTGACCTCTGCAGTAAGAAGCAGAAAGTTAATGTTCACGTACTAATTTCTGGAAATCTGCATGCAGTTGTCAGAGCCAGACTTCTGTGTAGTTTAACAAGCACAACAAGATGGCTTTTGGTTCAAACACAGACAGGAAAACTCATAGGAAATCTTGCTGAGTATGACTTAGTCGGTAGGCCAGGAAAAGATTGTGGGCAGCCATTTCCCCCTTTTATTCTTCTATCCCAGAGCCACTTGATCTAGGAACCATTCTTAGTTGGACTGACCTGAACCTTTTAAAACCTCTTGCTGTTTTTTTGAGTGCGGCAGCCAAAGCGAACTTGGTTTCGACTAGAGATTCTGGGGAGAGTGCTGAAAGATCTTCCTTGATTTGTCATTTGTAAAGATGTATTTTATTTGTAACTGCTTTTATGCCAATAAAAGTTGTGAAAGTGACTTAGTCGGTATGAAGGTCTAAAATATATCAGTGGTGCAGTTTCATCCAGCAAAGCTTTTACCAATAGTACCTTGACTATTAGTGCTTTAGTGTAAGGTTTAGAGCCCTCTGTGGCCCATTGTGATAAGTGGAATTTTTTATTTACTCCTCATTGGAAGATGGTTAAGGTCATTGTTAAAGGAGCTCTGCCTAGATCCCAGTCTGCCAGTAGCTAAGGCAGCTAACTGAGAAGTTGGTAGCCAAACAACTCAGATACTACTTGTTGATGTGGGCTTTCTACACCCATTTTAATTCATCATAAGACTATGTTTTGGACTGAGATGATCTTGATTATCTTTGCCAACTTCTATGGAGAGAAAGAGACATGGGGAACCTTGGAAACTGCCTGATAATGAATTGGACCATTGGTTCAATACGCTGTAGTTCTGTATTGGCACTAACTGGTAGTGGCTCACTTGGGTTACAGGCAGGAATTTTTCTTTGGCTCTGGACCTTCTACATCTAAAATGGGTGTTCTTTTTGCTGAGTGACAGCCTTTTCCTGAAACTTACTCCTGATTTTTCAAACTACTCAGTGGCTTTTGATGCTACAATACCTTTCTGGTTGTAATAAAAGTAGTGAACCCTACATTGTGAGGGTGGTCCAAATGAAAAGTATTGGAAAAACCTGTTTATACTTGCCTGAATAAAACTGGCCTCACCCAACAATATAGGAGTGTGGCCTGTAGACTTTGGCTGCTGTACCAGAGGCTCTACTTTCTGGAAAAGAGGGCTATTGTCATGAGTATATACGCCCTGGTAATGTTGTGTTTAGAGTAGTAGAACGCACTGTACATGTTCTAGGAAACTGCAATTGGTTCAGAAGGCAGTCTTGATTGGTTAGAGGTGTTAACTGTCTGATGCACATAATGCCAATTTTATAAGGCCTCCATTTATCATCAGTTTGTTTCTGGACCACAATCCAATGCTGTTAAATTTCTATTTCACTTGGGCAAGGATGTCTGAGTACCATCTGTTACATAGACATCTCTTTGCATGCTGTAGTTGCACCCAAAACAGTTTTGATACATCTGAGGCAATTTTTTTTTGTGAACTGCAAACTTACTTAGCTCTCCTTATGCTTATAGAATTCTCTTCCCTCTTGACATTCTGTGCTAAAATGTTAAATGTCTGTAATAAACTTCTGAAAAGATTTAGATTGTTAAATCAGTGGGAATAGCCATCAGATTACTTAAACTGGATGATGAATTTACGCTGTGTTACATGCACCATCCTATCTGCAGATGTAGTGGGGGAAAGATGGAAGAACTTGAGTTTGTGTGTGGGCCCAACCTATTCGATCTTTCCAGGGCCGAAGCAGCTGCAGTGCCACCTTGGGGTAAGGGAAAAAGTGTTCCCTTTCCTTGAGGAGGAGGCTGCGACTGCCCCCAGGGCCACAGGATGCAGTGCAAGCCCAGTTAGCACTGGAAAGTTAGATAGGATTGGGCCCTGAATCTCGTAAAACAAGTGGTTACTCTTGAACACTGCTTTACATTTAGCTTCTGATAGGGAAATGTTTTTGATAGTGTTTATGGAAAAGAACTAGAAGAGTAGAAATTGATGCATGCTAATTATGTGAAAGAGGACTCATGAACTCGCCTTTGAGTGCAATCCTAACCTGGAGTTAAGTCAGCACAAGACACTTGTGGCAGCCCAGAAGTGTTGCAATGCGCTATCCTTCCTGACTGTGAGTTAGCAACACTCCTGGGCCAGCATGATTTACGTTGACCTATCTCCAGGTTAAGATTGTGTCCTTAAAGTGATTCTACTTTTTCACTGAATGTATCTCTTGAATTAAGGGATCTCTTGAATTAAGTTTTAAGCCTTCTTCCTGATTAAAACTTGTTTTAAAATACTTCTATTTCAAACTTTCTTGACAGAACACTCAGACCACCATTAAGCTTTTCCAAGAATGTTGTCCTCATTCTTCTGATAGAGTGGTGCTTATTGGTGGAAAACCTGATCGAGTTGTAGAGTGCATCAAAATAATACTGGATCTTATATCAGAGGTAATTCATGTCTAGAGAATACATGCCTTATATAAAGCAGCCATTTGGAGATTATATGAAGAATTGCATGCAAAGGAACCAGCAGCAGTTTCTAAAGAACTAGCTCAAATTATAGGGAAACTTGTTGCTAATTACCCCTGTTGCATGAAGATCATTCTGTGTGTGGAATTGGCATGATTTTAATTGGTGTATATTTTAATGCATAGTGACTGGACAAGTTTGAAATGCTAAACTTTTTTTTATATTAGTCACCAATCAAAGGACGTGCCCAGCCTTATGATCCAAATTTTTACGATGAAACATATGACTATGGCGGATTTACCATGATGTTTGATGACAGAAGGGGACGTCCTGTAGGTTTTCCTATGCGTGGCAGAGGGGGCTTTGATCGGATGCCTCCAGGTCGTGGTCGTCCCATGCCTCCACGAAGAGATTATGATGATATGAGTCCTCGGAGAGGGCCACCTCCCCCTCCTCCAGGTCGTGGTGGTAGAGGTGGCAGCAGAGCACGCAATCTTCCTCTTCCTCCTCCACCTCCTCCCAGAGGCGGGTATGTTAACTTAGTTTTTTTTCCCCAAAATGCTTTCCTATACCATATTCAGTATTTTGTGGAGTGGGGACAGTGACTCTGGGAATCTCCAATAAATTGAATTGCACATGATATTTGCTTAATAATGAGAAGGATTTGGAAACATGTACACGGGGGGGGGGATACTTGTCCCATAATAAAAAATATAATTTCCCCATTACCAAATTGATTTCCTTTAGTATCTTCAAATTGCAGAATTTGATCATTTGTGTGAAAATCCGATGTAGCACCAAATTTATGGATAATCTAAATGAAAAATTCAAACTAGATACAAGGAAAGATTAAATTATATTTTTCTCATTCAGGGACTTAATGTCTTACGATCGGAGAGGCAGACCTGGTGATCGCTACGATGGAATGGTATGGATATGGATGGGTTTTTTTCTTTACAAAGAAAGGGTTTTTTGCTTTACTGTTTCAGTAAGGATTGAAAAGCCTAGATTGCTGTTGGTTGTGAATGTAAATGCCTACTCTTAATTCACCTTAAATGGAAGATTCAGCAATACTTCGGATGGGAAGTATTAATAATTTTTCTTCATTTCTGGCTCCCCCTGGCCTTCTGAATATGTCCCTCATAGCACATACTCTCAATAGGATAGAGAAAGAGGTTCAGTTGGGTGAGAATGCTTGCTTCGCGTGGCTGTTTAGGTCAGTGGTCAGGGAACAGGGGTAAATTACCCCAAATGGGGTAAAAATGAAATTCCTGGTGGTAATGGACGGCAGCCGGGCATGCATATGAATCTAAGCGATTCCCTGCAAAGACTTGTTCCTCCGTGCGACTGCTGTCTGCACCTCCGTCTCTCTAAAGTTGGGCGACGAGCCCTGCATCGTGTCTCTGCGCTCTGATCAGCCAAGCCAGGCTAACTGGGTAGCCAATGAGGAAGCAGCCTGAGAATTTAGCGGGGCCTTCGGCGCCCTCATTGGCTGTCTGGGGTGGCTGAGAGGCTGAGCGTTCCATAGAAGGACTGCAGTGTATGCTGCCTGCCTTGCTGCATTGTGCACTCGTGGGATGGGGCGGCTGGTTGGAGCCGTGGGGTCTGGCTATGGAACTGGTGAGCAAATGCTTCTGTCTGGGTTTTTAAGCGAGCACAAAAGGAGAAGGAGGGTCAAGTATAGAGGATGATGCACAGCGCTGTCTCAGACCAGGGAGCCAAGGACGAGGCTTTGTTGCACGCGACGTTCCAAGCGTTCTGATCTGCAGCAACAGATGAAATGTTTGGGTGATTGCCTGGCGCTTCCAAGTGCACCTCCGGAGTGCGATCGTTTTCTCCGTCTGTGTCTGGTATTCAGTCCATGCTGCAATAGTGTCATTGGCAGCTCCTGGCTCAAGGTGTTGATCAAGCGCAGGTGAATTTTAAAGGGCAGGAAATAATACACGCTTTACAGAGGGAAGTTTGTGGCTGGTGGCTTACAGTACAAATGAAATAAGGGCTGAGCCCACCCCCAAGTAATTCCACCGAGGAACCGCAGATTTGTTACAATATTAAATAAATTGGGCTTAACCCCCCATCCCCCGCAGTGTCTTCGTACTACAGAAGCCTCGTGCATTAATTAAGCTCATTAATTAATCAAATAAAAAGCAATGGGTTCCAATATGTAATTTTTTTTCTTTTGTTCTGGCGGGGGGGGGGGGAGGGTTGACACACCAGCAGAACTGAATTACGAATTCTCCAAATTTCTGACACACCAAGCCCAAAAGGTTCGCCATCACTGTTCTATATGCATGCCCGGCTTTGTGTGTTACGGTACTGTCGTGTACAAGGACCTGACGCAGTGCAGTGTGTCAGGCCCTTGTGTATAACACGCTTCCTTGCGTGATGCCCCGGGCCCCGCCTCCAAGTCCGCCCACTTCTTCAGTAGAGTCAACTAGTTGCTGCGCCATTGAGAGGGACAGGTCAGTGCCTCTCCTGAGAGGACACCTATCTTTCACTGGTAGTTTTAGTAAGTACCTGTATTAAAAATCAAATCAAGGGGGTAACGTCGGCATATCTAAATATATTTTGGGGTAAAAGGTAAAAAAGTTCCCTGACCCCTGGTTTAGGTCATTTCCAGAGATAATGTTTCCTGATTTTGGGCAGTGCAATCCAAGTATCCCTTTAGATTAGCACAAGTCCCTTGTGCAGGCCTTTGAATGTCACAAATGCACCATAAAACATGTTTGTGCCATTGTGGAAGGAGTTAGGCCAGTGCACATCTCTGCGCTGGCCTGGCTGCCCTGACACCCATGCACAGGACCTCTAGGCGGGCAGGGGGATAAAAAGAACAGGTGGGCCTGTGGGAGGCCTGGGAGGAGCCAGTATCTGTCTCAACTCCCTTTCCTAGCTCTGGAGGCCCTGATTTGGCCTTTAGCAGTTGTGCTGCTGGCGTGTGTTACCTTGGGAAAGGGGAATACCTTTCCTTTTCTCTGGGTAGCATGGCAGCACCTCTGAGCCCCAGGCTGGATATGCGTCAGGTGTATCAGCTTGCCTATTCCAACTGGGATTACAATTGCAACCCAATTCACATGTAAGCATGCTGATGATTAGTGGGTAGTGTCCTCAATTTTGCGTGTGTTTCCAGAAGCAGAGCTTGCACGCTGTAGAAATTTTCCTAGGAAACTAATATCTCCTCTTTTACTAAAAAATAATCCAAATTAGTGGATTACTGAATTTATCAAAACTGAAAAGACAGTACCTTCTTGAAGTACAGGTAATGCTTGGGTATCCATGGATTTGGCTCAACATGGTGTTCCCCCAGCCAGCCTTGAGCCAAATCAGCAATTACTTGAATGCTCTTTGCTCCAGTCAGGTCCTGAGGATTTTCTGAGGCACGCAGAGGCTGTACAGGTTTTTTTTGCACTAAATGGTCATTCTGAAGTCTGCAGAGGCTGTGAGTAGCTACACATGGCCACTGCAGGCCTTAAAAAACCCTCCAGTAGGGATTGGAGCAGTGGTGTCATTCTGTAACGAACTAACGGAACGGTGGGCGGGACTTACCGCCTGATTGGCTGCGCAGGTCTGACGCGTCGCCACCGTTCCGAGCCCCGCGCGGGCACCCCTGGCTTCGGAGCGGGTGCCCGCTTGCCTGGGTGGCGCGCTGGGTGCTGCGGAGGGGCACGCCACCCGGAAGAAGCCCTCCGCGGCGGAACAGCAGGCGGCGACGCGTCACGGGGCCCCTGTCAATCAAGGGGTAAGTCCCGCCTGCGTTCCGGTAGTTAATTATAGAATGACACCACTGGATTGGAGGGTGGGAGGTAGTATCCAAATCCATACGTTTCTGTATGGAACCCCTGCAGCTACCACACATGACCTGTATTTGTTTTTAGCAATATTAATTTGGCAAACAGTTCCAAGATCTAGACATTTCTAAGACATGTTGACTTGGATTCTTAGTCCAAAATCCAAACTGTTTTGTCACTGTTCAGTTTGCATTTATATTGAAGTACATCTCCAGCACCTGTGTGTTCAGCTCCAAAGTTTTTAATTTTTGGTGTTGGCAGAGGCAGAAGATGACTTGATACAAATCATGGGCATTCTGAGAAAATTCATATACTTGGAAAAGAGTTTGAGGCTACTGGTTTGACTATTTGTATTTAAGAGTTATTTTGGATTAGAATATAACATACATACTACATTGGGTATGGAGGTTGCACATGACTGTAAATTGCCAGGTTTCAAAATATCAGGAGCTAAATTTTCTGATCTGTATGTATTTCAATATGAAAAGTGATTTGTGCAGTCTGCATCAGATATGAAAGATATGAGTCAAATGTGTAATTGTCAGCTTCCACATGGTTATAATCCTGGTGTGCAGGCAGGCATATCTTATTGTGTGTTATGAGCCTCCTTTGAGACATTGGCCTGCTTAAAACATATTTTTCTCTTGTTCTTTTTGTGCTATGTTCTGGCAAGATGATGCAGTGTCATGTCAATGCTTGTGATGACATAGAAACACCAGAAATGGTGAGTTCATTTTCTCATTCTTTTGCTCTGTTTTAATTTGCTGCTGCTTTTGAAAAGAGTATCCATTCATTTTTGAATTGAAATGTATTTTTGATGGAAGGAGATAATCAGTAAAGAATCAGTTGACCAACAGCTCCCTTCTGTGTATTTTTTTTCAAGCCAGTGTTGCTTTAGAACAGCTTTCTTCTGGTTGTATTTATAGATACGTATTTGTTGGGGGAGATGGAGTCTTCAAAATCAAGAATTTGATAAACAATCTTGTAATACCACTAGTTTTAGTGATATGGTAGGATTGTCCATTAAATTCTTGATTTTTTTGTGATTAGAGCATTCTGTCCGGTCCACTCCAGAAAAAGCTTTAAAATACAATTGCTAATGGAGTATATTTTGTATGGCAAAATTATACATGAGTAATGGATTTACTATTAAACTTATTTATGTAACACATGTCAAGAAATAAAAAAATCAAAATAGCTGAGTAACTTGTGAGTCCTTTTGGAACAGAACTGTTTAAAGCAGTGGTTCCTGAAGTACTCCATAGAAGGAACCACTTAACTCACTTACGGAGGGAACTACTTGAGTCTGAGGCTGTAGCAACAGCAGTGCAATCCCCAGAATCACAGTGCTGCTGGAGATGTGAGTTTTTTAACTAGCCTCCGGTGCTTGGGTCCTGGGAGGCCCTGTAGAGGGCTCCCCATGCCTCCAAAACTGCTAAAAGGGGGGGAACCGGGCACTTCTGGTTTTGCAATGAAAGACCCTCTGGACCCCAACTCTGGAGGCTGTTAATTGTTTAAAAAAAACCTCTCATCGCCAGCAGCACCGTTATCCTCCAGATTGAGTTTCTGCCTTCCCTCCCTGCCTCTTCCCCCCCCCCCTCCGATTCAGTTGCTGTCTTCCCCCCTGGAAGTGCTTCCCTGGTTGGTGGGTCGCAACCCACCAGTTTAGGAACCGCTGGTCTAAACAAATGCAAACTAATCATCCACAAATAGCCACTAAAAATACTGTCTTGGTGTGATCAGGGAAACCTGTTCTCTGCGAAATATAAGAGAAGCATCATTTTTAAAAGTGCCTCTTTGCTTCAATTATATTCCCCTGCTAACTTAGCAATGATTGAATTTGTGTTTGGCTTGGATCCAGACTTGAGAGCAACTCATTTGTGCAAGATGGCTTTCCTACACACACACACACACACCCAGCTGCTGCTTTGCGGTTGGGGGGACCCATTAATAGCATTGAACTCGGCTCATACATGGTATTTCTGATTTTGCCATTTTCTCTTCCACTTTAGCCCTCTTATGTCATATCCCCTGTTTCAAAAGACCCCCTAATCTTCACTGCTTTTGTTTTAATAAGCTTTTGTTAAACCTTTCAAAGTAGTTTTCTAAATCAATGCTTGTGTTTGTGTCAATTTATTAAATCTTGGAAGTATGAAAGAATGCAGTCTATCTCGCATGGTTTAATAGAACTTGATGCCACCAGAGATTTGACTAGAACTGAGCATATTGTGAATTTTTAATTCACAATAATTACCACCTATTTACCTCTTTTTTTGTGTGTGTTCCGAAAGATCAGAATGTTCAGTGATCAGAGATGAGTTTAGTGGTAACAGCAAACAGCTAATACTATGGGTAATATGAACTATTGCTAGATAGTATTGAGATACTATACTCATTTTTCTCAGAAATGCTACATCTGATTTAACATGACACGCTATTTCTACTACATAAATTGTGCTTAGATGACTGACTTTAATTAAGTTAACTTTTAAAATGAGTTACATCTCTTGGTAAACGGGCCCCAACACAAATTTAGAATTTGGTTATTTGTGTCCATTCCATTGTGACCTTTTCATTAGAAATTCCAGAGAATAGTTGTTTGAGGTGATAAACATAATTAATACAGGAATTAAGTATTTCTTATCCGAAGTGCTTAGTGCCAGAAGTGGTTTGGATTTCAGATTTTTGCAGATTTTGGAATATTAAATACAGAAAAGTAACCTGAACTCTAGCAAAAGTGTCAGTCCCCACTCCCAAGGATATTAACCAGGTGGATAGGTAGAGCAGAAAAACAAACCTACCTCCTTTCCCATCTTCAACCCCTTGTCTCTTGCTGCTGCCATTTGTGGCAAGGTGCACAATCCAGGGGTGTGAGGGACTTGGCAGCAGTGGGGTGGTGAGGGTCCACCCCCCCACCCCCGGCAACCAGCTTGACTTGGAAAAATAAGGCAGTGCAATTGCATACATGCCAAACAAAACTCGGCCGCAGGCTATGCCTGACCCACTCAAGGTAGGAGTAGGGGAACCTGTGGGACACAGGGATCTGCTAGCAATGTGTGCAACAGTGTTTTTCCAGCACATTGCCCTCACACCAAAATAAGCACTGCAGAAATAAAAACCTTTCCTTAACCAGTGGCTGAAAATATGAGCCCTTTCCCACCCTTCTCAGTTGGCTGTTGCAAGCACCCACCTGCCATATAGTTTTCCCCATTTCATGTCAGTGCTCAAAATTAGATTTTGGTGTGTTTTAGAGTTCTGGATCAGGGATACTCAACCTGTACTTTTCATACTCAAAATGCAGTGTACTTTGTAGTTCCTCTTTCAGTACTCTAAGCATTTTGTGTGTGGGGAGTTCCATAGCATTGGGGCCACTATTGAAAGGGGCCTAGCTCTGATTTGGCATATGTCGCTTTGTCAAGTAGATGGAATCTGGAGGGAATTCTTTCTCTTGGAAGTCCTTCCCCCAAAATTGAGTATGTAGTCCTTACATTTTTGGCAGAAAAGGTTGTTGGAGCATTTTTGGCTGTCTGGAACATTTTTGTTAAGCTTAAGTGAAAGCTGCTTGTGTGGAATCTAAGAACTTGTTTCTTTCTTTCTTAGTTTGAGGGTGGATCCGGATATGGTAAGCTTTCATGTATATATATTGTACATAATTTACTATTTAGCCATGAAAAGGACTAGATGCATACGTTTTAAATTAGATTATTCTTATGCAGGGGGCCGTGGTTCTTACGGTGATCTTGGTGGACCCATCATTACAACACAAGTAACAATACCCAAAGATGTAAGTATATTAACTTTTCTGTAGCCAAAACATTTTCCAGTAAAACTTCTCAAGTGTTGCAATATCTATCTTGGTTGTCTTTAAAATACAGTGCGTGTTCAACGTTTTCAGCTTGAATTGAAGGAAATAGGTGGAAAATGTGGGTGTTTTTTTTTTACCTTATTCTGGTTACTAAGCAAATTGAACAAGCATGGTGAAGCTTACAGTGGCTTGTGGCTGCTGTAATAACTTAATGTTTAGAAAATTTAATTTTGTATTTCCTCCTAAAAACTAACACTCTTTCTTTCTAGCTTGCTGGTTCTATTATCGGAAAAGGAGGTCAAAGGATCAAACAGATACGCCATGAGTCAGGAGCTTCAATCAAAATTGATGAACCCTTGGAGGGTTCAGAAGATCGGATAATAACTATTACAGGCACACAAGATCAGATTCAAAATGCACAGTATTTACTGCAAAACAGGCAAGTTGGCATTCAGTTGCTTCTATTAACTACATGTAGACATCTTACTAAACTCTCCCTATGGTATAACTTTAAAAAAATGTGAAATAACATTGGTAGCTAATACTAACTTCTGCACTTGATAGTTTGTCTTCCTCTTCTGTGTTCTATCCTTACTCAATGAAGACACCCTCAAAACTAATCTTGGTGGAAGTGACCTTAACCAAGCAGTCCTCATTTCTCTGGTGAAAACTGCTGCAAAAAATCTACTTGTAGTCTATTACATAGAGCCTGTAGAAAGTATAGAAGATTTCAGTGGATGTTGGCCTCGTTCTGTGTGGAAGACTAGTGATTTTGTTGTTTTTAGATAACTAAATCGACAACAAATCGCAGTCTACCATATGGCACAGGCCATGCCTCTACAGGACAAGTTGAAAACTATTGGTGCTGTTAATGCAGCATTTCACACCTCACTAGCATTGCTTCCTTTTTCTGCCATGTTTAACAGCTTTAGATTTTACTTGCTTTGTTTTCTTTAATATGAGCTGTCTAGTGAGCCGCTTGCAATGTATAACTTGTATTTTTGACTGCAGATAGCTACTAATATAAATGTAAAATTTTAATCAATATGCATTGTCTAATTTAATTAGTCTTTTCAATGTATTTGTAAATATTGATTCAAATTGTTTGTTCAACCATTCTAATACATGCCTTTTTTTTTTCTTTTTCCTTATAGTGTGAAGCAGTATGCAGATGTTGAAGGATTCTAATGCAAGATATTTTTTCTTTTTTATAGTGTGAAGCAGTATTCTGGAAAGTTTTTCTAAGACTAGTGAAGAACTGAAGGAGTCCTGCATCTTTTTTTTTTCTTAAATCTGCTTCTGTTTAAAAAGCCAACATTCCTCTGCTTCATAGTGTTCTGCATTTGAGGTGTAGTGAAATTTTTGCTGTCACCAGATGTAATGTTTTAGTTCTTTACATATAGTGGGTGGGAGAGGGTGGCTTGCGAAACTAACATTGGTATTTTGAAACAGCAGCAGAGAAAGTGGATTTTATTTTTGTTCTATGTTGGTTGTAAACTGTAATGTTTTTTTGGTCCCTTGTGAACCACCTGCTTTATAACTTTTTTGTTTTGAAGGGGGGGAGAATACTGGTAGTCCACTTATCCCTGGCTTCCATTCAGAGCAGTGTGCAGAATGTAATGCTCTTTTGTAAGATGTTTTATGATTTTAAAAATAAATTTAGTGAACCAATTCTTGCTGTCATTTCTTTATGCATACTTAGTAGTTAAAATAAACTCTTACTTCATTGATTGAGCTTGGCTTTTTTTCTATATCAGAGAAGCAGAAGGACCCAATTTCAGTGTTTTGGCAAATTTAGGAGTATTGATAGTGCATTGACTCGAAACAAGTGCATTGACTCGAAACATTGGTATGAGTGGAGAAATTTGAAAAATTCTAAATGGTTTTATCTTTGTTACTCCAAATGTATGCCCCTTAACTATTGTATTGCAATATATTGGTTTGACTGAATAAAATCTTGCAAAACTTTGGTTTGTCACTGAATAGCAAGTGTAATGGTAAAGAAACCTGAAGTTTAGTAATTTCTAGCCTTGGCAGTTTTGCCCATATCAACTGTAACTTGTTAAATATGTTTCCATTGTATAAAGACTTGAATGAAACAATTGTATCCTTCTTGTTTGTTGATTTGCATAGGAAATGCTTGTGCAAAAACCAAAAGAATCTTGATGTTTTCATGTGAAATTGCAGCATTTGTATTGATAGTTTACAAGTTTTATTTCTCTTCTTAAATAAACATTGTAATAACACCTAGCTGGATGTGAGATCCAGTTTTCAATATTTACTCATGTTCTAATTCTCACTAGGTCTAAATTTTCTTTTGTTTACAATAAATGACAAAATAGATGGGAATCCACTACCCCTTCTTTCTTACTATTTCTAATGAGTCACTGAAACAGATTCCTCAAGATTTAAACTGTGTAAGACTCCTTGGATATAAAGAGTGGTAGATTAATAAATTCACTGAAGATTCCATGCAAACACTGATGCTGTCTAAGGTAGCAATGGATGTTTATCTGCGGCTCTTAACTACTTGGTCTTCCTCATGTTAATGCTCCCATAATTCAAGCAGTACATCTGAGGGTTGTTTTTCAAATTCTCCTTAAGAAAACAGAAGGGTGTCCAAGAACAGTATAGGTGCATTGCCCTTTATCTGGCCTTACAGAATCCAAACACTTTTGTGTAAAACTTGTTTTTTGTTGTGTGCACATTAAAAGGTCTTGTGTTCATTCTCACATTCAGCACAGGTACAGACTAAGTGCTGTTCTTTGCATGGTGTACCGGCATTGAATAACAAGCCAGCAGCCACCTGTAAAGGGCAAGAGAAAGCATTTCACATATTAATGGGATCATTTTGAAATACAAACACCTTCCTGTCCCATGCAGCCCAGATAAGGGATACTCAACCTGTATAAGAAAAACAAACCTTGTTTACTTGTTAGCATCAACTAACGTTACCAGGACTTCATTGCCCCCCTGAATACTGCAAATCAGTTGCTCTGTTTTGCGGTTACTAGGAAAAGGCAGGAGCCGCGGCTTACTGTGAGCTCTACAAAACACAATGCTTGAGCGCTGGTTATTTTTAACTAGATTTTTTTTTAAAAAAAACTCCGATAGCTTCGCGAACGCAGCGAAGACTCAACTGTAAGCAGGAACAGGGAACAACGCGAAAAAGAACGCGATTGCACGGGCGCCAGAGGGCACATCCAGTTAGTTTCGTCTTCCGAGTCAGGGAACCAGTTATGCAAATAGGGCTGATTCTGATTGGGGAATGAAGGGATGATTAGAAGGTGGGAAGAGAACAGTCTTGTCGCTTTTCCTGTAGCGGGATTCCGAGTGAGAAACCGTGTTCATTCAATTGAGCTGATACCTGCAGAGGTAAGAAGGGTTTGGCCGCTTGCAGAGGATCTTTGGTGACGAAGTCAAGATGTGACGTGATTCTATGCCAGCAATCTCCGTGCGTTCACGTATTTTCCATAGGCCTAAAAAAAATACAGGGAAGCAGGCCTTGGCTGGCCACGTGGATGGAGAAACGGAAACAGCAACACTAATTTCAGTTTCTCTCATCGCTTTGCTTCGCGCGGAAAATGTGGCAGCAGCCAAGGGCCAAATATGGAACTGATTAGAGACTGGGGCATAATAAGAAGTTTCCGGATTGTATGGCTAATGTATTATTACATCGCCTTTAGACACACCCTGAATAACTGAAACTAGGGTCGGTCGTTGCCGTGTCTGCATTGCGAGGGAATAAGAAGGGTAGGTAAGGCTAGTAGACGAAGGTGCCTGCTGCAGCCCTTCACCGCGTGAGCCTTGTATTTGCATTCTACTGAAGTGTGTGTGATCCGGTTAAAAATCAGACAGTGATGGAATCGGGACGGTGAGCCTAGGCTTCTGCTATTTATTGAGGCCATCGTTCAATGATATCTATGCCAAATTTCAGGCGGGATCTTTTCTAGATTTGCCTAGAGATGCCAGGGATTGAACCAGGGACTTTGTGTATAGTCCCTGCCCTGAAATGCTAGTCCTAAAAATATGGGTAGCCTGTCTGGTGGTAGCAAAAACCACCCTTTCTGCAAGCTGCATGTTCTTCATGATCCAGTACCGTAATCCTTTCTCATCATATGGATAGCAGTACAAACATTGCACCCCCTTCTCAAAGCAGTGGCTCTCAAAGTCAGAATGATAGTTACCAGGGTGGTTAGAGTTATAATCTTATCACAGCAAAGCTTTATATTAGATAATCTAATCTTAAATGAGCTAGAAAATGAAAGATTCTTGTAACAGAGGCTCTCAGTCAGTGAGCTTCTTTCAAGACAAAAGCAAAAAAACTTTCCTAAGCAGGGATGATCCTGAGGAGGTTGGCGCCTCCATAAGTACACCTCCATAAGTGCGCCCCCCACCTGCAGGTGCCTAGCATCACTAAGACAAACATCAGCTGGTTGAAATGTTCTGTTTTTTGAATAAAACATACAAAGCCACTCTGAATAAATGTGAATGAATTAATGTGAAAAAGTGCATAAATTATATAAATGCATACAAACAGTTTAATAGGTACACTGCCAGCTTCTTCTCACTTAGATACTGTATTTTCAAGTTTACACACATGCAAATATTCACAAACATGAGTGTGAATGTTTGAACTGTTTACATGTTTCAAATGTTTGAACTGTTGAGCAGGAAGAAAATGGAAAGAGACCTCAAAAGTGCACAGTTAGTGCACAGTTATTGCCCAATACATGTTGTCTTATGCAGGATACATTGAGACCTTGTAAAAGGCCTGACAGTTTTGCTTTCTCTTTGAAAGAACTAAATCGGAGAAACCCCTGAGGAAGTGTTTCAATACTCAGAATGCACTGGGCAATAAATTGTCACTGAAAAGTCTCCTAAGTCTTTCATTCCTGTCATTTTATGCACACTTATTTGTACTTGTACTCCCTAGATTAGAATTTATGACTGGGGATGCAATCCTAACCTGGAGTTAGGCCGGCACAGTTAGGCCAGCAAAGTTTGGCTGGCACCAGGGCCACCGTAAAGCGCATTTGGACCACTCTCTGAGTCAGGGAGGATGGTGCATATCTGTGTGCCAGACTCTCTGACTCTAAGAGTCAATACTTTACGGTGTTGTCCCTTGTGCCAGCCAAACTTTGCTGGCCTAACAGTGCCGGCCTAACTCCAGGTTAGGATTGTATTCTATATATATATTCATAATATTGACATAACAGTAATATTGATCATAACAGAACGTGGCTGCTCGGGTGGTTGCTGGGGCACATCGGTTTGACTCTGTCGAGCTGTTGCTTCGGAGACTACACTGGCTGCCAGTTATGTTCCGGGCCTAATTCAAGGTGCTAGTTTTGACTTTTAAAGCCCTTTATGGCTCGGGTCCGGGGTATTTGAGGGACCGCCTCCTCCCATATAATCCTGCCCCTACTCTTAGATCATCTGGGGGGGGCCCTTTTGACTGTGCCGCCACCAGGAGAGGTGAGAGGGATGGCGGCCAGGAATAGGGCCTTCTTGGTGGTGGCCCCCCAACTTTGGAATGCCCTCCCCTTAGAATTGAGAACCGCTCCCTCTTTGGTAAAATTTCGGCAGGGGCTGAAGACCTTTTTATTTCAACAAGCTTTTAATTGTTGACAGGCTGGCTGGTTTTTATATTCTGGTTTTTATATTCTTTTTATATTTTATGATCCACGGGGCTTGTTGTTTAAATCTTAATTATTTTAATATTGTTTTTAAATTACTGTTTTTAATTGTTAAATTGTATTTTATTGTATTTTATTGCTGTAAGCCACCTTGGGTGCCCATAGGGCAGAAAGGCGGGGTATAAATTAATTAATTAAATAAATAAATAATATTTAGCTCTAACAGGTGGCCAAATCCTGGCTTGTGAGCCACATGTGGCTCTTTGACATGTGTAGCTCTCCAAAATATGTTGGCTGAGCTTCTTTTTGCATCACAATTAATATAAAAGATAAATATTTTTTTTTCAAACTTTATAATTATTTACTGGGTATCAGCTGAGAATCCATTGGATTAAAACACAAATTTAGTGTTCACAATGAGTAAATGTAATTAAGAATTCAACAGTACGGCACTAAAACATCTGAAGTTTATCTTACATTAAGAAAATTTGGCCACCCCTGGACTATAAGATTTGGAATTAAGTGGGAGAGACTGATTGTCACAGATATTAATGTCAAACTGAAGTTACAATCCTGTACATGCTTACCTGAGAATAAGTCTCATTGAGCACAATGGGGCTTACTTCTGAGTTGACATGCATATGCTTGAGCTGTGATTATGTTTTATTGCATCAGTTTTATTATGTAATGGATGGCATCATCTTTACTGGGCACCCTCTTGTGCAAGAGTAACAGCAAAGATTTTCTTAATTCAGAAACCTAAGGAGGAGTATGGAAGCATTCCTGAACCCTAAAGAATCTGCCAAGTTTATAGTTGAAAATAGCAAGGATGTGTGCATTGAAGAAGATGGTATTGAGAAGATTTCAGAGATGTTATTTGACAAAGTTTTGGAGAAGGAATTCACTGTGGCTGGCTGGAAATCTCATGAGCTGAACCCACAAGCCGTGAGTGAAGATGCAGTGAACTGGGTGTTCCTTGTTGATGCACTCAATTTTTCCTTTTGGCCTGAATGCGATGACCATAAATGTCTGGTGAAGTATAAAGGCAAAGCCTACAGCGGTTACTGGTCTCTTTGTGCTGCTGTCAACAGAGCACTTGATGAAGGTTCGTTCTTAATTTTCAACATTAAAGAACCTGAACACTTGTAGCCTTGAGTTAGGGATGAAATCCAAAGCTTAGTTCTTGTTTCAAGGCAACATTTTGCTAGCTTTGTATCATTTAGTTATTAGATTCACTTGTGTATCTGCTGCTTTATGAGACGCCACTTCGCCGTCCCACTGGGCTCACAACATAAAACTGGCACAAGGGAGAGAGTAGAGGAGGGAATTGCAAACCGCGATATTCTGGAGAAGACCATGTGATTGTTTCATGTACTGTAGCTTTGTTACAGTATAGGAGATACTATACTGTGTATGCAGTTGGGGAAGAACCATAGCTCAGCAGTAGAGCACATGCTTTGTATGCAGAAAGCCCCAGATCGTCTCCCAAGCATCTCCCTGCCTGAAACCCTGGTTTGTCTCCCCCAGTTGTTGCTCATGATACTGAGCTAGATGGACCAATCATCTGACAGTGTAAAGCAGCTTTATATGGGCTCGAGAGATTTGGCAACTAGAATCCTAATGGGAAGTGGCTTAATGGAGTTGCTCTTATCGCTCACCAATCAACCACGTGGTTTATGAACATATGGTTGCAGACTTAAATAGTTGCCCAATAACTATAGGTTTTCGTTGTTCAGATGAGGTGAGATACATCCAAGCTCTCCTTGTTTCTCAGGCTTTTAAAGTGCTGCTTCCTTCAGTGGGCAAATGCTGCTGGGATATGTGCAGACACAGGAAACCTGCCAAAGGATGAATATTTGTTAACTTGGGGCTGCATTGCAGCTGTATTAGCACCAGAAAGTTGAGCAGGATTGGGCCCTTAATTGCCTTCACAATTGGTAGAGGTGACTTGGGTTACTCTCTAGCTGGGATATAAATAAATAGAATTCTGTCTGTATCAGTGATGGTGAACATTTTGGGCTTGGCGTGTTGAAGATGCCTGATTCTGCTGGCATGCCACCCCCTTCCCCCCCCCCAAACAAAAGAGCAACAATTCTTTATATTTCATTTATTTATTTTAAAAAAAATAGTCAAATCATGTGTGGTATTATGTATGCTATGAATTATACAAAGAAATGTCAAACATCAAATAATTTCTTTACAAAAATGAAATACGAGTAAATCAAACTCAGGTGTTGGTGATCGTTGGCATGTCACCCAAAACCTTGTGACCTGTCGCCTTTGACACGTGTGTCATAGGTTCACCATCACTGGTCTATATGGTTGTGGGTTCATTTATTTATCTTTTACTTTTTGAAGGCATACCCCTCACTAGTGCTTCTTATTACGCCACCATGACACTGGAGCAGGTGAGGCACGTGTTTCGTTCAGATACTGATGCCCCCATGCCTTTGATTGAGGAAAGACATCGTGTGCTGAATGAGACTGGGACAGTCCTCCTAGAGAAATTTGGAGGGTCTTTCCTCACTTGTGTTAAGAAAAGTGAAAAAAGTGCCCAGAAATTACTGCAGATAATTGTGGGAAATTTCCCATCATTTAGAGATGAAGCTACATTTCAGGTAAGTGACCTGTCGCTCAATATTCTGAGATTGGTGGTCATTTTTTTTTTAAAAATCCTACTTTATTTAAAACATGTTCATTAAATTCTCCGTTCTGATTAAATAAAATATTTTTTTCAAGTTTCCAGGACTAAAATAAATATTGCTGCATCATCCTTTACAATAAGAAAATATTGGGTGCTTTCAAAGTTCAAGGTGCATTGAAGACAATAGTAAGACAGAGCAAACTGTGGAATTAAAAACTAGACCTTGCATCTTTTTTACAACTGGATTGTACCCTTAAGATGAGAGTCCTCTATTTGTTTCTCCTATCTAATAAGTTCTGAAAGCAGACCACATTTCCACCACTGTTCTAACAAATGGACACTAGCTTCTGATCACATTGCCAGCATAGTTACCCTAGCAACAGAGATTCTGCAAGGCAGAACATTGCCATATCAGGGAGGAGAGTGAGACGGGGTGAAAGTGGAAAAAATGAATTAGCTTTCACCATTTTTAATAAACAATAATAAAAATATTATCAAGAACATTATGTGCTCTATAATGTGGATGCAAGCCCTGTTGTTTCCCATGTGATTTCTGTAACTGTTTCAAAGTGCAGCTATGGCTCCATGAGATCTTGTTCAGCTTGACTCAGCCATGCTTTTCATTTCCAGAATGCAAGTAGTAGAAGCTGACATGTTTACATTGTACTATACAGAGGGCTGCATTAGAAATACTATGAATCAATGTATCACAGCTAATCCACATATTCTGGTCATGCAATTGACATAAGTTGCATATTACTTTAAGGAACATTCCAGACACCAAGCCTTGGAGATGTTTACATTTTGTTCAGTAATATAGTGAGTCACTTGGTTTGGTTACTCACTGATGATAATGTTGGGTTGTATCCAAACTAGCAGAAATAGCAAGACATTCCCAGGACTTTTCCACACCCTCCTCCCACTCAGCATTCCTGGGAAAGAAGGCCCTTGAAAATCAGGTGGCATGTGGCACAGAAAGCAGCACAGACTATTTGGGGTGGGAAACCTCTGGACATCAGTCTAAGTTACCTTCTGCAAGCTGGAGCTCCACTTATGGACACCTCCTCCCTCCCACTGCAGCCCCAAACATCGCATGCCAGCCTGTTCCTGAGGTTCTCAGCCCTTAGGAGCATCTTTGAGAAAAGTGCTGGGAGGACTGTAGTATGGAGTGGACTGGAGGGTTAGGAAAGTATCTTTCCACAACCTTCTGCATTCATTTGGACCAACCCATTTGTACAAACAACAGACAACTTCCCATGCTAGATTTTAATCAGGAACATCTTTTGGTAGCTCTGTTGCCTGTTAATGAAATTGAAACTGCTGTTTCTAAACCGAATAATAGTAAATCTCCTGGCCCTGATGGATTTCTGGTTGAATGACAGAAAATGTTTTGGACTTTTTAGTTCCTAAATAATATAAACTTTATAATGAGATTTTTGAAACACATTCTTGGCCATTTTCAATATATGAAGCATGCATAACATTGATTCCTAAACCTTACAGTGTTTTTAAGTGATCAGCCCATTTCGTTAATGAATGTAGATGCTAAGATATTGGCTACTCTGCTTGTTACTCAACTTCAAAAGGTTATTAAAGCCCTTGTACATTCTGATTGGTGGGAGGAAACTGTCACTTGGATGTTCCAAATGCATTTTTTCAGAAAAATAGTAGAATCTTGTTTCAAAAGAAAACCAGTTCCATGTGCAGTAATATTTGTAGTTTTTGAAAAAAAAAGAGCCATCATTCTATATATCAGAACAGCATTGAAATATTAAACATATATACAACCTTTGCCAGAAATGTAACTACAGTTAAGACAATATTCTCGGCCAACACAATTACCTATGATTTTGTAAAATCAGTAGGTTCACTCAGTGTGAAAAGGGATGCATAAAGGCAAAGTGCACATTCAATCTGCCTGGTGTACAGTGGGGAAAATAGCACCTACAGCCACAGCTGTGAGAATTGGTTCTGTTTGTATTTTTGCAACTGTAGCTCTTCCTGTTGGAGATGATGAGTACGTACATCAACCTACTGAAATTCAACTTGATAATGGTTTTCATTTTTCTTTTGCTGGACAGGGTAGAAAAGTGGCCTTTTACAAACGGGCACAGATCCTTGTTGCCGACACCTGGAGTGTATTGGAGGGGGAGGGAGATGGCTGCTTCAGTGACATTTCCAGTGTGACTATATTTGCTGATTATAGGATACCGCAGGTCCTTGTTCACTTAGGAGCAATGGAATATTCAGATGCCCTAATGAAAAAACTCAAGGAAGGTATGTAACCTTGTTTAGTATTATCCAGAAGTCTGATATTACAGTATGGTAGAGTTCTTATGAATACTTCGTTTGTGCATTAAAAAAATTCTAATCTTTCCAGCAGCAGTGATAAAAATATCACAAGCCAAGGCCAACTGCAGGCAAGCATTCCATCTCATGGAATGTAAGCCTAGAATGACTCTGTAACTTAAGTACCTTCTTCCTTCCTGTTTCAAGGGAATATTTTCCATTCTAATGGATGGGAGACTGACCGCATTTATTTTTGATCATAACCAGCAAACTCTGTACATGAAGTATTTGTACAGAGGGGCACAGACGTCTTTGCAGGTCTGCTGCTTGCAATTCAAACCCTGTGCATTTGCAGCTTGCCCTCTTGAAACCTTGAAATCTTATTGTTGACAGAAGAAACCTTCTGTCAACAATAAGATAAAAGGAAGGAAGGAAGTACTCCAGGGTGCAATCCTAACCTGAAGTTAGGCCACAGTTAGGCCAGCCAACTTTGGCTGGCACAAGTAAAGTATGTTTGGACCACTCTCGGAGTCAGGGAGGATGATGTACATCTGTATGCTGGCCTCTCTGACTCCGGGAGTGGTCCAAACATACTTTACAATGTCCCTTGTGCAGGCCAAACTGTGCTGGCCTAACTCCAGGTTAGAATTGCACCCACAGTCATAGATCCAGTTAACAGTGAATTCCTATAGGTATTGAGAACTTGCCTTTTAGACATGTAAAATTTTACAGTCCCTGCTGCAATACTGCAGGATTGCTTGCGTGCTTACTGAAGCTTATTAACTGTGGATGGTTACAAGAACTAAGCATTTCCAGCAGGTGTTTTCTCTGTATGTATGAATCTTAAGGTAACATTATGTAGTTATAGATGTTTAGCATATCTCTGATTTTTGTCTAGTTTTCAAGGCTCTCTTTCATTAACTTTGCAGACCCCCCGTACATTCCAGTTCTTGTTTGGCTTGCAAAATCTGCTCTTAGAATCTGATGAGGTCTCGTTTCACCTCTTTTCATTATTTAGATCACACAGAGCAAGCAACATAGCTGAGAAACGGCCATGATCAAAAGTGTGGCCTAATGGAGGATAGCTCAATACTGTGTTCTCACTTCCTTACAGTGAGCCCAGCCCTTTATCTGCATGCACCTCTACTGTACTTCTTTCACCCACAGAACACGTCCAGGTATCCTCCCTTTGGGGAGTGTGACTGTTGGGAAATACTATACAAAGAGCATGACTGTTGGGAAATACTATACTTCTGTGAAGTGCTGTGAAACATACTCCCTTAAGTGATTGGTTATTATAGTTTCCAGTTATTATAATGGCCTCCAATTCACTCAAAGACACCTCTCCCCTTCTCTATTAACACATGGCTTCAATTTAGTGGTCAGAATAAACTTGAGGTCTCTCTTATTCCATTTTTCAAGAGATTCAGAGCGCAATCCTAAACTGGAGTTAGGCCGGCATAAACTAAGCCAGCAAAGTGTGGCCAGCACAAGGGCCACCATAAAGCATTTTTGGACTACTCTCGGAGTCTGGGAGGATAGCGCACGTCTGTGTGCTGGCCTCTCTAACACCGAGAGTGGTCCAAACATACTTTATAGTGTTCCTTGTGCTGGCCAAACTTTGCTGGCTTAGCTTATGCCGGCATAACTCACTTTAGGATTGCACCCTCAGAGAGCTGTATGTGCCCAGTGCACCCTATGAATGTACAGGGATTCCCTGCATTTCTTTTTTCTTTTGCAGTGTTTTGTGCTGCCTATTACTCCGCTGGTCCCCACAATGTTTTGAGGCAGAGATTTGGAGGAGGCACATGCATAAGAGGCTGCAGGGGAGGCTTGGCAGTCTCACCCACGTGACTTTGGATTTTGTCCAAAGAATGTTTTTCTTTGTTTAGGAACCTTTAGGTCCTCATTCCCAGTTTTAGAGCAAGATATGTTTCTCTTGTTTTCTCTCATTTATCAGCTTATTATACGTAAGAAGGACCAGATCTGAAACAGCAAGGCTGAGTCTGATCCATATCCTTGGGGTTCCGGGCCCAGAGAACCTTATAGCATTTTCTCCCATCTCACTGATGTTACTTAATAAGAATGATAGAAAATATATTTTATACAAGCACATAGATGACCAAATCTTGAAAATATCAAAATACTGTGTGGACTGTGTTGCAGAGTAAACATCTACTCTAAGTCAGTGATTCTCAAACTTTTTAGACCTGGACCCACTTTTTAGAATGGCACTTGTGTTGGGACCCACTGGAAGTGAAGTCATAGCCAGAAGTGGCGTCATCAAGCAGGAAGTGCTGTCAGTGTGACATAATCAAAGGACACTCGTAGAATGCAAACTGGCATTCTTGAATTGAAGCAATTGCACAGCCATGAAACATCTCTGACAGAAAGCAAGATTAGGGCAAAATATTATGTATAAACACTGAACTTAAATTTTAAAAAACAAAACCTCACTTGAAAATTCAAAGTGTTAACACTCACAAAAGGAATTTGGCAAGTGTAAGGTCTGCAGTTTCCAAGATGGCTGCTCCCAATTTTCTGCAACCCACCTGACATCAGGTCGCAACCCACCAAGTGGGTCCCGACCCACAGTTTGAGTAACTGTGCTCTAAGCGGACAAGATTGTGTTGTGAGGCTCTTGGGCCTGGATTATTAACCTCTCCACTGCCACTTCCCCTTGCCAGTTTAACATGGTTTTGCAAGTGTTCCCACTGAAAATGTGAATGATCCTGATCAAAATCCAATAGGTTAAGCAAAAGTAAACTAGAAAAAAGTGCTGTGTACAGCTGTGTACAGAAAAGTGTTGTCTCCTGTGAGTCCTTTCTCTTCCGTTCTGCTTTACTAATTCATATTTATCTCATTGATGTTTTTTCCTGCAGGACACCTGTTTCAGTCCGGAGACCAAAAGGAGGTGGAAATCCGTGGTTGCTCTATTTGGTGCTGTGAGCTCATTTGCAATCGCTTGCTAGACCTTTATAAAAAGAAAGGCAAGGACATGAGTGGCAAGATCAATGCAGTTCTCCTTGATTACTATTTATGGGACTATGCTCGGGATCATCGGGAAGACATGAAAGGAATTCCATTTCACCGTGTTCGTTGCATATACTACTAGTATCACTTACCTGAATTATACTGAAGTACATATCAGATATCCATACTGAAGGTTTTGTACCCAAATTTGAAATTAGCATACAATAAATTTTACTCATTTTTAAACAACTTATTTGTACTTCTAGTTCTTTTCTTTTAATAGGTATTCTGGGTCCACCTCATCACAGGAAATGTGTTTTCCTGTAATACAATAATGTTGCATATTGATCCTTACCTGCTGTGATTGTTTTGGTTCAAGCCAGGGCCAGCCCTAAACCAATGTGACCAATGTCATTACATTGTGCCCCACACTTTGAGGGGGCCCTGCACCAGCACAGTGAGCATATCACCTGCTGCTGCAGCTGGAGTCTCTATGGGCTGTAAGTCAGTTGAGCCAGCCTCCAAATGGCCCAAAATGGGCCTCCTGGAAGCAGTTGGCTGTGACATCATCATGTCATCACCAACTATTTCCAGGTGTCACAGTTTGCATGCAGCATCACAAATGCTCTTCTTGGTGAGTGGGGGCCCCTGCAGGAATGCCCCACATTGGGCTCCTCCACTCCTGGAGCTGGCCCTGGTTCAAGCAATACCTTTTCTGTAATTAGTACACTAAGTGCCCAATCCTATCCATTCTCCTCCACCCTGCCAATGCAGAAGCTCCAAAAAGGGTTCCAGTGCATCGTGCAGGGGAGCAGTCACAGAGGTCTCTTCCAGATAAGAAAACATTCATTCCCTTATTTAGGGTTAAGCCTCTGCAGCATGGAAGGATCTACTTGGACCTATGCTAGCAAATTTCCTGGGGCAGGACCACATGGACCCACGCTGTGGGATCGGGTCTGGGAAGGGGGAGCTAAGATTTGGCATATGACACTGCCACCAAAAACACCCCCTTCATGGACCCAATCCACCCTGACCCCATCACCATCCTGTTCTGCCCTTGGAGATGTGGGGAGAGTCTACAATGCAGATTTGTTCCTTTGTCTGCAAATGCATATGGGATTCTTGGAATTGTAAGGCCATCTGTGTGCCTGCTAGACTCTTTCTCATCTTGGCTGGTGAGATCTGCTTGGGGTGAAGGTGGGATCTGGTTGAGAGGATGGGGTAGCCCTTCAGGAAAGAACACAATATCTCCCTGCCTTAAGGTGGTGGTGGTGGTCCACACTCTCCTGAAGAAGCCCTCTCTTTATTCCACTGTAGAGCAAATCTACTGTAATGCCTCAACCTCCTGTTTTTGGGCAAGATACTCAAGTGGGTGGTGGTGGCCCCACTCTAGTCATTCTTGATGAAGCTGATTATCTGGACCCATTTCAGTCCCGCTTTTGGTTGAGGTTCAGAATGGAAAGCTCTATATCTTAATTTCATCTGGTAGTAGGGAGGTCAAGGATGTTACGAATCATTGTCTGGAGTCAGTAATGTGCCGGATGAAGACTAACAAAATTAAATACAGACAAGAAGATTTGCTATTCACAAATCCAGAATAGAGTCACTATTAGTGAGGAAATCTGGAATCTAGGTTATGGTCTGTCTGTCTGTTCAGGAAGGGGATGCACTTGGACCTGACCTTGGACACTGCACAATGCCTGTGAATTTATCATGACCCAGGATGTGCCAGCAGAACTCTTTACTGGGCTAATCAGATCTTACTGTCTTTGTCCATGCATTGGTTATATCTGGATTACTGTAACACATTCTAAATGGGGCTGCCCTTGAAGACCATTAAGAAACAACATTATCTTTGTGACGGGGAAGAAACTCCAGTTGCTTTCATGAAGACAGGAACGTCTAAAGGACTTGAGACTCTTGCAAGAATGACACAATGTCACAAGCTACTCAGTGACACTGACCCAGACCTGATCTACACTTGCCACAGAATAGTAAGTTTGAATGGATTGCACATTTCAGACGTGCAGGAAGGGACTTACCATTTTGAACGCTTTTCCATGTAAACTTTTTGCAAATGCCAGAGGAAGAAAGGTTCTCTTTCAGCTCTTTGCTTGCTGTGCTGTTTTCTTTTTGCAATGGGTTGTTTTGACGGGACTCCTCTGCTTCCTGTCTGAAGTAACAGAGTCCATTCTACTAACTCAGGCACTCTACCACCTGATTTGGAGCCTTGATCAAGTCTCCAGTTTAAATCTAATGCTGAATGCTGCACATCTGAGGGCTTTTTAGGTCTGATTCAGGGTGACCAGACGTTCTCTTTTTCCAGGATGTGTCCCACATTTCGACCTTCTGTCTTGGGTAAATTTCAAAATGTCCTACATTTCAAGGCAGACAGGAGGTGCCAGCATCAAGAGAAGCTGCCTGCATCACTTGCTTGCGTGTTTGTTCTTTGTTCATTGGGTTTAAGGTGGAAAAGACACCCAAAAATCAATATATATGCCTGTTTTTCACTTTTATTTTGTAACGTCCTACATTTTTCTTGAATGTCCTACATTTTGGGGTGCTACGTCCTCCTTTGTGGTTATGACAGCCAGTCGCCCTGGTCTGATTTACACATCCAGTTATGATTTCCTTTTATGAATGGGCCAACAATACTACAGGTGGACTTGTGACACCATACCAGTTAGGCTTCTTATAAGATTTCAGGCACATTGCTTCTTAGTGGGGTTAACATTTTCGGTTATCAGTTTGCCAGAAGTCCCCAGGAATCAGCATCAATCCCCAGCCAGGATAAGCAGATCCTGAAGCAGAACCACGGAAGTGGTTGCCTTGGGCCACAGATTGGCAGGGGGCACCCACTTTATCTGCCAATTTACCCCTACTACTCCTTCTCCCTGATTTGAATGGGACAGAGCGGAAGCAGAAGTGTAGAACCCACCACGCTCTTGCAGTTCTTTTACTCCATCCCCCTCTTTTACCTGCACTTCAGCAGGTAAGGTGGGGCGGGGCAAGGCTTGACATACAGCCTCAGGCGTCAGGGCTGAAATCTAATCCACACTTACCTGGGAGTAACCCCCATTGTCTGTAATGAGACTTCTGATTATCACATGCATAGGATTGGGCTCTAGGAGGGTTGAGTTAGCCCTGAATCCAGGTGACTACTCCTGGAGCTTTTAACACTGCCTCCAGGAATTCCAACATCACATCATATATTGGGGAAGGCGGATCTCCTGGAATAGGCTCATTCAGAGTTGGAGTACAATAATCCAATGTAGAGCAAAGAAGCGATGCGTCACTCATGCATATGTAAACTACTTACGCCTAGTAATAGCGGGCGGGGGGAGCGAAATGAACGTCGGGAAAGCGCTAGTTCGCTTGGAGCCTGCAGAGGGCGCTGAGCTCTGGGAGCCCGCAGGAGCATGCAAAGGAGCTGCTGTTCTTGGAGCAAACGCCGACTCGCTGTCAGCAGCGGTTGCGTCGTTGCCTGGTGAACGGGTGTAAACAAAAAGTTGGGACAGAGTGGTCTGGCTAGGCCCTGGTCAGTGGCTTAGGGCAGCAGCTACTCCAGGCAGGTTGGTGACCGGCCCCGTGCCCCTTGTAATAGGCTCTCCCCCCGAGTGGTTCGGTCTCCCAAATCTAAGCGCGAACGCTGCTCCTGGCGCTTGCGCGAAGGGGGCCACAAAAACAGGGGGTGGATGGGGGGGGGGTGCGGCTTTCAATAGAAAGTAACCTCGCAAAACTCTTGCGCACTTGAACAGATCCAAATCGAGCCTGCTCCGGTGGTTCCCTTTCCAGAGGTGATCAGAGCCGGGCTTCTTCTCAGCCTTGGACGTTGCCAATGAAAAGCCACGTGTGTTTTGTTCTCATTAATTAACCCTATCCCAAACAAGTGAGTAACTGTAAGAAAGCGAGCAGTGAGCGCGGCGGGACTGGTTTTAAACAGACACATTTGGAATTGGGTTGTTGTGAGGATATGTGAATTGTCTAGATGATAAAAAGAAAGTGCTTTAACTACAGTATATTTTATCTTTAATGCGGTACTCTTGCTGGCTCTGGTCTACCACCAATTTGCAATGTTCTAGCGTTGATAGCTTCCCCCCCCCTTCTCCCTCCAGGTAGGACTCCTGTATGTATTGGATGCAAGTCAGGTAGGAATTCAACAGATACAGTTTGGCAAAATGGGGAATTATGGAGTGGAAAACACTTAACATTATTCTTGCACAAATTCAATAGGTGATACCTCTAATTCCTTTCATGGATCACTGCCTTGGATCCCTTTCATGGATCACTGCCTTGTCGTGGCGAAGGGGCTTGAGTAGCTCAATGAAGCTGTGAGCTATGCCATGTAGGGCTACCCAAGATGGACAGGTCACAGCAGAGAGTTCTGACTAAACGTGGTCCGCTGGAGAAGGAAGTGGCAACCCACTCCAGTACTCTTGCCAAGAAAACCCCATGGATTACAGAACAAAAAGGCTAAACGATATGACACTGGAAGATGAGACCCTCAGTTCGGAAGGTGTCCATTATGCTACTGGGGAAGAGCAGAACACGAGTACTAGTAGCTCCAGAAAGAGTGAAGTAGCTGGGCCAAAACTGAAAGGAAGCTCAGCTGTGGATGTGTCTGGAAGTGAAAGGAAAGTGCGATGCTGCAAAGAACAATACTACATAGGAACCTGGAACGTCAGATCTATGAATCAAGGCAAGCTAGATGTGGTCAAACGTGAGATGTCAAGGCTGAACATCGACATCCTGGGAGTTAGTGAACTAAAGTGGACAGGAATGGGAGAATTTAATTCAGATGACCATTATATTTGCTACTGTGGGCAGGAATCCCTTAGAAGAAATGGAGTAGCCTTCAT
>JAJKFI010000001.1:21734903-21823262 GCA_029204185.1 Lerista edwardsae | reverse complement strand
TTTTTTTTGGTGAAAATGAGAAATCTTGCGCTACCATACATTTGAACCAACACCAAAAGGCAATTACATTCGCATGTCAGTGTGGCAAAAATGTGCACATGACCACTTCAGTTGGTCATAGGCAGGAGACAGATGTTTTAGCCTATAGTGAGCCTGTTGTGTCTGATCTGCCACTAGCAGATCCTCAAAATCTGATCTGATCTGCCACTAGCAGATCCTCAAAATCAGTGGTTTGTAATAGCATATAAGCATTTGTGTTTTTGAAAACCTGAAAAATTCCACCAGTTGTTCATTGGTTCAATGGATCAGCACCAGGAATGGCACAGTGCCCAATGTAGACACTGCCCAATGCTACCCCAGTTCTCTCATCTCTGCCTTGGTGTACTTAAAAAAATAACTTTTAGGGCGCACTAGGAAGGTCCGAGCAAGCCATAGGTTGCCAGCAGCTTACTGTGGGGAACAAGTAAGCTCCTTGGGTAGATGTAGCATAGGCCGGGCGGCCTGCCTACTCCTGCCCAAATTAAGATTGGGCTGCCCATCCCTCATTGTGCTCTGTTGCACAGTTTTCTTAAACCAGGAAATGTGGGACTTCCAGATTTAAGGGAACTGAATGAATAAAGGAGCTTCTTTGTTTGTGTGGTATTTTTTTAAATAAAGCCAGAGGTCCTGCACTTCTGGGTTTGTGAAAACTGTGTGATGGAGCACAGTAAGGGAACTGATGACTGTGGCTCACAGCCTCAGTGACAAATGGAATGAAAAGCACCCTGAATCTACTACTGAAGGAAGCTGTGACTGCCCGCTTTATGGCGAGGTTGGCCTTTATTTGAACCAGCAGTCAATGAACAGCTGCAAGACAAAGTAGTACAGCATTGGTCTTGCTGGCTATAAATTATACACTATCTTGACATAGTCTTGTTTAGTCCAACAGACCTCAAGGGTTTCCTTACTTAGACTTCCCACAATACAAGCACCTCTCATTTTACACGGGTTATGTTTTTGAAAAGCAGTATGTATCTCAAACACACACATGTTTTTATTTAACCACGTTTGACTGCATTATTCCAAAAATTGGAAAGCACAAATTAAGTTTTTGTATTAAACATGTTCGTCCAAAAATGTCTAAATCACACACGTCAAACTAGAGATCCTTGTACAGTACTTGGTTTCCGAAATGTAGCTTCAGTTAGACGAAGGGCTGTTTTCAAACTACACTATAGATGCCCATTAACATGTAATGTACTAGTTTTCTTCCTTAATACATTTTCTTCCCAGGTGATGTTTTCTTGGATGTCACATCCATGTCCTATAGAACTCCTGAAAAATACTGTACAGCCATTAAAAGATTAAGGGCCCACAGTGCCCGTGGAGCCTGTGCTGCAGCCTGCGGTGGGGCAGGGGAGTCATGGAGGCCTCCTCAAAGTAAGGGAATGCTTGTTCCCTTATGGAAAATTATGATAGGATTGGGCCATAAGGCTGCTCAGGCATACCAATGTATTAAACTGTAAGGTAAGGGTATGTGTGTGTGGAAGGGGAGGAGAATATATGTTGGTGAGTTTGGAACTATGCCCATTGCATGAAGAGGCAAAGATATTTTAAGATATTAATAGGTCCATACTGTGCTGCCAAGTTTCAAACCTTCTTGAGCCTTCTTGAAATCTCATGTTACCAAAGATTCTGGCTTTGTGATGGGTAAAACATTGCAGGGTTTTCCAAGGAGGACAGTCAGCCCAGTCAGCCCAGCTTCTGCTGTTGAGTACCCATTAATTACTAACAAGCAAATTCCTAGAGCTTTCAAACACTTTTTGACCTGTTAAGAAGATATGACAAGATAACAAATACATAAATATACTATTATTATTTATTTAAAATACATCCCACTATTTCCCCTCCTATTTGGAAGTCACTTCAGGCAGTATAAAAAGTAAAAACATGTCAGAAGCAGGCATCTGGTATCTTCACCCATCCTTTCTCCGCTGCTTTCTCTACTGGAGACCTGCATCACAGGTCCAGTAAATAAGAAGCCTGTTTGGGTATTTGCCAATTTAGGCAAGATTATGCAGAAAACTGCATATTTGGTTACACTCACTTTTTTAGTTGTGGCCTTTCACTTAAGCACAGATTTCTTCCATTATTAAAATCCAAACAATGTAGCTTCAATCCCAAAGTTGCATTCTTGTGTTTTTAGTGCTACCTCCTCCCCAATGTGCTAACTCCTCCTCCTCCTCACCCTTCCAGGCTTAGTTTGTGACCAGGGGTTTTTTTTTTTTTTTTTGCTTTAAATCATAACTACCCGGTGTAACTGTCCAGCGTAGACTGGCAAAGCATGACAAGTTATTTCAAGACCCTTTACTTTATTGTTGTTGTTCAGTCGCTAAGTCGTGTCTGACTTTTCACGACCCCATGGACCACAGCACGCCAGGCCTCCCTGACCTCCACTAGCTTCTAATTAAAGGAACAATAGCAGGGAAAAGCAGGACCATTGCTGAACTGGGACTTATCCATCAATCACTAGTATTTATATACTACTTTTCAACACAAAGTTCACAAAGCTGTTTACAGGCAAATAATAACATTAAAGTTAAATGGCTCCCTGTCCCAAAAGGGTTCACAATCTAAAAGAATGGAGACCACCACCTGCAACAGCCATGAGAAAGACACTGTGCTGGGGGTGAAGAGGGACAATTGCTCTCCCCCTGCTAAATAGAAGAGGACACCACTTGAAAAAGTGCCTCTTGCCCAGTAATAACATGTTTAAATAATTAATCAAAAAGTATTTGTATACCGCTTTTCAACATGAAGTTCCCAAAGTGGTTTACAGGCAAATAATAATAAAGTTAAATGGCTCCCTGTCCCAAAAAGGCTCACAGTCTAAGTAACATGTAAATAACATTGGGGAGGAGGTCTGGTCCAGAAAGGAGAGCCACCGTTAAGCCTGAAAGTAACAGCTGAAGGATACCAGTTCGAGATCACCAGAAGCTTCTGTGAGACGTGAGACTTGGAGAAGTGACTGACAAACTAAGCTGTTCCAACTGCCCTTTGATGAGAGAAAAGGAGCTGTGCCAGCTGTTCTTCAGTGAGAGTGCCTATCAGTCAGCATAGGAGGCAACCACAGCCAGAACGAGACAAGACTGTGAAAGATCCATTTGAATGTTCTTTGTTCTTGAAAGATTAGAACTTCTCTGTTGTTGTAAAAACTCCCTCAGGGGTAGAGAAAGCCTGCCTAATGTGAAGGACATTGCATTAAAATTATTAATCTTACTCATAGAGATAAGCAGTGCTAGATGTCTGTTGAGAATATAATTCGCAATAATATTAAGTGATTTGTGAAACACAGTCTCTTTTTGCTTCCTTCTGACATTGGAAAAGCAATTCCTCCAGAAGTATTAAAGGGCTCTTGTGTAGATGTAAACCAACCTAGGGATTATTTCTGCTACATTATTCTAACAGTGCAATATATCCATGTCTACTCAAAAGTAAGCACTGATTTTGTGATAAATGCTCCATTTCCCCCTTATTGTTAGACACCTCCCATAAGCTCTTCAGCTGCCTCTGTATGTTTGAAATTCCATTACTAGCAAGCACATGGTTGTGTGGATTCAAAAAATTCCTGACTGTTAATTATCAATAAGCCTAGTTTGCCAATTGGGCAAAATTCTTGTCATTCAAGGTGGGAAAGGGGTTCTTAGGGTTGTTGGGCATCTTCATGAGCTTCATTCTTTGATAATGTCTGAATAGGACTTAGGTTATGACTGATTTTAGGATACAAGCCAGTATTTTCAAAAGAAAATGAAATGAATATTTACTTCAAATTATTAGGTTTAGTGGGCTGAACGCTATACAGAAAATCAGGCTATCAAGTTGCAAATCTTGGCTATAAATCCTCAAAAGTAAATCTAATTGAAGGCTATAGGATGTCCCTTTGAATAACTATTGTAAGCTCCCAGCCCAAGTCCAATCTTACCTGCTGGCGGTGCGGTATAGTGGTGCTGAAATGGCCACCGCTCTATCCCATGGGGCCAAGGAGGCAAAACCTATGGGTCTACCTAGATCTGCACCCATTCAATAGGGAGTGTGGGAGAGGCACAGGAGAGGTGCTATGATCTGGAGGCAGCCCTGGCCCACTCCCCCCCCCTTACACCTCCTCCCTGCCCTCATTCCATCCTCTCTTGGCCTCCCCACCCCCAGGTGCTGCATTTACCCCGTTTGGCAGCTACTCCCTCTCCCACCTTTGCAAAAGACCAGTAACTACCCATGCCAGGCTTGATAGCAACTACTGCTGGCTGTTGCAAAGTGCTTTACAGCACCTTTGTAATTAAATGGCTGTTGCCTGGGCAGTGTGCATGGGAGCAGTGACTGGGCCCTCAAAGTGTGAGTAATGTTTACATGCTAATTCTGCACTGCACAGCAGTTGCACTGCACTGCACAGCAGTAGCAAAGTCAGTATGCCAGCTGTAAAATGGAGTCTAGAAGTGATTTGGAGACTTTTTTCATTAATTAGATCCAACAGCTTGTTTATCCAAGATTTGATGAAACAGAGACTTCTTGACCTGTTCTTGTGAAGGCCACCAGGGCGCTGTCAGTAAAGGTCTTGCAGAGAGTTTTTTATTCCTAGAATAAATGCTCTGTTTTTTGTAGTTCCCCTCACTTCACTCAGATATTATATGTTGTAGGTCTTGTATTCCTACAAAGAGTACAGCCCCATTCGATGATTTTTCCCCTTGATCCTTTACTGATCGTTAAGATAAAAAAATATGAATTATCAAAGCAAACTAAAGTAATTGGTTAAACTAAAACAACCTCTCTTAAGGCTGCAAACTTACCAGACCTACCTGCAAGTAAGCCCCATTCACTATAATGTGCCATTTATCAGTAAGCATGCATAAGATTGGGCTTTCACAGTGCAATCCTAGGCATGTCTACTCAAAATCCCATTTATTTTAACAGGACTCCCCCTGGTAACTGTGTATATGTACACTTTCCAGAAGTAAACCTTTCTGAACACAATGGGACTTACTTCTGAGTAGATAGGTATAGAATTGGGTTGTCAGTCACGTCCAAGTTATTGGAAGGGCAGTCTTCACTCATATGAACTTACCCAAACTTTTAGAACACTATCTCAAGCCCTACTCTTTAGCACAGATTTGCGTGGTGGATACCAGCAGGTAGATTGTTTCCACGGAGTGCCACATTTATGGACTTTGCTCCCCAGGCAGGATCTTTTACTGGTTGCTTTAAAGAAACATTTTTATGTCATCTATCTTTGGATAGCCTTTGTGGGTTCTAATGTTGGTTTTATACTGACTTAAATTGTTCTATCCTGCTGCTTTTTATTTTTTATTGCTTTTTATCATTTCGTGGTTTTTCTTTTATGCTTCTATATTAGTTAGAATAAATTAATAATCATCATCCGTCCTGATCAGCGATAGTCCAACAAGATAGTTGCCATTAGCCACGTAGAGTGAAAAAACTACGTCGAACACGGACACGCGTGGATTCGTAGCTCTGCCGCGTATTTAAAAATGAGACACACTTGTAACGCGCGCCAGAAAGGAGCTGGGATGCTCTGCCTGGCTGACTGAGGAACGTACAGTACTGTATTCTAACGTCCAAAGAGGGGGCGCTCGCGGGAGCCTCAGCCCCAAAGAGCATCGAAGTCCTCGGACAGCTTTCGTGCTCTGCAGATAATTCTTTAGCATCCATGGGTACATCAGAATCAGTGCTAGGATAAAATATGCGTAGCTCCAGGCAATGTCCTTTTGTCACGCTTACTTCGCCACGCCTTCATCCCGCCCCTTGCCCAAAGCGATGCTCGTCGACTCGAACTATGGACTGGCCGGGGGTGGGTAGCGAAAGGGAGATTCTTTTGTGGTCCCGCCGACGTCACAAACCCGCTCCGTCGCGCATGCGCCAGCTGCCCTCTCTGTGCCGTGCAGCCGACCGACCCGAGACATAAACAAACTCCGCAAGCGAGAGCGAGTGCCGGGCACGTCCGCGCGTTCTCCGCCCCCCTCCCCTCGCTGCGTGCTGCCGTCGCCGCGAGCTCCCGGCCGTGCGCGCCTAACGTCCCGAACCGCGCTCTGGACGCCGGCAGCGTCTCTCAGCCGCCTTTGAGGCCGCAGCCGTTGCTCCTCTCAGCCGCCCGAGAGCGGCGTTTGGGCTCGGAAAGGGGGTGAGGACCCTTGGCTTTGCTTGGTCGCGTTCCCGCTGCTGGCTCCTTTTCTCTCCGTTAAGCGCTGGGAAGGAAAGCCGCTGCCGGGGTGGGACGTGAAAAGGGTGCCGGGGCTGGCGTCGCCCACGGCGTGAGGGAGGGTGGCGCGCGCGGAGGGAGGGTGGCCTCCTTCCGTCCCCAATGGCTTGGCCTGCTCGTGCGCCTGGAAGTGACCTGTAGCGCCCACTCCCGCCTTTGCAGGGTGCTGCGTGGCAGCAGGTGCCGCATCCTCATTCAAAATCCCGCTTTCCCGACTCCCTTTTCTACCTGCGAGGCTCCCCTCGAGCACCGCTGCTGTTCAGCAAGAAGCCTTTTTGGTAGGCATACACGAGCCACTTGCTCCCTCCCTGGTGGGCGAAACATTCGCTTCTCTCGCAATAAATCGACGATGCGGGCGGGGAGTGGGGCGCGCCGCCTGTTTGACAGCCACGTCTGATCTGCCCCGGGAGTCTTGCTGCTGAAAAAAGGGGGCGGGGGTGACTGCACACCATGGACAACTGTCTATCGCCCTTTGCTGTCATATTAGCTTTCAGCCATATCTTTAAAGCACAACCCTAACGCTTATGTCAGCGCTGAAGGAGCTGACAAGAAGTGTTCAGCTCTCCTGGTGAAACCGGTGGAGCTGTATTGGCTCTTGCCTAAATGAGCATTTGTATACTGGAAATATGCGTGAGAAATTATTACTTGTGTCAAGATACACTTTATGCCACAGAAAGTATGGAAAATTATATTCTTGTTTTCTGTAAGTTTTTCTTTGTGCTCTGTTGGAGCTAGTTCTTCCTGAATTCTGTACTAGCTTTAAAGGTTAGATAAATGATTTTATCTCTTCCTTAAAACCTTACAGGAAGACAGTTCAAATGTTAATTGAAGCTAGACCACTGTCTTTCCCAAAGGATACTTGAGAGACCGCACTGGGTCATGGAGAACTCTGGCCATGAACTGGGAGCTTTGGGGGAGAGAAAGTATGCATGCATGCGCGTGTGTGCTGGAGACCAACAAAGAGAGAGATAGTGGTGGGTGGGTGTTTTTTGACTTTTATATGGGATGCTTGCTTTTCTCTTCACTCTCAGAAGGGATGGTGCTATAGTTCCCCAGGAATAGAGCTTAGCATCCATGCTATAGTGAGAGAGGTGGAGCCTCAAATGTTGCAGATAAGAAGAAAAGCTACCTGCAACTAAGGTTAAATTTGATCCTACATCTGGAAACATCTAAATAAGTACGGTACACACGTTTAGAGATAGAGTGTTTATTGCAGTTTGACTTTTTTTTTTTTGCTCATAGGCGTGTAAAATAGAACTCTTGTATTTTTTTGTAGTCTTAGATAAAAATGTATTCTTGATAAACGTTTATCATGCTTTACTGTAATTACTTAGCCCAGATAATTCCCAGGTGGTGTGTCTTCACAATTAAAGGGGGAAGTGATCCCCTGAGAGTGTTCCTAAAGAAGCTAAGGAGGCTCTCTAATCTCACTTAAAGGAACTTAAATGTGCAGGACACATTTCACATATAAATGTAAAATCTTATTTCCCTACCAGTGGCAGCAATTCTGATCTGCATTTGATGTAAGGCCAAAATAGCAATGTGACTGACTGAAACAGTGTTTTCAAACAGTGAGGAGGAGGGAGTGGTGACAAACTAACAAGAAGTGCTTTGCACACTGCTCCCTCCTCATTGCACTACTTTAGTTGGCTTGATGAGAGCAAGTGGGAAGAGGATTGGGACAACAGCAGCTCACTTGTTCCGACACCTTCAGAAGGAGGGGTTGCTGCCTCCTTGCCCTTCTTGCTGCTTTGGGAAGCAGCTGGGTAGGCAAGGAGAGGAGAGGCAAGGTGCCCTGGAGCTCACCCCTTACTTATTTCTCCAATGACATCTCTTTCCTCCATACTTCAAGCTTGGAGCATGCTCTGTTTATTTTAAACAGGATGGGAGGAGGAGCTCGCACCCAAAGCTCCCCTGTTGTGAGCAAGAGAATGTCTAGGTCTGTCTCCATTTTGCAAAGTTTGTGGCTTTGCAGCTAGTGACAATCAAGCTCATTAAGGAACCTCAGGAATTGATCTTTTCAGTGGTCAGAGGAGTCAGGTAACCAACCTGAGAGCAGAGGGTCTTGCTAGCCAAGGTTCTGTAGTTAAGGGAAAACTTGCTGCAGCTGTGGAAGGGGTAGCTTCTTATTGCAACTTCTGGAAGATTCTGACTATCCTGAGAACAGGTGCTAGTGCCATGGTAACCAAAAGAGGATAAAAGGAAACCCTCAGGAGAAGAGAGAGGTTGTTGTGGAGTTGAATACTCTGTTGTTGGATAGTCAGATGGAGTTTGATACTCAGTTCAGAGCTCCTTCATGGACACCTGGCTGCACAGGTAGCCTGGTGAACTGAGTACCTTTCTCTGCTGGTACAGTAGCAGGTAAGGGTTCGGGAAGTTAGCTAGTAAGTTAGTTTTGTTATTTTGTACTTGTGTTCTTCTATGTCTCCTCAAGCCTTTCTTGTGCTTTAATTTGTAGTCTTGTGTAACCTGTAGTCTTAATAAACTTAATTATATTTTACAGATCGGTGTCGTCTTTGAGTGCTGGGAACTGGGGTCAGCTGTTCGGCCTAGCTGCTGGGTCTGGCTACCAAGCTGGAAGTCTGAGAATCCAGAGTCTTGAAGTCTGGGTCCCTGGAATGAAGGGGTGCCAGGACTTGCAAGGGCTGGAAGTGTGCCTGTAGGGTCTCAGAATTCCCTGACTTGAGACACTCGTCTAAATTTGGGGTGGTGGCATTCCTACCAAATTCAGAATTGTAACATTTGGTCCAGTTGGCCGAGAACTGTGCCTCATAACCTCAGGGTATGCTGAAACCCCTGTTGAAGAACAGTGGTTGAGGCATTCAAGCTGAGACTTGGATCCCTCAGGTGACTGGGTCACATAGACCCCTAATTGGGCACATAAATTGGCTCCTGGGTGTTGACAGTGGGGCCAGGAGTGGCAACCAACCCCCCAGCCCCCCGCTGTTTGGGGTGCCTGGGTAAGGGTCCAGCCCGACTGGACTGTGTGATATCCAGGTAAGGGAGAATGGGTTTCAGTTGTCTGCATCTCACCTTCTCTTCTTGCCCACTGAACTGCTTTCCTAAGCAGCTGGATGGTTGGGGAGAAGATAGTGACAATGGCAGCATGAGTATAGTAGCGGTGTGTGTACACAATAACGTGCACCAGGTTTTTTTGTGGGGTGCATAGTTGCAAGGACACTTTCTCCTTTCAGGCTGCTCCTGATTTGGCAGATAATGGGAATTGGGGTGGTGGATTAAATTGGTGGTGGTAGGGAGGAGAGACAAACCTGAGATTTCTGTCAGCCTGGACCTCTCTTTACCAAACAACAAATGTATACAATTATATAACTATTCATCAGTGTATGTTTGTTAGCAGTTTAATCCTAGGTATTTGTATGTTTAGACACAAAAATGAACATAACATGTTTTCATATGCTTAGTATTCTGACACTTTGATGTGTATTTAATCCAGCTAAAATTCATATCTCGAAAAAAATGAAGATTCTGGAAATCTGTTTTTTCTTGGTTGTGCCCCATGTGTGATAGAAAGGCAGGGTAAAAATTATTTAAATACATATGAAACAAATGAAAGATTTTTTGGAGTAAGATGTTGCCCACAGTTGGGGCATGCATAAAATTAGGAAGATTTCTGTAAAGAGTATGCCTATTTTTATAACATATTTGTTGTAAATGATAAATGATAACATATGGGGGAATTTTATATTTGGAAAGTGTACTTATATATTTTTATATTTAATGAGTACAAATACATGGGTTTCTTTTCTTAAAATGTTTTATTAACATTGCAGTAAATCCCAAGAGACTTAAAATTAATCCTTTAAAGATAATGAAGCCATTTTACAAATTCCTTATTAATCTCACTCTGAAGACTTGAAGATTAAACATTTATGGTGTGCCATTGTTGGCAGAAGATCAGTGAGCTTTTTCTTTTACAGCCCTCTTTAAGAACAGAATGACAGCTGCTTCCCCAATAATTGTTCCTTCTTGGTGACCTTTGAAGTCTAGTGCACACCAGGTTATGAAAAGAATGACAGTAATACCTCTGATGGCATTGCTTCCTCTAGCACTGTTTCATTACAGTGCTCTTTGTACTGGTTGATTGGCAACTACTGCAGCCAGTTAAAACTGTGTTTCTGGCCAGTCAGTGCCAGCATCCTTCCATATCATTAATTTTGTTACCTATACTGCTGTTTCATACAGCACATTGCTTTCCAGGAACATATTTTCCACATTATTGGAGATGTTACTGTATGGCAGTCGTTCCCAAATGCTTTTGACTGGTGGTGCCATGGACTTACTGGGTCATTGGCCATGGCTCCCCATTGGTACTAGAATCCTATACTTTGAATAGGGCAGTGAGGATTCTGTGGCTCCCCTGGCTGGTTTCTGCAGTTCCCTGGCAAGCCATGGCTCACCATTGGGTAGCCACTGTTGTATGATGTTGCTAAGCCCTGTCTTTACTACTTCATTCAGGGAGTGTGTGCGATTGTTCAAATGATGACATTACTTAGACATTACCAAGTTATGGTCTCTATTGGCTACGTTGTTGACAATACTGAAAATATCACAGCTGATCACTACGGTGTCTATACTGTATTAATGGGTGAACAACTGCACAAATTGCATTATTCTTAGTAGATCCATCAATTCAGTTTGGACAAAGTAAAAATCTATTTTTTAGATTGCAAGTTCTTTGGGGACAGGGAACCATTAATTGATTTATTTTACTTTGTGAACTACTCTTGCTGAAAAGCAGTATATAACTATTGTTAATAATAAATTTAAAATATGAGTTTTGTTTAGTTCTTTTGGTCAACTTATGTAAAACTTTTATAACAGGTTGAAGGAAATGTGATTTAAAGTGCTGTATTACAATTTTACTCTAATAGTAAAATATCTTCCCTTTGCCCCTCATCACCTTCAGTTTTCCTCTTACGTTGCTCTTAATTTTCCAGGGAACACCTTTTAAAGAAGAATTGTGCTTCTAGACAAATCCAATATTAAAATGGCCTCCACTGTAATTAGTTCAGTTCCTACTACTGCATCTCGATTTGCTCTCTTGCAAGTGGATAGTGGGAGTGGATCTGATTCTGAATCTGGAAAGGGAAGAAGTGGTCAGACTGTTGGGAAGTCTCAAACTTCAAGCAATAGGTCAACTATGAATGAAAAGAAAAAGGAAAAAAGGAGAAAAAAGAAGGAACAGCAGCAGAGTGAAGCAAATGAGGTGGAGTGATGGTTATCAGTTTATAATAAAACTTGCCATATAATAAAACTTGCCAAATAATTAAATGCATGTAAGGGGAAAGCCAAAAAGTGGTCAAGCATGCAGTAACTCTACTTAATAGATGTTACATTTTATAGTGTTTCAGATGTGTGGGATCAAATGTAAGCGTTGCAGTTTTTTTCCTCAGTGCAAGTGTCTTAGAATCATGGTATCTTTCTGTGACTGTGTTTTGGATTCTAAATTAGAGTCTAATTTAATAAAATTACTTTTCTAGGATCTAAGCAGGAAAATTATTTTTTCTGCTTATTGTATGGTAATGCCTATTCATAAATGTTATTGTACGCTACTAAATGTTCAATGCTAATGATAAATTAGCAGTATTCTCAAGAACGAATCTGAATACTGCTTTCTTAACTTATTGTTTTGTAACTATTCAAAATGTAATGCATCTCTTGCTATGAAATTCACAGAAAATTATGTGTTTATTGTTGGAGTCAGTTTAAGCAGTATATATTACTGTTTTAAATATTTAATATTCTGTCAAATATTGCATAATTATTTTCTTAGTAAAATTAATCACTAGAATAATAGAGTTCATTTTAAAGAGAAACTATGTTGGTGTATGTTTGTATAAAAATTCAATCATGTTCACTGTTTTTTCATGTAGCTCAGAAACCTTGCTTTTAAAAAAATTCCTCAGAAATCTTCTCATGGATCCTGCTTGTCTCAGCATGAACAAACATTACATAGTTCAGCACAGAAAGATTCTCAGGAAGAGAATTGGCAAGAGTGGAGGCAAAGGGATGAACAGGTAGTTAAAACTTGATTTGGCAAGTGTCAACCCACAATTTTATGAAAAGTGCTAGATTTAATCATCGTCACAGCTGCAAGTGCTCTATACAAATTCCACAAAAAATGCTGTTTTTTCCTGTCCCACCGCAGTTTGTGTTGCCATTGATGTTAGTGGTAAATTTCTTTCCTTGTACAAATAGCCGGTGGTTGATATTTGTCAGGGTTATGACACATGGCTAAAATGCCTCACAGTGATTCCAGTGGTAATTTGGACACCCCATGCTGCTATTTAATGCAAAAATAAATATGCAAGGGCAAACATAATCAACACGCAAGATATGTAGGTATCCAGGCCTGAATTGCACAGTGAAATTGGCAGTTCTTGTATACTTACATAATAGGTCTTTCTTCCTTTTGAGTGAATATTTATTTTAAAAATTTATAGCCCACTTTTCCCTTGCCAAGTCAAATGTCCAAAGCAGTTTACAAATTTTTCAAATTTGTCCTGTATGCTTGGCATACAGCAGTTCAGTTCAACTAACAGTAAAATTAGGAGTAATAACAGTGTCCATGGATAGGCAAAAATGTGGCAAACAGTACACTACATACAGGCACAGGAGGCCAAACACACAAACCAATCAACCATTTGAGAAAATAAAAATGTGTTGAGCCCTGCTGAAAAACAGTAAGGGTAGTTTTTAGATCCAATGGAAGGGTGTTCAAGAATTGTGGCGCCACTAAAGAGAAGGCCTGCCCTCCTGTCATCGTTCCTCTACTTTGAGTTAGAAGCAGCACCTGTAGGGCAGCCTCCTGAAATGGCTAAGAAAGCAGGCCAGAATGTATGGGAGAAGCTGGCCCTTTTCCCATACATTCAGATAACGTGCATAAGGTTACTTGTGCATGTTATTATGCTGCATAACATCAGGATATAACAGAACAGTCCTGTTTATTGAAAAGGAAATCCCATTAAATTGCGTGATCCCTAGTCAATGAGCTTACAGCTATGCTCTCCTCCCCCCACCCTGGGGTACGAAATCGACAAATCTGATTTCAGTTCCTCTAATCTTGTGGAGGACTAAATAATAGGCTTTTCAAGTGTTTTCCTTCCTCTTCAGATCTGGGATTTCCTTCATTTTGTGTTTTTTTCTTTCTTACTCTTGTCCTACTTTGCATTATAGTTAGGAATTTGCAATATAGTTAGGAAGCTGTTAGGTAGTCCAGAACAGAAATAGGCATGGTTGGTGACAGGACTGGTGAAAAATGGAAAGTGACCTATAAGTAAATTATCTATAAACAGTCTTGTCACCTTTTCTGCAAGTTACAAAGAGATGAGACAGGTCAGTGTTTTATGTGTAAATTGTTATTAAAACAGTAAACAATAAAAGATTATATCAACTGTTTAGTAATTTACTAATGTTGGTTTGATTTTGCCAAAATGTATATTTCTTATGAAGACTCAGTAGTACTTTGATAACATAATGAAAATAGGGAAGGGCCATATCCATACTATTAGATAATTGTGTAGGTTACTGCTGAAGTCCATAATATAGACTGCTGCTGAACAGACTACCATGGGATTGTATCCTAAGTAATTATTCCATTCACACAAGGGAGGGAGGTGTGTGCAGTTAATGAAGTCTGTCGGTCAGGGTACACCAGACCTCCAAATGTGACCAGAAGTGTTTTGAGATCTGTGTGCAAACATCCCGGGCCTCAGAACACCTTCTGAATGTGACTGGAGGCAGATCTGGTCCTGTCCGAGGGTATAGATCCGGCTTCCGCTGTGGGTTTGGAACTTGTGGTTAGTGACAACTGCGGGTCCCGAATCTGTGGTTAGAGGCAGGACCGCTATACTAATTTCTATCTGATAGCAAACTTAGGTGAGTGAGTCTCTGAGCTTTTTAACCTGAATCTCTGTGAGCATTTTCCATCTTGTTTCCTTAGTTAACTTCTGAAATGTTTGAAGCAGATCTTGAAAAGGCTTTACTTCTAAGCAAACTGGAATATGAAGAACACAAAAAGGTATTTCCTGCGTTTACTGTAATTTGACCATGGTACTGTAGATGGATTGGAATCAAGATTATATATTCTCTTAGTCTATGTTGAGAAACTCGTGAACATTGATCTAATTGACTTGTGAAATGTGCCTGTTTTCAATGGATTTCCCTCCCCACATCCTCCAGTGCTCCATGTCATAACTCATGTTATTTCCAAGGTTTCCCTGAGTGTTGGGAGTGGGGAAGGGGAAGCAAGCTTGTACAGTGCTGTTACATTTGCACTAAGATGCATTGTCTTTGGCGTAGATGCTTTTCAGTTTAATAGCATGACTAGAGAAGTAAGTACAACTTTATTCAATCTTGTCAAGTTTCAAACCCTATTTGGCTACAGCACAGAATGGATGCATTTGTTGATAGATAAATGAGGACTCAAAATGTTGTATAAAGCAAAGTTGGGTTTTTCAAGTAGACATAATAATTCTACAAAAGCATTATCAGTTATGGAATAATCTGCAGTCTAATGCAGAGGCAGTTCTTCAATTTTGTGTTGGGTGTAATAAAAAGATTAGTTATCAAGTTGGACACAGTAGGTATGAGATTATTTTTACCAAGTTCACTGTGCAATATGGAATATGCATGTGTTTTCTAGAGGGGCTTAGAGCTTTTATAGGCTCAGAATTTTAGAAAGACAAAGTGTTTTGTTTGTATATCTTTTTGCCTTTGGGAATATATGTAATTCAGTATTACTATGTGGTTATTTTTTGACATGTGAAGTTTTGTTCCTGTACAGGAATATGAAAATACTGAAAGTGCTTCTCCTCCACTGAAGGCCGCACACAAGAAAGAGAAGAGAAAAAATCAACAGGGAAAAGACAAACCTCTCACAGTGTCTTTAAAAGACTTTCAATCTGATCCTAACATAGGTATGCTTGTATCAATATGTGGGTGACTTTATATTTCCATTCTGTCCCACATTAAGGAGGCCATGGAGTTTCTGAATTGGTGCTTTGTGTAGATAATGGACTGGATGTAGGCAAACAAGCTGAAATTAAATGCAGACAATACAAAGGTGTTTGATCTCAAGACTTGTCAATTTGGTGACACATGTTATGAATATAGTGTTCCCCTTGAAGGGCCAGATTTGAAATTTGATTCTTGGAGTCTGTTTTACTCCTGGATAGCAGCAGTGGGCAAAGTGGCCTTTGCATAGGTTTGGCTGGTGTATAGTGCTTGTTCTCGAGAAATCAAATGTGAGCCTTAAGCTACAATCCTATCCAAACTTACCTGGGAGTACGCTCCTTCGGTGCAGGGAACTAGAGCAGACAGGAGAAAAACCGGAACACTATGCTATACTAGTTTTTTTGGATTTTTGTCTATTGTTTAATATGATCTGGGTTGTATCCTGCGTCTATAATGTAATAATGACTGAGTAATGGAGGAGACAATTATTATTTCGTATATGTCAAAAACTGTTTCTTATTAGAGAAGGTTTTATTAGCCTTAAAAATCTGGTAGATAGAGAAAATAAGGATTGTATTCAAAGCATCTTAGTTATTACTAATTACCATTTGAAGTCACTCTGAGAAATTAGTTGTGACTAACTGAAGTCCTATTCATTTCACTGAGCTTTCTGAATCTGAATGTTCTTCAGATGCAGCCCAAGGAATTTACAATAAGAATAGAGAATTTAGCTTCGGAAGTTATAGCTTATCACTGGAATCTTACTATTGAATTATTTTATGGGCTGCTTACTTTTATGATCATGCTGAGTAACTGTCCTATCCTATTTTTTTTAAGGTAAAGGTAACATTAGGTTTTTTTAGCCCAAAAGCCATACACCTATGTCCTATCCTATGCATGCCTCTCTGTCCATTAAGTTCAAAGGGGCCTACTCTTAGGCAAGCATGTGTAGGATTGCAGCTTAAATGTAATACAGAAGCACCCCTACTTAAGAACAAGTAAGGTTCCAGTGGGTTGTATGTAAATTGTTTTGTTAAGTCTAATATTATCAGTAGTGAACATATTGTGAAATATGAACACTATATACCTGTTCAGTACACTTACAGAGAATCCTAAGAAAATAATCAGCTGGTTCAGCTACCCCTGCACCAGCAGAAAGTGTTGCAAAGTAGACAGTGCCAGCAGGGAGCCCTGTGCTGCCTGGCTGGCACTGTATCCAGAGGCCAGCCAGCAACACCACCAAGCACTGCAGGGGCTGGGAGAGACATTCTGGAGGCAGGAAAGGGGTGTTTTTGGGCAGGGGAAGCGGGACAGGCTTGGGCAGGGGCAGGATTGGTAGAGCAGGCCTCCCCTGTATCCTCCCTTCCCTGGCCTTGTGACATTACACTGGGCTTCCTGGATTTGTGCCAGCTATATAGCTGGTGCAGATCCGAGGACCTTATAGGCAGGCTGAGGCTTTATTCAGCATAAAGAGAAATGTCCCTTTATCCCAAGCAGACTTTCAGCATCCTTCTAAGTTGTGCTGGATACATTGCAGGCCATGTGACCTGGTTGTGCCAGCGCAGGTTAGGATTGAGCCGCCCAAGTATTGTAGACTACAGTATATTGCCGTGTCTTACCTAGAAGAGCAGGTTAACAGGCTTGCTGGGGCTGGCTGGAATAAGATGGAAAGTGTTCTGAAATTTTGGGGAAAAGCACTAATGTTGCATATGGCCAGGTATGTTTGTATTATATCTTGAGTGCTTAAGTAGGAGAGTTTTTGTATATATGTTATATGGAATAACAGTAGTTTACATTTTTTATATTGTTTCAGATCACTTTCCCAAAAGGCAGGAGGTAAGTACATTATAAAACAATAAAAGGTCAGTTTAGTATGAGGGTGTTCTTCAGAATAGATTAAAAAACTTAGTCGTCAGTTTCTTGTTCTTTTTTTTTTTTTTGTTTAAAGGTTGCTTAAACTGCTTTTGAACAGATACAGGTTTTTGAGGTTCATATAGCAAGTGTTTCTATATAGTGTGTTCTAGATAGGCATCATGAGATCTTGCTTGCTGTTTTGTTGGTGCATCTTAGATGGACAGAAATGGATCTGGAAACTGGTGGACCCAAGTTAGTAAATATATTGAACAATTTTAGTGCTCCTGAAACAATAGGAGCAACTTCTTGATTTTATTATTGTTCTGTACTTCAGAACAATCCCTCTGGGAGATAATTACTATGGTACCACTTTTTCCTCATACGTTTTCCTTGGGTAAATTACAATATCCTCTTCAGCGAGCCAAAATACCTTCATTAGTACTCTTATCATCATACATCTGTTCATAGCCTGACTATCTGATGGTTGTACATTCCTGTGCAATTTTTTATTCACTTGTTTCTTTTGGCTGTTTCCTGAATATCTACGTAATCCCAACTAATTTAGGACAGTGTAGTGAACGTGATGACTTTGCGGTGCCATATAGCCAGTCACAGTTGGCTATACAGTATTGTCGCTGAGCACAAATGAAATTCTTATGTCTTGTCTAGAAGATCAGAAGAGTAACTGTGTTTGAAATATTTTCTATCTTGCTGTGACAGTTCATTTTCTACTGTTGGAATGCAACTGTGGCATTGGGGGGGGTATCACTTTGGTTGATTCATGAAACATTTGTAAGGGCAGGCATTTACACCATTAATATTTCAGCATTGTAAAATGCACAACTTTCTGAAATGTATTAGCCATAGTTCAATGTGCATGGAGTTCTTGACTGCATGTGGATGAGATGTCAAGTGTAGATCTGGGGGATCTAATTATGATGGCAGGTGTTCTCTGCTTAGAATTTATACATTGACTTGAAAATTGTGTTTAAGTAGTTAATTGTTTTTACTAGTCACAAATCATATTTTGACAGGAATTGAATTCTTCCCATACTTTCTTGCATGATGGTGGATTCTTCAATAGACTGGAGGATGATGTGCACAAAATACTTAGTAGAGAGAAAAGAAGAGAGCAGAGCACAGATTACAATGGAATGGATAACAGTGCATCTCGTGATCACACACAGGCATGTTACTTGAAGATTCTTAATTGCACATTTCCCAGTTAACTTGAGTACAGCTGTACTAGGGGAGGCAGAAATAAGTTGGTTCCAGAAAAAAACACATGAGTTATGCAAGCATCCCTAAATATCAATCTAAGAAGTATCAAGGAAGGAAAGGTAAAGGTTTTTCATTTCGTTTAAGTAAAAATGTCAACAGGAAAGTGGCTTGCAGTGCTATGGTATCTGTAGGCTCTCTAAAATGTTCCTGTTTAACCTCAAACTCGGTAGCAGTGTCTCAAAGATCCTCTATAGGTGCTCAGAAGAGTCTCATATGTACACCACAATTTATTTCTCCCTTTGTTATCATGCCAGAGTTGCCAGACCTTTCAGGCACGATAGCACTGTAAGCAGTAAAGTTGGCCTGCATCTTGTGTGCCAACATCTTGTGCTATTTCAAGTTTACGTAATGTGCAAAGAAAAAAACCCAGCAGTTTTAACAAGTGCAAGCGATTCCATCCACCATTCTACTTGCCAATTACATGCCATGGAGGGAGCCTCAGTCTCCTGCTTTCTGTCTCAGTTCTGGTCTATGTGATCTATTTAAAGAGACAGTACGAGTCTTCTGGATGTCAGGGATTTTTAGGCATTTTGAATAGATATAATTTTCGCTTTCCATGCTGACAGGAATGTAACTATTATGCAAGATGCAGATTGACTGTAGTTCCCTAGGATACTTCAGTGGTCACTTTTGAAGCTGCTCTGAATTTCGGGCAGCTTACCACAAACCCCTTTGGATGGGCTTAAATTTCTTTGGCTAATTCTTAATCAGCCTGATGAAGATTCTTTCTTGAATGAGGCAGGATCAGCTAATAAACAGTGGTGTGCTTCAGTTTCCACAGAACATATCTGTTATAAAAACCAAACAATCTGATATACTACAGACTTGTAGAGGGTAAGCAGTTTCAGTGTCCATGTGCATATTTCTATATTTGAAAATATTTTGACCTATTCTCCATTTGAATAAATTGTTTCATCTGAAGGATGTTTTATTGAAAGATGGAAGAACTGAGAGACTAAAGCTGGAACTTGAAAAGAAAGATGCAGAAATTCAGAAACTAAAAAGTTCAGTCACTCAGTGGGAGGTACGTAATTTGTTTTTCTGAATACCAAAACTAAAGTTTAAGTTGAAAGCAAGCTTTCGCCTTTTCCCAGCACACTTTTCCCAAATCATTCTACTTGTAATTATGACAGTATTATAACAGTAGAGTGGAGCGGTGGGGGGAAACCCTCCAGACCCAACTGGAGCTGTGCTCAGTCAGTATAAAAAGGCCCCACTGTATTTTGCTCATGGAAGGGCTATCTGGGACGTAGCCAAAGAGTTTGGCATGAGAAAATTGGCCTTGATCCCAAAGGTACTCTTTCCTACAACCTCTGATAAGTTGCAGTTCTGCACTATGAAATGTCTTCTCATTAGTACTTGAATTTGCAGATCACCTCTAAGTCTCTTTCTCCTTCTGCTTATTATATCTGTTGTTTGAACCCGTGGCATTGTTTCATTTACAAATCTTGCTGTGATGAATTGTGAATAGTGTGTTGCATGTTGCATTTGTTGCTTTGTGACCAGAGCAAGAAGACTGATCTTTAAAGGCAACAACTGAACTTGTAAGCTATTTGTAAAGTTTTTGTGCCATGTCCATCCCAACAGATGATTACCCTTCAAATGCATTTATTTTTTAAGAACCTTTTCAAATTGAAGTACTATATTTTTCTCCTTTCCTACATACAGTCTGACAAAATTGTTAAAATTAATCAGTCATTTGTATTAACTGATTAAGGTATTAGTTTGCCTCATATTTTGTAGATGAAGTATAAGGAAGTAAAAGCACGAAATGCACAACTGTTGAAAATGCTACAAGAAGGTGAAAGTAAGTAGTTTCTGTTTTTAGACATTAAAATCCTGTATACGCTGACCTGTGCTAAGTTCTATTGAATTAAGTGAAATTTTGAAAACCTAATTTGAAGAATCTATCCACATACAGTATTGGAAATATTAAGATTTGTTCAACTTTTATTTTCTGGCAGGCCTAATTAATTTGTGACCCACCAAACATGTACTGTAGCCTGCCAGGGGTTTGAGAACCCATCCCTACCCCATTTATGAAGCTGTTGATTAGCACTAATCTTTTTTTCTTTAACGTTTTAGTGAAAGATAAAGCTGAAATACTACTTCAGGTTGATGAATTTCAGAGTATTAAGAATGAGTTGACCCTACAGGTAAAGATTTGTCTTAAAAAAAAAAAAAAGCTGAATTTTAAGTACTCTGAATGGACTTTGAGGAATGGGGCTTTCTTGATGCTTCCTTCATGCTGCAGCCACTTTCACTTTTTTGCAAAAGCCCCTATGCAGATATTGCCCAAAGCTTTCTATGGAAAGAAAAAGGAAGACCTCTCTTAGACTTGGCATAATGGGCAATAGTTCTCACCCAAAGTGTCCCAACCACCTGTTAACCTCTCACTTGTAGGACTACATACTCCTCTATCAAAGGATAGAAAACCACACAAAACTCAGCTTTATTCTTTAACCTCGGCCCAGCTTAAAAGCAGACATCCTTGTCACAAAGTGGTGAGCCCATTTGGTATCATTTAGGGGGTGAATGGGTGAGTGGTGCATTACCTACTGCCTATGGTAGACCTCAGAAAAGACTATCTGCACTAGGAGTGGCTGCTCTAAAAAAAGTTTATTCCAACTTTTGCCATTACCAGAAATGATCTGGGCAGGGAGAAAACTACTTACACATTGTTACCTCTTGCATCTAGTTTGGCCTAAATGTCTTATATTTCAGAAATCATTTCAGATTACTCTTATACATATTTTGTGTTGGTAAAAACAATGGAAAATAGCTATCTGAAATTATCAAAAATATCTGGGAAAGTTTGGTATAAAGCTAAATTTGTTTAGTTTCCTGCAGAACCTCCCCCCCCCCCAAATAATAATAATTCAGTATCAGTTTGCATAAACTTCCGGTTTATGAGAACAGCACTTTGAACAGGGATTGAAACTAAAATCTAACTTTCCTTTTGTACAGTTACTGAATATATTTATTGATTGTTAAAATGTGTTAATCTGTACAATTCATGACAACATTACAAGTCCAACCTTCTTATACACTGATTTTTGATCCACGTATTAGTTTCAACACTGATGACCACTGCAGATAAGGACCCTGCCAATCCCCAGAAACAGGAAAAATGTCCCTTTACAATCCCCCGTTCCATTAGTCTGACTCACTAGCAAAACAGTCAATTAGAACTGCTATTTTGTAGCTGGCTCTAAGAAAAGCGATTCCCCTCCTTTTGCCCAGGCTTGCTGAATGATGGAATGTGTGTTTAATCACTTTCATATTCTATTCTTTAGTGAACAAGGGCTAGGATAGGGGTTGCTTTTCTTGGCGTTAGCTGCAAAATAATTGACTGCCTGACTTGACTGGTATTTTGTTTTTAAAACTTCTGGAAAATCAGCAGGGAGTCCCAGAACCAAACCCTGGTGGATACTGAGGTCCCATTGTAGATCACATCATTTTTGTGAACAGTTCTCTCATCAGCCAGAGACTAAGTAAGACAATATGACACATGTAGATTATATTTTTCAGGAAATGGTTATAGAAAACTACAACAATCTCTTTAATAGTACAATGGGTATGTCCTCCAAAAGTCAAGTGCTGTGAGAAATGGTGCTATAGGAGATGTCATTGATAATGAAGCATGAAGCTGGTGCTGATTCGTCCTTTGTGCCTCAAAATGCACTGCTTTCATTGGCTACAATTGCTGTCAATCACACCCATGACGAAGGGTGCTGTAGCAAAAAAGATCTAAAGCAGCGTTTCTCAACATTTCTCCCCTGCTGTAACCACTTTGCATGGTCCACCTACTGGAAATACCACTGGAAGTAACTGGTGATGTTATCACCAATTACTTCCAGATTGGGAGGTCAGACAAAACACACTAGTAAGAGGTGCAGGGCAGACAGGAGGGCCTTTTTGAGCATACGAAAAATGCATGCTGGAGCTAAGTTTCCTACCGCTGTTTGTCATACTGCATTGCTGCCAGGCGGCAGGGGTTTTAGGGTCCTGTGAGTACCATCAGACACTACCTGGTGGTACAAGTATAACTGGCTGAGGAACACATTTCTAAAGGAAATGATGTTATGTTATGAGAGCTAATGCTATAATTGGATATGAAACTTCATTCTCTTTATCATATCACTTCTGTTTTATGACCTATTTTAGAGGCAATTTCTGAGCATCATGCAATTATTTTATCTTTAGGTAACCAGTCTTCATGCTGCATTGGAACAAGAAAGATCTAAAGTGAAATTACTGCAGGCAGAGTTGACAAAATATCAGGTGACATATCTATATATATAAAGAAGAGCGTTCGTGTGTGTGTATGTATGTTTCGCATAGGCTCCGCAACGCCTGGAGCGATTGGCACGAAACTTGGCATGCATACACCTTGCGGCCTGGCGACAAACACTGTGGGGGTTGGGTCCCCCTAGCGCCCCTGGGGGTGGGGTTACGCAGGGGTCCCCACGTGAAAATGGTCAAAAACGGCTGAAATCGGCATCGAATCCACAGTTGGCGGGGTTGCCAGGGTGAGCGGCGATGCTCCCGAAACAGTTGGAGACTGGGTTCGGGGCCCCCTCGACGTGGGGGGCAAGAAGGGGTGCAAAACACAACGTCCGCCATGCCCTGCTGGAACGCCTGGACCGATTGGCACCAAACTCGGCATGCAGAAGCCTAGCAGCCTGGCCACAAACACTTCGGGGGTTGGGGCCCCCTAGCACCCCCAGGGGCAGGGGTGCGCAGGGGGCCCCACATGAAGACGGTCAAAAATGGCCGAAATTGGCATCAAATCCACAGTTTCTGGGGGCGCCGAGATGAGTGGCGATGCTCCCGATGCCGTTGGAGTCCGGGTTCAGCCACCCCTTGACGTGGGGGGCGAGAAGGGGTGCGAAACAAAATATCCGCCATGCCGTGCTGGAACGCCTGGACCGATCGACCAGAAACTTGGCACGCGTACACCTTGCAGCCTGGCGATAAATACTGCAGGGGCAGACCCCCCTAGTGCCCCTGGGGGTGGGGGTACACGGGGGTCCCCACGTGAAAATGGTCAAAAACGGCCGAAATCGGCGTTGAATCCACAGTTTCCGGGGTCGCTGGGGCGAGCGGCAATGCTCCCAAAACAGTTGGAGTCTGGGTTTGGGGCCCCCTTGGCGTGGGGGGTGAGAAGGGGTACAAAACAAAAGGTCCGCCATGCCGTGCTGGAACGCCTGGAGCGATGCACACCAAACCCAGTACATGTGTGCCTTGTGGCCTGCTGACAAACATTGTGCGGGTCAGGCCCCCCCTGGTGCCCCCGGGGGTGGGGGTACAGGGGTCCCTATGTGAGAACGGTAGAAAACGGACGAAATCGGCGTCGGATCCATAGTTTCTGGGGTCGCCGAGGCGAGTGGCGACGCTCCCGACGCTGTGGGAGTTCGGGTTCTGCCCCCCCCCCAACATGGGGGGTGGGAAGGGGTGCAAAATGAGATGTCCGCCATGCCATGCTGGAACACCTAGAGCGACTGGCGCCAGACTCGGCATGCACGTGCCATGCGGCCTGGCGACAAACACTGCAGGGGTCAGGCCCCCCCAGTGCCCCCGGGGGTGGGGTGCACAGGTGGGCCCATGTGAAAATGGTCAAAAACTGCCAAAATCAGCGTCGGAACCATAGTTTCCAGGGTCAGTGAGGTGAGTGGCGACGCTCCTGACGCGGTTGGAGTCTGAGTTCAGCCCCCGTCAGCATGGGGGGTGAGAAGGGGTGCAAAACTCATAAACTCTGGAAGATCATTTTGTTACCCGGGCAACGCCGGGTAACAAAAAGCTAGTAAGTATATAAAATGCTTTAAAAAATTGTTGATTGTACAGTGGGTCCTCTTCATCTGCTGATTTGTTAGCCACATATTTAACTTGCTGCTGGTTCTGCACCTGTGGCTGAGGACCTTCTGGATACAACCAGAACTTTGTTCTGTTCGTGTCTAAGAGCCTTTCTGAGGCCCATAGAGGTCAGCATCTATGGGCCTCAAAAAGGCTCTGGATGTGATCAGAACAAGGTTCTGGTTGCACTTCGAGGCCCTGTTTGTCCGCCACCAACAGATACCAAAACCTGCAGATAATGATATCTGTTGGATATCTGAGAACAGATCCCCTCCCCATGGATACCAAAGTTGAACTTGTATATATGTCTTGATATAAATGATACTGAGTTTACTCTTACACTTAGCTCTTTAAGCAGCTTTAAAATTTTTTAGATTGTCCCATTTAAAAAGAGTACAGCTAGCTTGGGAAAGACCATCCTCCAGTGCTAGCAAGGCAGGCTTCAGTTATTATCTGGAACAGGAGGGGCTTCTTTGTTCCCAGTCAACTTCCTGCCTTTACAATGGTTGGGAAAGACTTTTTCTGGCAAGTCTTCCCTTTAAAATTAATATAGTCAGGAACTTAATAGAGAATACTTAATGAGAATACAAGGGAGGCAAGGTAATTCAGGAGAAAGGTTGAAAGCATAAGAATATTCCCTCAGACCGTCTGTGTTCTCTTCTAAGCAACAGTACTTTGAGGAATGGGATTTTTCTTTTGGCTGCGTCATCTAAGCCAAATGGGCTGCCTTACTGATTCCACTTCCCAGTCAGGACATTTAAACTCCATTCAGGGCCTCCTCAGTGGTTTGGGCTCTTGCTACCATTCCCCTTTACCCAGTGATGTCATGCAGCCGGAACGCCCCGGAACAGCGTTCCGGTTGTTACAATTAGTGGACTCCGCCCACTTAACTCATTGCTGGCTCGTTGTTGTTTTTTGCTTCGGGTTTTTTTTGCTGTTTTTTTTGCTTTTCACTTCGTGTTGGTGTGTGGTTTTTTTGCTTTGCACTTCGTGGTTTTTTTGTGTGTGGCTCCGTTTGTTAATTGGACCAGAAAACAGGGCCATTTCCCGCCCATTTGAATTTCAATTGCAAGCAGAGGCAAATCTAAGGGAGGGCAAAGCTCTTAAGTTTTGAAAGAAGCCTTACCTTGCAGTGGAAATCACTCCTCTCCTTCACCATTTTAGCCAATCCTCACAGGGAAAAGCAACATCTTGGCGTTGCTTACTGGCTACAGCAGCAAGGGAGAGGAGCAGTGGTGACATGGAGGGGGAAGGCACCGGAACGTGCGTTTCAGAACCTAACCTTAGGGCTGGTTCCGCCCACTCATCGCTGGCTTTGTTTGTTTTTTGTTGTTGTTTGCTCCGTCCCCCAGCCTCTCTGTTAAGTGCTCCTAGAAACGCAGACCTCCCTCTCCCCCTTGCAGGATCGCCCCCCAGCCTCTCCTTTAAGTGCTCCTAGAAATGCAGACCTCCCTCCCCCCTTGCAGGATCGCCCCCAGCCTCTCCTTTAAGTGCTCCTAGAAATGCCTTTCCTTTCAGATTTCCCTTGCAGGATCGTTGTGCATGAAGAGATTTTGTGTGAGCACAGAGCTTAGCATTGCTGCACTTCCTTGTAGCCTGCAATTCACTATATCGATCTTTGTGGAAGTTGATTTTCCCTGTGTTTGGAACTGTGGTGAGTTCTCTAGAAAAGTGTAAAGGGAAGATGTACACGTAGTTGTTGTTCTTTGTGGGTGTCATGAAATTGTGGTCTCATGTGAACCTGGTTAGTTGGGAGAGAACTACTCAAGTGTAAATGGCTCAGGTGGGGGTGATTAGTTCATTGATATAAAGTTAAAAGCCTCAGGGAACAGACCCCTTTGGCTGCTCTCAGGGAAGGTTAGCCTCACTATGTGCTGTGGAAGCTGGTTGTAGTCAGTCAGTAAGGTAAAAATCCTATAGGATTTTTTTTGTTTTTGTCCTTTGAGTTCTTCTCAGTTAAGTTATAAACAAAGGGGTTGATTATTGTCATTTTAATATTCAGGTTTTATGGTACAGAGCCTCTGTAGTTTATTTATAACTCTTAATAAAATTGGGTTTTTTACTTCTGTTGTTTGGCTTTCTTTTAAGAGGGATTTTTGCCCAGGAGCTCCCTTTGTTGTGTTGAGCCTGGGCTGGTGGCAGTGGCAGCTACACCTGGGGAGGGGAGTTACACCCCCCCCTCAATGGGTTAACTAGATTTCCTCCCACAAGGTTCGTTGCTTTTATTGCTGGAATCTTAAATGATGTGGGTACTACTTTAAAGCAACATTATTTGTCATAGTGAAGCACGAGATTTCTCCTGTCTCTCTTGAAAAGCAAGAAAGTTCTTGTGAATATGAGACATAGTCTGTGACCGTTCTATAGTAGGTCTACTAAAATGACATGCAGCATCCTGTTGGTCTGGATGGTATCAAATGAAGCTTGAACTGGGGATACTGTGGACTAGTAACTTGCAAAGTGGATCACTATATGATGTAAATCTAAGTAGGAATCATAGTTCAGTATGATGGTTTCTGTGAATTAAGCTGTTGTTAAAGGCTGATTTTCCCTTCTGCCAACTCTAAAGTTTGCACAGCGTTGATTACCCAGCGCAGTTATTTACAGGTGATAATTATTATTAATTGGGCATGATCCAGTGTAATTTAAGTGCTTTTACATTGCATTGATTTTGAGTAGTCAAACGTGTGCTTAACTCTCCCTCCAGTTGAAATCCCTAAGACATAAAGACTGATCTAAACTGTTTACTCAGAAGTCAGCCCCATTATTTTCAGTTGGATCTTCCAAAAAGACAGGCTTATACTTGCAGACTTATGCATATATTGCTGAATGGCTTACTCTTTAGAAAGTGTGTTTAGAATTTCAGCCTTGAGAACTATTGGCTGAATTCTGTCCATAATGTAAAGATTATCCTATTTTCCTGTGTCATTGCATTCCTCCTACCTCCAAATCACTGACAGTATGATGGGTTTAGAAGACCTTGTGTACATTCTGAGACCTCTTTAGAGTATGGTCAGGCACATGCAGCCCAAAAGGATTAGATTGGGAAGAGCTGACTTCTCCCTTCTCAGGCCTTCTTAACATGCTCTGAGAGTGATCTGGAATAGTTTGGGAATTGTTGGGTCTGCTTGATGATGTCACTTCCTGCCATGACGGCACTTCCTGCCATGACGGCACTTCCGGTGGGCGGACCCCAGCAAGTGCCAATCAAAAGTGAGTTCCTGTTCCTAAATCATTTGAATGACACCACTGCCTTTACCCATGTAACTGTTGTCTTTCCCTTTCTATCTGTTGGTCCCTTTTTCATAACCTAACCTCTCAGGTGCCACTCTAGTTCTTGCAATCCATTCTCCATTTTCCTCAGCACTTGGAAGTCCTTCCTCTTCTCATCCTGACAGATAATACCTCAGCCAAGACCTACATGAAAGCAGCTGGCTACTGATCCAGATCAGTTCTGAATGAAGTATATCTGCTTTGCACCTCGACAGAATCCCGTCTCTGATCTCTCAAAGCAAAGCACTTGATGGGTTCCTTGAACATTCATATGATCTGCCTCAGTTGCCAAAGTTTGCAAGATATAGGAATCAAGGGCCAACCATAAATGAATGACATAATGAAGAAGATTCTATTGAGCCCAAGGCTGATTCCTTCTTGTGAACATAACTGCACATATAGGGATGTTTCATGCGTCTTTATTTTTATTAATGAAGCAGACATTCCCTTGGGCTCATCCAAGAGCACTTGCATGTGCAAGGGAGATGGGTAAAGTGAAAGATACAGTTTATTTGGAAAAGTTGAGTACCAGATGTCAGGGTCAAGAGAGGGGCTGCCAGAGAGAGAGAGAGAGCCCAACCATGCAGGCAACTAGCTTGCATGCTACAGAAAGACTAAGAGGAACCATGAACTCCTGCTTCCTGTTTTTCACCCTCTAGCATGCAGGCTACTTGTCTGCATGTTTGGGTCTTTAGTTAAGCAAAACTGTTAAACAAATACTTGCAGTGCAAGTGCTTCTAAAATAAAACACGGGTAATGAAATGAGCTCACTGAATGTAATAGGATAACTGAATCCATGGATCTGTGGATATGAGAACCTGCCTGTATATAAATTTTTTGTTACCAGAGCTCCTATGGGCATTATAAAAGCTTCTGGATACAACAGGAGAACACCTCCAGTTGTATCTAGTAGCTCAGGTCTGGCCTCCATAATGGGTTCAGAACCCATTCTGAATTAATTACAGTTAATTAAAACTGCAGGCCCTGAATCTGTTTATATGGAGGGAGAACCTATATTGTATATAAACTGATTGTACTAAAGTAACGGATTGGATAATGATGTAAGTGTTCTTTAGTGTAAAATCCAAGGTTCTGTATATTCACTTATCCTTGCCAGCAGTCAGTACCTGCTCACTCTCACATCTAGCAAGTTCCCTTGCATTTATAGAAAAAGCCCTGTTTATGAGAGAAACGTTCTGCATTTTCTCCAGTGAAAACTTTATGAAGGGAAGAGTGATTTATCTCCCCTTCCCTGCTGGAAGAGAAACTACCCGTTTCCCATTGTACTTTTGTGAGAGGCAACAGCAGACGTTGATACTTTCTTCAAAGCCTTACTTATAACAGAAACTGGATGTTAATGCTGTGGTGGTTTTTTTCATTTTTCCCTCCCTTTTTTTTACAGGGTGGAAGAAAAGGGAAAAGAAATTCAGAGTCTGACCAGTGCAGGTGATTACTCTTGAATTCAAAACACAACAATGGAAACTTCAGGGTTTTTGCAAAAATGTATATTTGTACTACTGCTTATCTATGCAGTTTTTTGAGGTTGGGCAACATGAAGCTAATTGACTAACTTTCTGAATACTCCTGCATTTTTAGTGTAAAGAAGAGAAGCTTGAAACTAATATTACAGTGATGGCTCAAACTTTGTGCTAATTCTACCTTTAGTTTTTCATCGATCAATAAAACTTGTCGTTTGTATAATTTTGTTTTAACGCTAATGTCTTGATGAACACTAACAGTCGGATGAAACTGTTAGCTGGATTGTATCATACTTCCATGACCAGTTTCATCTTTTTGTAGCCTTTCCATTCTTTTTTCCCTAATTGGTTAATGCTTAGCCTTGATAAGTTGTAAGTAGGGAGTATAAGTGATAGAAGAAACAGTGTGACAGTGTCGGATAAGGGGAACCTACAATAAACACTGCATCTCCTCCTATCCTAATGCACAGTTGACCCAGGCAGGCCTACAACATGTATTCTGTTGGCTTGTTCTGCCTGACCGCTAAACATTCTATAGCTCGTGTGAGCCACTGAACACATTCAGTTTCATCAGGCTGTCTTGGGCTATTTCTCCTTACGTTTTTCTAAATCTACTCCTCCATATAAAAGGAGTCTATGTAAAACTGCTAACATGGTTTCCTTGTGCAACAGGGCTACAGATAAATTTACAGCTCATTGATGCGATTATCCTGACTTCACAGACCACAACTGTCAAGAGAAGCTTCTTCCTAAACCAGAAGGAGTATTGCACTCTTGCAAGGAACCTATCTGTTTGCAGAAATACCCTTTTTTGTAAGCAGAAATATCCTTTCACTCAATACAAGGAAGAAACTTCTGTTAAGAGTTTTGAGTCCAGATCTAGGACTGAACCCATGAATTCCACCGAAGAAGGCTACATTCGGGGCAGAGTCCAATATATGGGCTCTGCAATAGGAATTTCTATTCAAATGAGATTTGAGGAGTTCACGTACCATTCATTCCCTTCCATGTTCACCTTTAGTTCCCAGGTATAAACAAGATTTCTTATAATCTAGGTGTTTGGAAATGAGCACTGTTCTCCCCACCCAATCATTGAGATGGTATATAATGGAGTTTTACATGTGCTACATTAATCACCTAGAGCACAAAAAAATTCGATTTAAAATGAGTTGTTTACTTGCACTTAATCATTGTATTTTTATTTTAAAAAATAGTACCCTGATCCTACCTATATTAGTGATTTATATTCAAATTCAAAGGTTGTAAAGGGATGCAGTGGGGCCTGGGAAGATAGTTGCCATTATGCAGGTCCTTTGTCATTATAAGCTTAGCTAGGCGCCTTCACCTCAGTACAGTAGCTGAGTTAAAAGCCCAATTGCAATGTGTGCAGAGAACTAAAATATAAATGGCATTCTCTCAATGTTTCTGGCATCTATTTTAAACATAGACAAGAAGTCTGTAATAAATGTGTTAAATAAAATCAAAGTCTTGTTACCACTCACTAACTGCAAGAGTATGCTCCCTATCAGCTGTTACGGAATACACCAACAGGCCCAGCAAGATGTTGTGTAACAATTCTTTTCTTATCCTCTTTGCACAATGGACAAATAGGTTGCCAGAAACAAAGGAAAAATACCTCCATCACAGTAACTTCCATAGCCCTGTAGTTGAGAAAGTTATATGTAGAACTTGTAGGTCACTGCCTCAGTCTGTCCCTTTGGACTGAGGCTTATCTTGACTACTCCCCACTTTCAGTATTCTAAATAAAGTGCTGTAGCAATGAATATCAACCGTGAGGAAACCACTGTTTTTCAAAAACAGTAAGGACAAGCACATTTATATTGTTATCCCATATTTTCCTTCCAATACTGTGGGTGCTCAAGGTGGCTAATGTAATATATATATAACAATCAAACTACTCATAAGCCTGATCAAGGAGATGCTGATTACAAGAGCAAAATAATAGGTGTTGTGACATTCAAACCTAAGCTGCATGCTTCAGAGAGCAACCTCTTTACCACACAGTCATCGGCCTGCAAGTGCTGTGTCTTTGCTCCTTGCTTCTAGTGTTACAATTGGAAGAGCTTTCTCGAAGTATGACTACTGTTCATCCTAATTCTAAAGAACATTTCATTACAATGGGGGTCTATTTCAGTATTTCCAAAAAGTGTGTGTATAGCTTTCAACATACAACACCCACACCAATGTTTTAGCCCTGAAGATAGCTATGTTAGGAAAACGGGTTATATCTGGGTTGTTTGTATTTTATTTTTGGTTCAATCCTTTTGGGGGGCGGGGGGGGGACAGTTTCTAAAGTTTCGGTTGCCCTAACAAGAATGAGTAGCCCAAGTTCATATGGATTCGGATTTATTCACAAAATCAGCCTACATATAGGATTGTAGCCTTAGACGTGAAGGAAACTCAGAGCTAGTACTCTTGGAATATCTATTATGCAAGTGAAAAACTATTTAAAAAAAATGCGAGGTTGCAATAAGAAAAACAGTCTATAAAGCGCACGTGCGTGCTGTAAGATCTGAGTCATCAGCGCCAGAGGCCAGATAAAATTGCTTGCGCGCATGCAGACAACTTCGGTTTTTTCGTCGAAGCAGTTTGCTGGTCTGAGAGTTCTAGCCCCCCATTATGACCGCATCTGCGCATTTAGACGAAGTACTGATACGCACGCGCTATATGCCTCGAGTTTACTCTCCCGCACATGCGCGCCTTTCCTAGTTTCTTTGGTCCAACGCCGGGCAAAGACGGTTCCCCTTTTCTAGTAACTTCCCTGATTCGTGACGTCATCAGTGCGCGCCTCAGCTGAGCCGGGCTGTTTGCGTTGAACTCTTCGGAGTGAGAAAAGGGTTTCGAGCGTCGGGGTGTGCAAGGGAGGCTGTGAAGGGGTGAGAGTCGGCATTACTCAGCATTTCCCGCGCGGCTTGGCTTAGGCTAACGAGCGAACGAGGCCTCTCAGCCGCCCGTCCGTCCGTTCCTCCTCCGCCTCCCTGCGCGCGCCATGTCTGAGAGCAGCGAGAGCCCCCCTGGGCCCCAGAGCCCCAACGAGGCCCCCGCCCCGGCCGCCTCTGCCTCCGCCTCGGAGCCTCGGATCATCAAAATCACGGTGAAGACCCCCAAGGAGAAGGAGGAGTTCGCGGTACCGGAGAACAGCAGCATCCGGCAGGTGAGGCGGCGAGTGGGGGAGGGGCGTGGCCGGTACCAGCGGGCGAGGGTTGGGGGGAGAGAATGGTGGCGGAACCGGCTCCTGTCGGCCTCTGTCCTTCCCCAACGCCGGTCCTCCTCGGGGAGGAAGCAGGAAACAGCGTGGCGCTCCGCGTAAGTCGGCGAGCAAAGTGCTGACGCGGGTGGCGCTCTTGCCTGAGTGAAGGCCTGGAAGGGATTTGAGTGACTAGGCTTCGAGCGGGACCCGCCGTAGTTGTGATTCTTGCAGGTGGGTTCGCTGAAAGGGGCAGACGACTTGCAGCCCGCTCCTGTGTAGTTATTGGCAAGTAGGCCCCATGAAGTTTATTGGGATTTACTTCCGAGGCAGTCCACATAGGAATGTAGCCTCGGAGAAAGTCGGAGCTAGTACGCTGATGGCAAGGTACTAGAGATAAAGAGATTTTACTGAAATGTGGTAGTCCTAACGCTAAGACTGCGCACATGAGTAAGGTCTGTCCTATATGAGTGTGGCTAATAAACAATTTCAAAGCGGTAAGATGGAAAATAATGGAAAAGCTGTACAACCATTTGAAATTTGATCTTAGACAGCAGTTATTTCTATAAAAAATACAGATTGTCTCCAAGATGCCACCTGGGGTGATGGGACAAGCATCTTTACAGGCATGCCCAGGTATCTGCTGGGGTTCCATTCCAGAAACCATTGCTCCGATACCTGAAACCGTGGATACTGGGGATGCCTTTTTAAAGACAGGGGGAACACCCGTAGTTTTGCTGCAACAAGGTAAAAAAAGAGATTTGTTTAATGTTCCCTTATCTTTTTAATAGGTATCTGTGGATACCAAATAAGAACTTAAGAAGAGCCCCACTGGATCAGGCCAAAGGCCCATCTAGTCCAGCTTCCTATATCTCACAGTGGCCCACCAGGTGCCTAAGGGAGTTCAGTAGACAACAAGATGCTTGCATCCTGTTGCCACTCCCTTGCACCTGGCATTCTGAAGTAGTCTACTATTAATGTAAGGAGGTTGCCCAACCCATCATGGCCTATAGCCCAAGATGGACTTTTCCTCCAGTAATCCATCCAGTCCCCTTTTAAAAGCATCTAGGCCAGGTGCCATCACCACCGCCTGTGGCAAGGAGTTCCATAGCTTAATTACACGCTGGGTAAAAAAGTATTTCCTTTTATCTGTTTTAACTCTCCCAACACTCAATTTCAGTGGATGCCCCCTGGTTCTGGTATTATATTGTGAGAGAGGGAAAAGACTCTATTGACTTTATCCCTCCTGTGCATAATTTTATGTCTCAATCATGTCCCCCCTCAGGCGCCTTTTTTACGGACTGAAGAGCCCCAAACGCTGCAGCCTTTCTACATAAGGGAGGTGCCTTAGCCCCGTAATCATTTTTGTCGCTCTCTTCTGCACCTTTTCCAGTTCCACTGATGAACTGTGTCATCAGATGTGGTGACCAGAACTGTGTGCAATACTCTAGATGTGGCCTTACCAGTGGATACTGAGGCATGCATGTATTTTATTTTCATGTATGCATTCTGCGAACCTGTGATAATCTGCACTTGGCTAGCCTGTTTCCTACGTGGAAGCACTTTCTGTGAAACAAATCTGTCAAGTGGCTTAAGTGCTTTAAGTTCTAGGCTCAGGATCATCCTTGGTCCATTGTTGTTTTGGGGCATCAGTTATCCGTACTCAAACTTAGAACAGACTGTGTCTTCTGCATAAACAGACCCGTGTAATTTTCAACATACCATCTACCAAGCCATCAGCACAACTACTGTACCTCAATGTTCTGGATTTTTTTCTTCTGAAACACTGTCCTTTGGAAACCATCTCCTTCATACTGACTAGGCCTGCTTCTCTAGTTCGTAGAAATAAACAAAACAATTAACAGTCAGAATTCTAAACATCAGGATACCCCATGAAAAGACAAAACTGAAAATAGAAGATGTACTAGCAGAATTTAGAGTTTTGTGGTTGAAAGATCTAGCACTTTGATAGTACCTGTGATTTCTAATCTCATGATTTCTGTAATATATTATGGACATCTTGTAACATCTGAAATTTTAATTTTTGTCATAAGAATCACTTTTAAAATTCTATAGGGAAGTAGGTACTTCAATATCCTTATGTAGGGTTTCACCTTATAATTAATTAACATAGCCTAAGCAGCAGTAATGCAAGTAATAGCAGTAATATTTTATATTTAAGAAGAGTACAGTTACTTTGTTGCTTCTGGTGTTGATATTTACTGTATGTGTATCTTTTTCTTGATAAGGGACTCTAGACAATGTCATTTTATGCTTTCACTATGCTTGCAACAGTCTTGAAACCTTTCAAGCTCTCTGGAAAAGATTTCCAACTTTTCTACCATTCTGTTAACATTTAACTAGTACAAAATAGTAAGTTAAAATCCCATGTACTTAGGAATTAGTTGGTTTTTATCAACTGCTTGCTGCAAAAATGCTTTATTTTTGCAAAGTAGATGTAGAGATTTCTGCTCTAACTTTTACTGTTAAAAAACAGTTCACAACATAAAAAACAAAAAAGTCTTACGTAGTACCCAGAAATGAATTTAAAGGTAGCAGTCTAAAAATAAAAGTAAAGGTTTCCCCACGACCGAGTGGTCTAGTTGTGACCGACTTTAGGGGGCAGTGCTCATCTCCGTTTCAAAGCCTGTAGAGCCGGCGTTTTGTCCGAGGACAAGCTTACATGGTCATGTGGCCGGCATGACTACGCCGTAGCGCACGGAACACTGTTACCTTCCCACCGAAGTGGTCCCTATTTATCTACTTGCATTTAGGTGCTTTCGAACTGCTAGGTTGGCAGGAGAGTCTAAAAATACACAAATGTAAAAGGATGTAGTTTTCTATTTGAAAAACATCCAAAATATATAACTTTATGGTAATTATAATATGAAACTAGTTCTGCTTGAAGAATCAAGATGTCATAAATGCAGCGTCTAGTTGCTATTACTTCTGTTGCCATAAACATAAGTCCTACAAGTATAAGAACACAAGTCTATCCAGCTTTTTAGTGTCAATGGAGTCACAATGCAGTACTGAGGTAATGGAACAAACATCCCCTTACCTTGAGGTTTCCGTGACTGCTCCACCACCACAGAATGCAGTGCAGATCTCTGACATGGCTGCATGAGAGCTGGAACGTAGGATAGGAGGCCCTAAATGGATGATGCTGGAAGTCAACTTGTATTGAGGTTGTCTCCTGCAATCCTGGCATGTACCCCAGTTGTTGTTTCCCCTTGGGCATAGGCTGCTTCATTCCCCCTTTGTATCTGCCTTCCAGCCACAGTGTACAGCTGCTACCACAAACAGTTTTGGGATACGCACTGATTATTAGAGTGGACAGAGAGATAATTGTTTTCTAGATCAGGGATACTTGTGAAAAATCATGAGATCTCAATTGGGACAGATCTGTTCTTCCAGATTTTCAGTTCTTATATGCAATTGAATGCCTTCCCTGCCCACTAAGAATTTTTAAATGTTGGTTGTTGCACTAGTGGTAGACATGATTGAAACATGGTAACTCAGCACATGTTATGTCCTCTGTTTTAATGAACTAAAGAATCAGATCATAATAGAAAAGCACCAGTAAACCAGAAATGTTAAAATAGTTAATTATAAACTGCATACAGCCATTTACATAGTTTGAGCTCCCATTTGGTTAAGACAAAATTTTTAAACAGTTCAAGTGAATGTTATGTAAAACTGTGTTGATAAACTTTAAATATAGTTGCAGAGTCAGTTCACATCTTTGTAACAAGTTTATTTCAGCAAGGAGATGTTGGTAATCCAAACACAATTCCTTTTTTTTTTTTAAATCAACCTCTGCTATACTTTACAGCAGTGGTTCTCAAGCTTTTTAGAATGACAATCTGTCTGGGACCCAACAGAAGTGATATCATGGCCAGAAGTGCCATCATTATGACACCAGAGCCTGCTGCATTCTTGATAATGCAGCAATAAGTTGGGTTATTTCTCAGGCATTTTCCAATAGGAAAGTGAATCAGAAAGGGGGAAAAAACTATTTACAGCTTTGACACAAGCAAAACAACCACACATCCCTCCCCCTTTCCAGCATCCCATCTTCCCATATTTTCAATATGGCTGGTCCAGGTGCTTTGTGAACCACCTGAAATTGGCTCACAACACAAAGTTGGGGAACTACTGCTGTACAGTCTCTCACCCACCCTATGGAGAAAAGACAATCAATCTCCTGATGAGCAAACAGTTCACTGGAATATTTCATTGCTGTGCTCATGTTCATTACCTGCTGGCCAATTTTGAACACAAATTTGGCAATATTCAGGTTGTCAGGGTAGCATCTATTAGCTCCACACCCAAATCACAAACAATGCAGTTACAGGATTGGATGTGTTTCTCCTTACCCAATCTGTGAGGGTGCATAAACTACTAAATAGTCTGCTGGTTGAGCAGTCTGAGAACTATTTGCAACCAGGTTGCAGAATGTTAGGGCCACCTGAATCCACATACTGAAATACAGTACAGTTCCATCATGCAGTTTTTTCCCTGCTCACACTGCATTGTGCAGTTGCATTGCATGTTCATTTGGGTGTGGCTTGCTGCATGAAGGCTGTATAGTTAAGGCTACTCCTACAGCTGTAACCATAGTTTCTTGCAGTAGAAATCTGATTTGTGTTCCAGATAGAATTGGATTACATTCTAGTGGAGGCAAAGCTACAGCTGAGGTTAGATTTAGTTTGCTCAGGTTAACTCTCAGCTCTTGGAACAAGGGGCTTTTCTATGTCTTTTGCCATTGGAAGTGTTGTGATAATCATGAGTTGTCACAACTTTTCAGAATCTGCTTAGGAAAGAGCAATCAATTTTGGACCTCATTTAGTTTCCCCCTCATTAGGACCTTTGTTTCTACACTTACGTTGTGTTTTGTGTAAGTGTTCTGGAAGGGTTGGTCCAAGTCCAGATACATAAAAATTGTGTGCTTTTGCTTAGAAGACTAAAATGCATTTCCATTTTCCAAATTTTTGGTGTTCTTAGATACATAGACTGTGAATGAAGTCAAAGCAAAATTTCAGTTTTGAGTTGCGGAGAGTGTTTTCTGAATGTTGAACTTATGTGTATTCATTTTAAATAAAATACATCTCTTTACAAAGTGCACATATAGGTTATTAATGGCATTGTATGTCTGACTTTGAGAGTTTTCAGCTCCTATAATCACTATTGCTTTCATTCCTGCACACATCAAGTTCAGTGGAGCTTACTCTTAAGTACAGTCAGTTCTCAGTATCCACAGGGGTTAGGTTCCTGGAAACCCCATCAGATACCAAATATGTGGATAGGGAACCATTGTTCCTATGAGATCAATGGGGCAGTGGTTTTCAATAGTGCATTGCGACCCCCCCAACCTGCCCCCTTAAAGGGCGGGACACCTTGTAATGTGGTGCCAGCATTCCCACAATCACATTGGTGCTGGGGGAAGCACACACTGGCCCTTGGAGGGGGGTGTCAGGGAGCATGCAGACCCCTCTGTGGGCCTCCCTGCACCTCCAAAATGCTGGTAGCACTCATGACCCACTTCCAGTTTTTCAACAAAAAACCTTCACTCCACCCCAACGCAAACACTTACAGAGAACCTCTGGGTTAGGGGAAGTTAGCTTACCTGCCAGCAGAGGAGACTCTCAACAAGGTAGCAGAGACCTTCAAAATAGCGCACACAGCTAGTACGGACCCTATAAAATGGCCATGGAAAGCTTTGAAATGCCAACAGAGAAGCTATCTGCACAATTTAAAATCTTCCCTTGGCCATTTTAAAGGGCTTTGTATGACTCACAGGAGCCATTTTGAATGTGTCTGATGGGTTCAGAATGCCAGCAGAGACTTTCAGAATGCAGTGGAGATCCTCAGAATGAAGCAGAGACCTTCAAAATGGCACCCACGAGTAATATTTTTAAATGGCCATGGGACGTTCAAAATACTAGCAAGTGCTACAGAAACTATGGATAACTGAGAAGAGCCTGCAAATCACAAGGAGTAGGTGGCAGTTCAGTTACAGATAGATGATCCCTTATCCAGACATCTGAAATCCAGACATTTTTGTCCAAGACTTTAGAAAACTTTCTGCAGTGTGAACACTAGAAGATCTTGCACTATTTCCCACGTACAGACTGTAAGTTCTGTTCTCTGCTCTGTGATATGTGCCATTGTTGAAAAATGTCTGAGGCCAGCAGACACCCAAATGGTAACAGTGGAAACAGCAAGAGGAAGCATTTCTCATTATATTTATGCAATTATTCTGAAATCAGACAAATCTGAAATCCAGACAGCTTGCCATCCCAAGCAGTCCAGATAAGAGATACTCAACTTGTATGTGTGGATAAGTGAATCCTCGGGTAATAGAACTGACTGTAAGTGTATATGCTAACTGGGCAAGAGGCACTTTTTCAAGTGGTGTTCCTCTTATATTTAGCAGGGGGAGAGTAATTGTCTCTTTTTATCCTTGTGCAGTGTCTTTTCTAGTGGCTGTTGCTGGGGGTGTTCACCATTTTTTTTAAGATTGTGAGCCCTGTGGGACAAGGATCCATTCAACTTTATTATTTGCCTGTAAACTTTGTGAACTTTGTGTTGAAAAGGGGTTGAAAAAAGTATATATTTTTGTGTTGAAAAAAGTATATAAAATAGGATTGTGCTGAAATTTCCTTGAGATTGAGAGGTTTTACATTGGTAAGCAGTTGCCCACGTGTTTCTCTGTTTTCAAAGTAGTTAACAATACAGTGGGCCTGCGATATCTGTGCATTTGGGACCCACAGATTTAAGAATCTGCAATTTCTTAACCCACAGAAGTGGGTCCCACCTGGACCCTCAGAACCCAACTGGATCTAAACTCAGGTCAGGCCTGAAGGGTTTCTGATGCCTGCAGAGGCCATTGGAAACTGCCTGTATCCTCTGTGGGCCTCAGAATGGCTGTTGGGGCTGAAAAAACACCACTTCCAGTTTTCGGGTAAAAAACGGGAGTGACTTTTTTGTCTTTATAAGGCAGTGTTATTCAAACTGTGGGTCAGGACCCACTTGGTGGGTCGCGACCTGATGTCAGGTGGGTCACAGAAATCTGAGAGCACCCATCTTGGAAACTGCAGACCTTACACTTGTTATATTCCTTGTGTGAGTGTTGAATTTTCAAGTGAGGACTTCTTAAATTTTGTTTTTAGTTCAGTGCTTTTACATAATATTTTGTCCCAGTCTTGCTTTCTGTCAGGGTTGTTTCGTGGTTGTACAATTGCTGCAGTTCAAGAATGCCAGTTTGCATTTCAGGAGTGTCATTTTATTATGTTACAATGACATATGTTACAATAACATAATAACACTGGTGGGTCCCCACACAAGTGCCATTCTAAAAAGTGGGTCCTGGTCTAAAATGTTTGAATACCATTGTTGTAAGATATTTTGAGGCCTGGGGAAACGAAGGTTCAAAGGGCCTTGAATCCCGTGGCTTTAATTACCCGTGGTAACAGATAATGAGGGCCTGCCTGTATATGGCTGGTTGTTTAGTCCCTCAGATTAAATAGTCTGAATGTGGTCTGTTCCCATTATTTAAGATTAGGTTTCTTTTATTGTACTTCAGAATCAATGTGAGTTTATTTTTGTGAACTTTGAATTGAAATGAGACAGCAGATTTCTTGTCTTGCCTATGCAGGTCCAGTCTGTTTAGCTGTGGATTTGGGATCCATGATTTTAACTAACCGTCGATTCTGGATCTGAGGATTTGGCTGGACCCGGACCCTCGGGTGGCTAGAGTTGTGTTCCAGTCATGTTCTGAGGACCTTCTGGGGGACAGAGAAGCTTCACACAGCCTCCGCAATCCTCAGGAGGCCTTCTGAAGACTCTAGAAGGCCGAAAATTGGCACCTTCCAGTTTAATGGTAGTTTTCTGCCTTCTTGAGGCTTTAGAAGGCCCTGAATGCAACTGGAACATAGCTCTGGTCATCTTCTGAAGGGCTGGTGTGCCCAAACCCATGAATTATCTGCAGGTTTTAGTATCCGTAGGCGGTCTCGGAACAGAACTCCTATGGATGCTGAGGCACAACTGTATTTTTCTTCTTCAGTACTTCAGCTCTACGTAGTTTAAGATTTCAACTTTAGAAAACCATATCGTCTATTTTTGTTAATTCACTACTTATGGCTTCTAAAGCTTATATTAAAAAAATTTGAACGTGCTGTTTCTTAAAGAAATGGTGCTGTTAATGCTTCAACTTTTCATTGCATTCACAACAGTTAGTATAGTTGGGTACAGTTTGAAACTTCAGGGATTTGCAGAAGTTAGGACTTCCAAAACCCTATGAAGCAAAAATGCCCCATAGTGAATTAAAAAAAAAAAGTTAAAGGAAGAGAGTCAAGATCCCAAGAGAAACATCACTATGCATTAGAAAAGTTCTACTCAAACCATGGTCTGTGGACTGGTGCTGGTCTGCTGTGTAGCTTCTCTGGCTTTCTGCACTCTCCAGGCTTTCCACAGGGTTTGGACATGCCCCAAGCCTCATGAGCAGTTATGAGACAGTGGTAAAGACAAGGGTAACTGATGTCTGCCTATATTTATATATACCCGCTATATATTTGTATTTGTATACAATGTATACTATATATGTGTGTATTTGTATAGCACCAATCCATGGCACATCTGGGTGGGGGAGGGGTTGCCTAGCATTTCATGCATAAAATAGCCACGTACAGACAAAAGTTTCTACATTCTTGGAGTCTGTGTACAGAAGTAAAAAAATTGTATAAATTAAGAGACAAAAGATTGACACAAAACAAAAAAGGACAGGCATGCTCAGGGGCCCCTAGGAGCTATGGCATGTTGAGGGATCTGTTGAAAAAGTAGTGGCAGTGGAATATGATTGGGGGAGGAGGAAGGAATGGCTTGAACCAGTTGGGCAGTTAAAGTTGGGAAGATGCATCAGAAAGTATTGCAAGTCCTGTTTATATAAAAAAAATTAGGGGGCTGTGAGTCAGTTCTGTTCAGTTTGAATGTGTTCCCAAACGTACCATGGTGACAGTGCCCTAAGGTACTGGAGTCCTGCCGCGGTGGCCTCATCGCCTGGCTTTATCAGGCACCACTGTCTGGAATTGTGTGAGATCTCGCGTGATTTAAGATAGTGTTGCCTGTGAGATCTGGTAAAAAAAGGTTATTGGGGACATCCTTTACTGTCCTTTGCCACAGGTTGAGTGTTGCTGCATACAGTTTGGAAACTAAAGATGATTGCTTTGTGGTTCAGCCAGGAGAAATCAGACTTGTTGTCTACGTTCGGATCAGTTTAAACAGCGTTGACAATACTTCAGGAGAGGGATCTAATATTGTGGATTCGGAAACAGAGAAGGCTATTTAGAATGTCACAAGTATTCTTTCTGTGAATACAGGTTCCATTCTTGGAACCCTTGTGGATAAAAAAAAATCCGCAGGTAATTAAACCTGTGGATTTAGTCCACACCCTGAATATGACTGGAGCTATGCCAGAGATTTCTGTAGGCCTTGTAATGCCTTACAAGGCATGAAAGATATCACTTGCTGTTTTAGTGAAAGTTAGTGAACATTTTTTTGGCTGAAATGGCCATTCTGAGGCCCACCAAGGCTGCGGAAGGCCCCACTGGCCTTGTTGGGTCCCAGAAGAGCCTGTGGAGGTGACCTGAGCCTATCTCTGGTTGCCTTCGGAGGCTTCAGGTTGAGCCTAAGCTGGCTCAACATGGGTCCAGGGGACCTCCATTGAGCCAAATCCATGGCTAATTAGGTTCAACCTATGAAAACAATTTGGAGAGGAATGCTCATAGGGATGAGATTCATCTGAGTCACAGGAAAAAAAGTTGCAAAAATTCTTGCTGTAGTAAGTGAATTGGTGGAGACTAAGACTGGGTGAAATGTTTCCACTATCAAATTTGTACTGGTATCACTTGTCTGTGAAACCATAATATTGAAAAATCCTGTTGTATTTAGCTAAGGTGTGATACAGTTTTGAAATAAGCAATGAAGGAGATGTGCTTGAAGCATTGCTTCAGTTAAATTTGAGGGGCATACTGAGGGGCTATTGTATAAATCAAGTGTATAAATCATTTCTTAGCTCTAAGAATTTTAGCCATCCTTCTCAAAGAGATGTATTAGTTCCTCTAATGAGGTAATGATGTCACCCGATCTGTAATGTAGTATTTATCTTCGACATAGAGTTTGAACACCCCCATGCCAAATTTATACAGAGAGATTTTTACCAAATAGCATTGTTTTCACTCTACTGATACATTATGATTTAGGGTATCTGGTTTATCTTGTTTGTGGGTGTTGGTTGTGTTTATAGATTGGTAGGCAAGAGCTTAAAATTGAGATGGAAAAGCTGGCTAGCCTCCTGGTTGCTAAGTGAAGCCATGGTCTTCTGCATTAATTGAATAATCCTTAATGGGGATTTTTAGAAATGATTGTGACTTCCTGTAAAGAAGGTTGAAATTGGGCCAGGTATCTCAATAGCTGATACAAATGTTAAGAAAGGCCTTCTGAAGTGTTGGAGTATCTTAATTTCTTTAGAAACATGGAATGTAGTTTACCTCTTGCTTTACAAAATGTGTATAGTGGAGTGGAATGGAATTGGACGCTAGACTCTTAAAACAATCACCTGGGGCATTGCTGCTGTATCAGTTGTTGTATGTCTCTTGGATAGATTTGATTTTGAAGAGAAGTGGTATTTTTCAATTACATTTTAATATAAAAATATTTGGGATAATCCAGCCAGTTAAGCAAACTTGAGGTATATTAGTTTCAATGGAAGAAAGCCATGTATTTAATTTTTCCATTAAAATATGTTTAGCTAGCTGAATCATATACTTTGTATGCATTTGCGTAAACTAGTGTGTGGGTTTAATCTCTTTTTATTTATATATATATTTATATTTATATTTATATGTGTGGGGGGGGTTTGTTCCAATATTTTCATTGTTACCCCTTACAAATACATGGGAAAAGAATATCCATTTTTAAGTAAGATATTTTGATATATAAGAAAATGTGTTCAACTGTTCTTGTTCTGTTCTTACTGTTCTTGTAAACAAATCAATGAATCTCTCTCTCTCTCTCCCTCTTTTAGTTTAAGGAAGAGATATCTAAGCGTTTTAAAGCCCACATTGATCAACTTGTGTTGATATTTGCTGGAAAAATTTTAAAAGATCAAGATACGTTGACCCAGCATGGAATTCATGATGGACTTACTGTACACCTTGTAATCAAAACACAGAACAGGTAAACTGGGTGAGGGGTTCTCCAGTTCTTATAATGTTTCTGTCTGTGACAGGCTTTGGTAAAACAAATTTCTTCAAAATGGTATTTTGTTTTTATGTTGATAGTACAGAATAGAACAAGTAAAAGCTTTTAACAGAAAATGGCACAAAATGTGTAGTCAGTTCTCTTTATATGTGAATTCATTATCTATGAATTCGATTATCTGTGAGGGGCAGAATTGCCACTTACCTTTCCTTATCTGCGCCATTGTTCTCATCTATTTTGCAGAGACAATGGGACTTGCGACCTTCGTGGACCCCTCTAAAATGACCAGTAGAAGCTTCTACCAGTCTTTTTAAAGGGGTCTGTGCTGGTCACAAGCACTATTCTGAAGGTTCTTGTAGCATCTAGATCTCTGCAGCATTCACATATATTTTGAAACTTCCTGCTGCATTCTGCTGGCTTCCTGAGAGTTTCTGCTGGATTCTTCTGATGGCAGGTAAGGTATCCCTTGCACCTAACCCCATTGATCCCATAGGATCAATGGTTCGCTGTCCACAAATTCACTATCTGCTAGGGTTTCCAGGAACCTAACCCTGATGAGAACTGACTGTACCATGCTTTCCATGCTTGTCTTGTGATACCCTCAGAATGTTATTAGTGGGCATAAAATCTCTACTCCAGGTATTGTCATGGGAAGTGTTAACTCTTCTTAGAAGAGGTATGCCTTTGTCACCGATTATTTCTCATCTAAGTCTACTGGATATCTTTGTCTTTCTCTACCAAGTTGTTGTTTTATTTCCATTAATAGTCATGATTTCTGTTAGCAGGTACAAGAGTCCTGCTTTACATAATGATCATGAGTAAGGGATTATGACCATAACCCAATTTTTTACTACTTACGCTAGTGTGGGGAAAAAGTTACGTGCCTTAGAAGGGATGAAAGTTTGCAAGCCAGGTATTGGTGGAAGAGTCCACCATGTATATCTGCTTGCTACTGATACATGCTCGTACACCAAGAAAGGTGCAGTCCTTGTCATGCATCACATATTCAAGTATAAATATTAATGCTTCTCGAGGCAACAGTAACATGTGATACAACCATTTAACTTTATAATTATTTTTTGCTTGTAAACCGCTTTGTGAACTTTTTGTTGAAAAGCTGTATATAAATACATTTGATTGAGATGAACCTGACAGATTGCTGACAGGGTTTTTTTTATTGTGGCCATTTTATTGGCTTTTGATGACAAAGATATTCACACAACTCAACCCTGTATTTGAAGAATATGTATACTTCCTTGAAATGTAAGAAGTTATTACTTTCATGATTATTAAGCTGCCACTTGTATCTAAAACAAACTTTGTAGAACTGCAGCCAATTAAAAATCAATGAGGCATATAACTAAATGTTCAGAGCTGGGTGGGCAGGCTAATAAAGGTGTCCTCATCCACAATGATTTGACTGCTAGGGAGTGTATTTGCATTTGGGTTTTTTTAAAAATGATATTAAAAACCAGCTGTAGGAAGACTTAGTTGTACATTCTCTAAAGTTAGGACTGATGCAAGCAATACAGTGCATTTTATGTTGGACATAATTATTGGAAAAGAATAAGCAATGCCGTTTCTTCAAAGGCAGTTCCAATCTTTGGAATTTCCATTCCTAATACAACCAAATCGGAATCGAGCACTTAGTGTATCTTTCATCTTGTGTTCCTTGCCTTTTTAAAATAAATTGACTTTTGCCTATTCTACTACTATACAGAAAGCAAAGCTACAAGAGCGAGAATCCTTCTTGAATATTTTTCTGAGCAAGCTGACAAGGCAGCAATCGTAGGTTTTGCATAATAGTACAGTGGGCCCTTGGTATCTGTAGGGGTTCCATTCCTGGAAACCCCTGTGGATACCGCAGTCCACAGGTAGATTGGGGCTCACCCCCAAACCCAGCTGGAGTGGTCTGGTAAGGTCTGGAGTGTTCCACCTGCAGCCTCTGCAGACCTCAGAATGGCCATTCAGGCAAAAAAATAACCACACAAATCTTCTGGGTTGTTTTTTTTTTTCCACAACAGCCATTCTGATACCCGAGGTGCAGGCAGACCTGTGCAGTCTCAAAAAAATCCACCTGACCAGAGCTCAGATCCAGTTGGGTTTGGAGGCTCCAGGTAGGACCTGGAGTGGGGTTGGCATCAATGGATTATGACATCTGCAGGTGTCAAACCTGCACATAATGCAGGCCCACTTGTAATTCTAGCAATATTCATAAAATTAGAAACTTTTGAGACTTAGGGTATGGCAATGGTTCTCAAACCTTTTAACACCGGGGCACACTTTTTAGAGTGACCATCTGTCCTGGACCCACCAGAAGTGATGTTATGGCCAGAAGTGCCATCATTGTGACACCAGATCCTGCTGCTTTCCTGAGTATACAGCAATAAAATGGGTTATTTCTCAGCCATTTTCCAATAGCACAGTGAATCAGAAAAGGAAAAAAAAAGCCTATTTGCTTTACACAAGCAAAATAACCATCCAGCCCTCCCCCTTTCCAGTGTCCCATTTTCCCGTATTTTCAATGATGGCTGCACTAAGTGCTGTGCAACACACCTAGTGGGTCCCGACCCACAGTTTGAGTGGGTCTGTTTGGGTATGCTATTTAGTCAGATAGCATTGTTCAGTTATACTACAGTTAAAGCTGTGACGGTGATGAGTATCTTCTGTAGGTCACCATGGAAACATGACTTAATCTGACCAGAAAAAATGCCAAAAACTTACTAAAGCCTGAACAGGGAGAATTGTCAGGGTAGCAAGTAGGGAACAGTACGTTAAACCAATTCAAATTCACTTGAATGTGTGGAAAGTAGACTAATTATACATTTTACACAAAGTAGACTAAGCACATTTTGCTGTCTTAGAATTTAGACCTGTTCTTGGGTATGTTTGGGGTGCGGATTCCAAAAATGGCATCAGGTTTGCTCTATCACATCTAGTTTCAGAAATACAGCATAGTGAATGGTTCAAGCAGCTTCCTCGTGAGGACACCTATGCCATGGCTTTTTTAGAGCAAAACTGATGCATTTTTTAATCAGCACCCTGAATTCATATAAAACCATCATAAATGTTGAAAAAAAATATTTATGACTCTCAGTTTCTCAGGCCTATGTAAATTTAATTTCATGTGCCACTGTGAATTTCATTATTAACTGTTAATATCCTAAAATGCAAAGGTTTATGTTAAATATCTTTTTCTAAAGCCAAATTAGATTGTATTGAAAGAAAAGGGGTGGACAAAACAAAGGGAGAGGATTCAATGTCATTTTGTGTTGCAAAATGATGATTTTTCAGTTTGTTCAATCTCACAGATAAGCATCTCTTCCCTCGACTTAAAAAAAAAAGCAGAGATGGAGGTTAGGCAACTCCTGGAGCAGTGGTGATTGGCTTCAAGAGTGGCGACAGTCTCAGTCATCCTCTGAGCTTTCCTATTCTTCTCCAGGGGCTGCCCTCCTTCTCTGCTTTATTTAAAACAGAGGGAAGGGAGGTGATTGGACAGCGAAAAGATCTGACAATGGTTGCAATTACAGCCACTGTTGGAGATTTTTCCTGCCACTGCCCCTTCTCCAATTTGTTTTAAAGTAGAGGAGGAGGAGGGCGTGGGCAGGAAAAAAATGGCTGGCCCTCAGAGCTGTGGGGGAACATAAGATTAGGCCCATCTAATCCAGCTTTCTTTATCTCACAGATGCCTCAGGAAGCACACAACACAATAAGATGCCTGCATTCTGAAGAAGCCTACTTTATTGGGCGAACTCCAGAAGCTAGTGGAGGACAGGGAGGCCTGACGTGCTATGGTCCATGTAATGGGGTCGCAAAGAGTCGGACACGACTTAGCGACTGAACAACCACCACCACCCATTATGGTCTATAGCCCACGATGGACTTTTCCTCCAGAAATGTGTCCAATACTTTTAAAAGCACCTAGGCCAGACTAGGCTAGGGAAGGCCTTTCACTGCTACTCTGAGGGTAAAAGGAGTGCAAATTCGGGGGGGTGCAACTCCAGGGCTCCAAGGGGAGAACTGGGAGCGATTTTGCTGCCACCCTGCTTGGCATCTGGAGCATTTGCAGCCATTGAAACTGCCCCTTAGGTATGCTACTGGTGCCCAGAAAGTTCTGAGGTGCAGACAGACCTTCAACAACTGGAAATGCCTTTTAGAGGCTGCTTGAGACATGGGGAGGCTACATGCAGGCCTCAGAACACTACCTGGATGTGACTTGACATGTCTGGGAGGTCCTCTGATGATTTTCACATCCATGGAAATCAGTGTCTGCTGGGGGGTGGTGGTGTTCATCCAGGAATGGATCCATGGATACCAAGGGACCTCTGTATACCATATGCAGTGTATATGTATATTATAGTACACACGTACTATAATACACATATACACTGCATATGGTATACAGTATAAATTATAATGAATTTGACACTGTAATGTGTCTGTAAATTTTTTTGAGACTCCCTGTAGACCATTGTGTCATTTGGTGCTAGATCAGTAATCTTTATCCTTCAAACCCAAGGTCTACCTTTAATCGAAAGCTAAACATGAATGTAATTAGTTCTAGTGTTGTATGAAGGTATGTTACACAGTCAATGAGAGAAATGAACTGCTTCTGAACATCTGTGTTCTTAGTCATGTGGAAATTGGATCTTATTGTTGACTCTTCTGCAAGCCTGTGCTACATTTTCTGCCTGCTTAAAGTGTGTCTGTGTTAATACTATTTTTTTAGATCGCATGATAATTCAGCTCAGCAAGCAAATACTACAGGTACCACTTCTACCACAGCATCCTCTGGTAGTACCGCTACAAATTCAACAAACAGCAGCCCTTTTGGTTTGGGTAAGGCACTTTACCTTGTTAGAAGGCTTCTCTGGTAGAAAATAACCCTGGTTTTCTTAATAGTTGTGTTTAAACTACAAAAATATGTGTAGAGTGATGCTTATTATTGTAATTTTGCAAGCAGTTGAGAAGTGTTTTCTGATACAGCTCTTATTGGTTTAGATGTCACTGTCTGAAAGCACAGGGAAATTAGGCTCCTAGTAAAGATAACCTTGTCTTCATAATTAAAAACTGAGATCTGTAAAAAAAACATTACTGAATATCACTGGGTGACCAGCTGTAAGCTTGATTTCCTGGGACAAAGGAAGACAAATAAAAGGTACTTGGGATAAAGGAAGTGAAAGAAAGATACTTTCACTTCTCAGAAATGAAAGGGAAAATGGATTAACCTTTTAAAAATATTAGTGGTTAATATATTTCTAAATACAGTTTAGATTAGCTGTGACCAAGGTATTTCAGATTTCAATACATAAATGCCATAGACCAAATTCTCAAATCGAGAATAATGTATGCAGAATAAATTCTCTGATTTGCATGAACTTGAATTGGCATTCATTTATTTAATCTCCAAAATGTGATTGGTGCTAAATAAAGGAATACTTAGATGACTTAAATATAAGTAAGATGGAAGGATTAAAGACCCTGTTTCTGAATGCCCCTATTCTCATGAGAGAGAGAGAGAGTGTGTGTGTAGGACATGGGTTTTTTTTTTTTTTAACCCAGGTTTAATGCCAGATGGACATGAAGGCCAGGCATATGTTAAAAAGCATTTTTCCTTTTATCTGTTCTCTCTCTCTCTCTCTCTCTCTCTCACGCACGCACGCACACGCACACGCACACACGGATGGATATAAGAACAAAGAAATCCCGACTCAAGGATGCTCCACCCAATGTGCGACCCAGTATTTGTTCCAACTTTGCCTTTGTTTTGGTAGTACACCAACTAACCATTTCTCCATCTATCACTAGTTTCCAGAGTCTTCCCTACACAAATCTCATTGGACCCCAGAAGGTAGTCAGCAGACAAAATCAATTAAGAAACTAGGAGATGGAAAGATTCTGGAAATTTCAGAGGGGGTAACTCATGAGCCAATAATCTGACCCTTGTGTAAAATGCTTTAAAAATGCTATCGTTTGGTTTTGAGATCCCCAGCTTCAATTCTTGCTCCACACTGGACTTGAGTGTACATCAGAGTCCTGGTTTTTCAGCATTAATGCATCTTCATCCACCCAGCCTCCTTGTTGATAACAGCAGTCAGTTACTAGGAAAGATATTCCACACTTCTTTCTCTAACACCCTCCAAAATGTATCTTTGTCTATGGTTTCTGCTTTAATATCTGTTCTTCCTCTCTCTTACAGAGTGGGAGTGTTTATATTTTCCGATCTCTTTCGTTCCATTCTTCACTCTTTCTATAGAAAGATTGTTGTCGATCTCGGAGCCTAGTGATCTTTCATCCTCTCTACCTTTCTCATTCTCTGTGCAGCATGTTCTCTTCCTTTCTCTCTCCCTCTCATTTCCTCAGAACAGAGCATATTCTCTCCATCACTCTTTCAAGTATAATTACATTGCAAAGGCATAAGGATTCTATAATGCCTTGCCTATTCAGTTGAGAGTCCATTAATCTATTGTTTTGGCTTGATCCCCCTACCTCTGTTGTGATTAAATCTCCAATAAACCTTGTTCCAGTTACTCTTGACTCCTGCCTCTCTTCAGCCCTTAAATCGCAACACACAGTTTGGGTGCACCATAAGAATATAAGAAGAGCCTTGCTGGATCAGGCCAAAGGCCCATCTAGTCCAGCTTCCTGTATCTCACAGCGGCCCCACCAGGTGCCCCAGGGAGACATGAGACAACAAAATGCTTGGATCCTGTTGCCACTCCCTTTCACCCTGTACTCTGAAGTAGCCTATTACTAATGTAAGGAGGTTACTACCCATCATTGCCTATAGCCCACAATGGACTTTTCTTCCTGAAATCCGTCCAATCCTCTCTTAAAGGCATCTAGACCAGATGCCATCACCACCTCCTGTGGCAAAGAGTTCCACAGATTAACTACCCGCTGGGTAAAAAAGTACTTCCTTTTATCTGTTTTAACTCTCCCAACCCTCAGTTTTAGCGGATGCCCCCTGGTTCTGGTGTTTTGAGAGAGGGAAAAGAACATCCCTCTATCAATTCTATCCCTTCCGTGCATTATTTTGTATGTCTCAATCATGTCCCCCCTCAGGCGTCTTTTTTCTAGGCTGAAGAGCCCCAAACGCTGCAGTCTTCAGAAGGGACGTGCCCCAGCCCGGTAATCATTTTCGTCGCTCTCTTCTGCACCTTTTCCAACTCCACTATGTCCTTTTTGAGGTGCGGCGACCAGAACTGTACACAATACTCCAGGTGCAGCCTTACCATCGATTTGTACAATGGCATGATAATATTGGCTGTTTTATTCTCAACCCCTTTTTTAATTACCCCAAGCATGGAATTGGCCTTCTTAATTGCTGTCGCACACTGGGTCAATACCTTCATTGAATTGTCCACCAGCACCCCACAATCTCTCTCCTGATCTGTCACAGACAGCTCAGAACCCATTAGCCTATAGGTGAAGTTTTGGTTTTTTGCCCCAGTGTGCATCACTTTACATTTGTCTATGTTGAAATGCATCTGCCATTTGGCTGCCCATTCCCCCAACTTGGAGAGAGCCTTCTGGAGCTCTTCACAGTCCTTTCAAGCACAAGCAATCCTTTCAACCACAAGCAAACATGTGTTTGGGAAAGCATATGCATGTTGGTACATGTGTTCTGGAGCAGTGCTTCTCAAAATGTGGTCCACAGAGTCGTGCTGATCCACAAGCCATAAGCTTCCAGTCCATGGCATAGCTCTTGTGGCTTTTGGCTTCTCTGGTGGATTAAGGGCATCCAGAGAGACCAGAGCCATGAAGTCTCCTGAAACTTGCCATGAGATTTGGATATGACCTCTTGGGTGTTAGCTGCACCAAGTGTCGAGAGGCTGTAGGATAAGGGTGTGTGTGTGTGTGTGTGTGTGTGTGTGTGTGTGAGAGAGAGAGAGAGAGAGAGAGAGAGAGAGAGAGATGTCAATCTCTGGCACTTTGCGTGGAAATAAGTGTTGGTCTGCCATATGGAATACCTTGAGAAGCACTGTTACAGATAACAGTTGCAGTGAGAAGAATTTAGGTATCATTCAGTTAAAACGATTATGGCAAATTCTGGTGCAGTAAAGGAAGGAAAACTCCTTTTCTTGATTAAAAACAATGAATGATAACTAGAAGATCCTGCACTACCCAGCAGACTTCTGGAATTAGGAATAGCCCTGAACATGTGGCCTTTTGTGGGAAGAGCTTGTAAAGTGGCAGAATGGCTAATGTAGCATAATCTCATGTGACTTTAAAATCGCAAAATCATCTTTCATGGAAAGATGAAATATTCATATAGATGAGACTATTTTAAAAGACATGTCTGTTTTCTTACTCATGAGTCATTCAGCTACTGAATTTTCACCAATAGCCTGTATTATGTCATTGGGTAAAAAGGTAGTTGTTCCTATGCTGTGTGGAATTTGGCATCCATCCATTGAACAAAGATGAAAAGCAAATTATTGAGCAACATTGTGAATTGATAATGCGACAAGGGAATGGGGGAGGAGAGAGCTACTGTTTGTTCTTTTTTTTAATCCTACCTTCTATGGTATTCAAGGCAATGTACACATGCTTATGGAATGGCAAGACATAAATAAAATATGTCCACCATGGTGTACAAGTAAAATGAAAACTTAAACTGAAATATCATAGCTGCTAAAAAACAGATAAGACATGAATACATTGTAAAGATTAGTAGCTGGGAATATAATGCACTAAATCAGTGTTTCTTAAACTGGGGGTTGGGACCCTGATTCTGGTGGGTCCCATAGAGCCTCCAATGAAAACAGGTGATGGAAAGGTCAGATAACTAATTGCCACAATCCCGAAGGCTATTCAAAAATAGGATAGGTGCTAACTGCCTTGCAAAAAATGAGCTCCTGCAGGTTGCAAGCTTGCTTAATTATAGGGAGATAAATGTTTGAGTGTCTTTTTTTTCTGTTGTCCCCCCCCCCCCCGCCCCAGTCCATCAATGACAGGTAGTGGGGTTAGGTGAAGGCTGGGTCACATAACAGCCCCTTAAGCCATTCATTAGGGATGCCTTTATAAAAGAAATGGATTGAGGTTTTTTGCAAATAAAATATTACTTGTAAGTAAGTAAATATATTATTTCTTTTTAGATCATCCTTTTTAAAGTCTCATTAAGCTAGGTGGGACCCTATAGAGTATCATTTTAAAAAATGGGTTCAGGTGTTTGAATTAAATTAAAATATCTGCATTGAAAAAATGTAAATGAAAGTGCCAGATGTACAGAACTGGGGAGGATATTGCACAAACAAGGTACTTCCATATCAAGGCCCAGTGTCTGCCAGCTGGATCTCTGTAGGCTGGAGAATCAAGAAAAAGGGCCTCACTGAAGTGCAGACAGCTATGAAGTAAGTTCTGGAATTCTCTTCCAGAGGAATTAACTACCCTCTCTCTCATGGCTTTTTGAAGGGGGCTCAAAAAACATCCGTTTTGTCTGGCATTTGGATTATGGGTGGATGTTGGCCCTCTGCCTCTGGAATAGTGTAGCAGCTTGACTGCTCCCCTGGATAATTTGTTCCTCCCCACGGCCTGATGAGTTGTGTTGAATACTGCCCTGATTTAAATGGTGTGTTTGAGTGTGTGTGTTTAATGATAAGTTTTTAATCTTTAATGCTTTTGGTTTTTACTTATTGCTTTGTTATGTTGTGTTTTTTATGTAGCTCTGTTAGCCATCTTGGGCATTTCTTTTGGCATGAGGAAGGCAGGGTATAAATTCTTCTAGTTAGTTCATTAGTTTGCAAGACCTGCTTAGCTTTCTCAAGATAGTTTCATCATATGTCTTCAGGCCTCTTTCCTTGTATAGTAGACAAGGTAGGCTACATTGTAAAACATTCCCTGTTTCCAGGGTTGAATTGTTTGTAGTGAAAATATTCTTCTATATATAATTTACAGTGTGACTAAAATATCGACATCGTGCTATGTCAGTGTCCGGTAGCACAATCCTGTATGTGTCTACTGAGAAGTCCCACTGTGTTCAACTGGGCTTATTCTCAGGAAAATGCATGTAGAAAAAGGCAACCCTAGCCTTTCTCTTCAACAAGTGTACTAGTTTGGACACTTGTGTTATAAACAATCGATTATTAAGCACAAATGTGATGAAGAAAAATATACCGAAGTATTGGGAGAGCTTAGTGAGGATTCCAGTTCGCTCTGTAACATCAAAAACATTGAGCATATTTGATTAATTGGAAACAGAACTAGGAACATGCAAGAAATGGTAATTCATCTTTTTCTATTATTGTTTTCCTGCAGGTGGTCTTGGCGGGCTTGCAAGTCTGAGTAGCCTAGGCCTGAATACCTCTAACTTCTCAGAACTACAGAGTCAAATGCAGCGACAGCTCATGTCCAATCCAGAAATGATGGTTCAGATCATGGAAAATCCCTTCGTTCAAAGCATGCTTTCAAATCCAGACCTAATGAGGCAGTTAATTATGGCTAATCCTCAAATGCAGCAGTTGATACAACGAAATCCAGAGATCAGCCATATGCTGAATAATCCAGATATAATGAGACAGGTATGTCAACAGTTTGGCCTATGGCTTATACATGAGACACTGTGAGTGAAATGCATTTGGCCCACATGTTACATGAGGGTTCCATTCCAGGGTGTTCCATAAAGCCAAAAGTGTGAATAGTAAAAACTCCCAAAAATCCAACAAATATGTACTGACTCTCTAAGAACTGAAAGCACAATATGAGAGGCACATGGAAACTGAGGGCAGCAGCTTTATTCTCTCACTTTGGAGCATAGAATAAGTGGAATGGCACGTGGATTTGGCTGCACTATTTATTGTTTTTTTCTGTTTTGGCTGGGGAGGCGAATGTCTCTGCTTTGCACATGTCTATCACAAGCAAGATGTGTGCTGACTGTAAATTTTTTATCTTAATATTATTTTATTATTATTATTATTTATTTAATTTTTATCCCTCCTTTCTGCCCAAGGGCACCCAAGGTGGCTTACAACATTAAAAGCAACACAATAAACCACAATATATACAAAATTAAAACAATGTTAAGAACAATATTAAAAACAGTTAAAATTTAAAAACAGCAAGCCCTGTGGATCCCACAATTTAAAATGTAGGGATAGAATATAAAAAATGCCAGCCTGCCTGTCAACAGTTAAAGGCTTGTTTGAATAAAAAAGTCTTCAGCCCCCGCCAGAAAGTTGCCAAAGAGGGAGCAGTTCTTAATTCTAAGGGGAGGGTATTCCAAAGTCAGGGGGCCACCACTGAGAAGGCCCTATTCCTGGCCGCCATCCCCCTCACCTCTCCTGGTGGCGGCACAGTCAAAAGGGCCCCCCCAGATGACCTAAGAGCACAGGTAGGATTATATGGAAGGAGGCGGTCCCTCAAATACCCCGGACCCGAGCCGTAAAGGGCTTTAAAAGTCAAAACTAGCACTTTGAATCAGGCCGGGAAAGGAACCGGCAGCCAGTGCAGCCACTGAAGCAGTGGCCCGACAGAGTCGAACTGACGAGCCCCAGCAACCACACGAGCAGCCGCATTCTGCACTAATTGCAATTTCTGGACCGTCTTCAGAGGTAGCCCCACGTAGAACACATTGCAGTAATCTAATCTGGATGTCACTAGGGCATGGGTCACTGTGGTTAGGTCTGCGCAGCTCAGGTATGGTCTCAGCTGGCGAATCAGCCGAAGCTGAGCAAAGGCTCCCCTGGCCACCACCGCTACCTGGGATTCCAGGAGCAGCTGTGGATCCAGGAGAACCCCCAAGATGTGGACCGGCTCCTTCAGAGGGAGTGCAACCCCATTCAAGGCAGGGCGATATCCAATACCCGAGTTGTGGATTTCCGGACCAGGAGCACCTCTGTCTTATCCAGATTTAATTTCAGCTTGTTCGCCCACATCCAGCCCCCAACTGCCTCCATGCAATGATCCAGGACCTCGACTGCCTCCTCAGAATCGGGGAAAGGAGAGATAGAGCTGGGTGTCATCAGCATATTGATGGCACCCCACCCCAACCTCCCCGAATGACCTCTCCAGTGGCTTCATGTAGATGTTAAATAGCATGGGGGATAAGATGGACCCTTGCGGCACCCCAAACTTAAGAGGCTGGGCTGCCGAACAAGCATCCCCCAGCACCACCTTCTGGGATCTGTCAGCCAGGAAGGAACGGAACCACTGCAGAACAGTGCCTCCAAGCCCCAACCCGGCCAGCCGACCCAGAAGGACACCATGGTTGATGGTGTCGAAAGCTGCCAAGAGGTCCAGCAGGACTAACAGGGTCACACTACCCCTGTCCATTCCCCAGCGTAGGTCATCCACCAAGGTGACCAAGGCAGTTTCCGTCCCGAACCCTGGCCTGAAGCCAGATTGGAATGGGTCCAGATAATCCACTTCCTGCAGCACCCTCTGAAGCGGGGATGCCACCACCCACCACCTTTCCCAGATATGGGATATTTGAGACTGGCCGAAAGTTGTTTAAAATAGTGGGATCCAGGGAGGGTTTATTCAGGAGGGGACAAACAATCGCCTGCTTTAAAGCAGGCGGCAGCACCCCCTCCCTCAGAGATGAATTCACCACCCTCCCTGTCCACTCGGCCAGCCCTTCCCAGGCAGATCTAATTAGCCATGCTGGGCAAGCAGCAGGTCTCACACACCAGAGAATCATGTCCACATCCTCAGGTTCTACAAGCTGAAAAGAATCCCAAAGGATAGACAGGTTCCCTGGGGACATCACTAGATACGCCCACTGCGGTGTCCGTCATGCTGGATCTGATCGACCTTCTCCGCAAAGGGTTTTGCGAACGCCTCACAGCAAGCCTCCATGTGCTCCTCCCCTCCAGTAGGGGGGGGCCAGATGGAGTAGGCTACGGACCACACGAAAAAGCTCAGCCGGACGGTTCTCTGCGGATGCAATGGTGGCAGAGAAGTATGCCCTCTTAGCGGCCGCCACCGCCGTAGAATAGGATCTCAACTGGGCCCTAGCCCATGCACAGTCAGATTCGGCACAAGTCTTCCGCCACAGTCGCTCTAGACATCTGCCCTGCTGCTTCATCGTTCGCAGCTCCTCAGAAAACCAAGGAGCCGCTCTTACTCTGAGACTGGGCAGAGGACGCTTGGGAGCGATCTCATCCAGGGTCCTGGTCATCTCCCTATTCCAGAGATCGACCAGGGCGCTGGGTGGGTCTCCAGCTCTGGTAATAGGAAAATCCCCCAGAGCCCTCAGGAATCCGTTTGGATCCATCCGCCTCCGAGGGCAGATCATACGGTACAATGCGATCCCCCACCATTGCGGAGGTGAGGGGTTGCAACAAGCCTAAATCCCACCAGAAAGTGATCTGTCCATGACAAAGGAGTGATCTTAATCTCCACCTCCAGATCATCATCAGCCTGCCCAGCAGTAAACACCAGGTCCAGTGTGTGTCCCGCATCATGTGTTGGGGCAGATATTCTTTGCAACAGACTCATGGTTGCCATGGAGGCCATGAAATCCTGAGCTGCAGCTGTTCCTGGGGCCTCGGCATGAACATTAAATTCCCCCAGCACTAATAGGCGAGGGGACTCCAACACCACGCCCGAGATCACCCCAGTCAGCTCAGGCAGGAAGACTGTTGGGCAGCAAGGCGGGCGGTACACCAACAGAATACCTATTCTGTCTCGCCCCTCCAGCACAACACGAAGGCACTCAAACCCGGTGGACTGCTGAACAGGGTAACTGGTGAGATGGATGGTATCCCAGTAGACTATCGCAACCCCGCCTCCCCGCCCCTGTAGTTGTGGCTGCTGCAGTACCGGAAACCCGGCGGACAAATATGGGAAAGACACCTCCCAGCTCATCCAGCCAGGTCTCTGTGATACATACCAGGTCGGCACCCTCCTCCAGGACTAAATCCTGGATTAGGCAGGTCTATTCACCGACCTGGCATTCAGAAGCAGCAGTTTCAGATTCAGGGGACTGTTGCCAAGGGTCAGAGGGGTGAGAGGAGAGCCAGAAAGAGGGACAGTCTGTCTCCTGTAACGGCCAGCCCAACGCCATACCTTCGGTAACCAGCAACACTACTGATGGTGGCTTCCCTCCCCTCCCCTGAGCTCACTCAAGGTGTCAAGCACATAACTCTGGCGGGGTCGATTTCCAAGCCACTAAAACAGCACAAAACAGTCTAAAAAAACACACCCACACCTTCCCACCAATGCAGCAACCCTCACCCCCTCACACTGAGGCTAGGTCATTTAAAAGGCAATCCCAGGGATCCTTCTGCATGTAAACATGTGTACTAGTATTATGCTATACACGCAAACCTGTATGTCGGATGCCATATACATGTCGAATTCCAACATGATTCATTCCAATTGGCTGCTCTCAAACTCGGACTGCTTGTTTTGATAGGAATGCACTGAGGTTCAAGCACTCTCCCTTTCTCTTCTGCCATGCACATTCAAAAGTGATGGAAACCTTCCACTTGTGGTTTAAACAATGTGCGGCTTCCTGCTGCATTTGAATATGGGGAACTGGTTGGTTGAACTCGGTTAACCGGTGCGAACCAGGAAATTAATTCTCCATCAAAGTGCTTTTGAACTGAGAAGAGGTTTAGAAATCATTTGATGTATGTGAGCTATTGGTCAACACACGTGCCCTCACTCAGTTGCATTTGCAAGCCCCTGAACACACCTAAAGTAGCTCTCTGGATCCTGGTTTTATACCTTTTAGAAGAGCTGGCTTCTAATGCGAATTCTTGTATTGCTTAGACTTTAGAACTAGCTAGAAATCCTGCAATGATGCAAGAAATGATGAGAAACCAGGATCGTGCCTTGAGCAACCTTGAAAGTATACCTGGTGGTTATAATGCTTTGCGGCGCATGTACACTGATATACAAGAGCCAATGCTGAATGCAGCACAAGAGCAGGTGAGTACTGGTTGAGTACTCATGAGAAACTTTATAGCTGATTTCAACAGTTGTACTTGGGATATTTTTTTTTCTTCCAAAGGCATGCATGTGCTTGGGATTTAGTGTGTTGGCTTGACTGGATGCTGTTCTTGACATGGAGGTGCCACCTCTGCCAGCTGTGGCCAGTCATATGGAATTGCAGTCGGGGAAAAGCTCAGTGTGATGGCATTGTGACACAGGCTTTGTCTCAATACGATGCTGTGATTGAGGGAGAACTTGACATGTGGGAACTGTTTTTTAAGCAGCATGCCCATATCAAGTGTATATCTAGTTTTGATCTAGGAGAAAGAAATGCGGTAGAAATAGTAAATGTCAGACTCCAAGGTTCTTGTCTTCATTCTGTATGACAGTTGTTGAATAGAACATGCTGCTTAACGTGTCCATTTGACTTTCCTTAAATGACTGGCACGTTACTGAACATACTAACAATAGTGTGCTGTGCTACTCAAGAACAAGTTAAAATGACACAGATGATGCAGCACTGAAACCAGGCCTCGCATGTGAAAACCAAGCCCAGCAGAAGAACGTCCCCAATAGAGGCAAAATAAACTGGCGAGGGGCTCTGCAAAAACAAGATATTATTTGCAGGCCTTCACTTCTTATGGTAGTATTATGTAGGCCCCATATGTACTTTGGACACTGATTTTGGCCATTACCACTGCAGAATTTGACAAGATGGTCTTAAGCAGGCTTGTTGCAACTCTTCTAAAGGCAGGTATCTTTTGGCAGCAGCTCCTCAATGAATCCATTGTGGGGGAATTGAGTGCCAGTTAACTTTTCAATCAAGTGGGCTCTTTTGAGAAAACAGTACCATTTGAACCTGTTTGTTGAGAAATACTTTTCTTTTGTAGTTTGGAGGCAACCCATTTGCTTCTTTAGTAAGCAATCCATCTTCAGGAGGGGACAACCAGCCTTCTCGTACGGAAAACAGAGACCCTTTACCAAATCCATGGGCTCCTCAGTCCAACACACAGAGTTCTCCAACCAGTGGCAGCAGCAACACTGGCGACGGCAGCGGAGGCACCACTGTTGGAAGTAACAGCACTGGAAGCACAGGACAGAGTTCAACAATGCCTAATTTGGGGCCTGGTCTAGGAGGTATGTTCGTTATGTCGCAGTTCTTTTGGCTTCTTTGGAATCAGATGATAGCCTTCTAACTTCATTTTGGACTGATTTGGAATTTGGGTTAAATATGGAGTATGTTCGTTGGCCACTCTAAAGTATCATGGAATATACTTCCTTAATTGCAAGTCTTTGATTATTTATAATGAGACGTTATTAACTCCAGTGCCGCTTCTCTGAATTGCTGAAAGTTGCCTCTCCTTTTTTAAAGCTGGTATGTTCAACACCCCTGGAATGCAGAGTTTGTTACAGCAAATAACAGAAAACCCACAACTGATGCAGAACATGTTGTCTGCTCCCTACATGAGAAGCATGATGCAGTCCTTGAGCCAGAACCCAGATCTTGCGGCACAGGTAAGTTATGAAACGTGGGCATGCTAAATTGGATTGCAGTGCTGCTGCTTCCAACTGCTGGACAAGGAAGGCATTCTAGCCAGGGCATCTGCTAGTATATGATGCAAAGTCTAGTATCACCAGATCGTTACGTGCAACTGGAGGTTTTGTAATGGCATTCTGCTCTTTGAACAAGTTTGCATAGAGGAGCTGTGTAAATAGAATAAACTACCATTTCATAATTCTCAGATGCCACAACAATGCCCTTTCAAATGTCCTCTCATTCCACTGGGCAGACCTTCCTTCCTGCAGCTCCTGCTCTGAACTGTATGGAACCTCATTCCCAGTGTGCTGCAAACCTGATGTCACCTGCATCTGACCATTTGTTTCATGGGTCACAACCTCTGCCTATTCTTAAGCTTTGCTTTTTTTCAGCAGTTCTATATAGCTGCTTGTTCCTCGGACAGTTCAGGGGGTCTTTCAAACGTCTTCCTTCAGCTATGCTGTGTCAGTGGATATAATGATCGCTAAAAGGGTAGCATATCTGTGCTATTTATAACAGTTCTGTTCCAGAATACAGCTAAAACTGGGTTCTGCATCATTTAAAAGCATCAACAATTAAGATATTTAATAAATAGTGTACCGTGTTCATCCCTCACTACTTTGAGCAGTGAGGTGTTCCAGGAGCTTGCAGCACTGAACTGAGAGACTTACGGTGTCTGTAATATTTGCATTATTTAAGGGTATGCATGTTTGAGTGCTTAGATGCTGTTGTATAGTGTGTGTTCCCTGCAAGCAATCTGGCTACCTGTGTGTAAGCATGTCTGCAGCTGCTGGCTGCCAGTTCCTTTTCTTAGCTTTCATTGCAGCCTCTCTCATTTCAAATCCTCTCAAATCTCTGTCTCTTCCCGCTCATGCTTCCCTTTGTCTTAATAACCCAGAGAAGGGATTACCTTGTACTTTAGCCTTCCTTCTCAGGAAGAGGTATTTGAGGTTGCTCCTGACCCCAGTGAAAGCTTCATTCAGGACCTTTTAAGAACAATGACTTGCCTCCTGGCTTACCGGTTAGCAAATGCATTGGCTGATCAGCATTAGTCATTCTTTACAGTTAAACTGTTACATTTATTTACTGTTTGTATTAAACTTCTGATTGCTCAGGGCACGTCTAATGAATAAATGTTGGCATATCTGTAACCATGCAGGCCAGAACTTTTGCAGAACTTAAAGCCATTCATAAAAACCAACTTGGAGGGAAGGAGAGATGGACAAATTGTTTGGCTGATGCATGGTCTTTCCGTTCTCCTCTCTTCTCACCTTCATCTATTTCCTTTTAGGCAGTTCCTAATTTTATAGTCTCCTATCAAACACCCAATACTTTGGAAAACGTAGAAAGTCTTTCCAGAGCTAAATTCAAACTGGATTTATGAGGAACCAATTTCCAGTGTCAGACTGAGTCTTGATGCATTGGAAGTAGTAGAAACAAATGCATCTGCCTGTATGAGGCATGAATAAGTAAATCACTAAGTAAATGCTGCCTATTCCAAGCACACTTGGGATTAGAGGGCTAAACATTCTGGAGATATGACATAAAATGTCATAAAATCAGGCCTGAGTCCCAGGAGGTACTGAACATAGAAAAGGAGAGGAAAACCAAGTGGGCTATGAAAGGGGAGGCGGAAGAGACCCATGGCACAAAGGGTGAAGGGGGAAAAGGATATACAAGCTTGGGTTAAGGCATTTGAGGAGTGGGAAAAGAAAATAGTACAGCTAATGGTCTGGGAGGGGTGGAAGTTGAGGTGTGGGGGAGAGGTTGGCTGGAGTAAGAAGAGAAATGGGGTTCTACATTGGCTGTAGCACATGTGAAGAACAGAGTGGTTGCTTGTGGGGTCTGGATGGATATGAGGAAAGTCCTTCCAAATGGCCAGCATTTCTATGAAGTGCCTTGCATAGTTGACAGTACCTGCTTTTTCCTGTTCCAGGAACAGACAGCATGCTGGTCTGGTCTTGCTTGTCACTTTTCATAAGGCCACTGGGAATTCCGCAAGGGAAGAAATGGCACCGTCTCTCCCCCCCCCCAAAAAAAACACCAAAACCACACACCCTTGTACAAGATGAAATCTGTGTTGTAAATGCTGCATGACTTAGATGGGAGGGGTGAGAGAAGGGAAGAAGCATTTCACAGAAGTAATCCTTCACAGGAATTCATGGGAAGGGAAGAGTCCCTGGAGCTTCTTCCTTCTTCAAGGGCCTGTGTGAAGAGCAAGGAACACAACACAATGCAATACATTCCTGACTCCGACAGTAGTAAGCTGAAGGAAGTTGGGAGCCAGCACGCTAGGGCTCACAGAAGCACTAGTATAGGAATGAGAATGTCAGCTGCTGTGCCCAGTTTTTTATATGCTGGTGATGGGTGGGGATTTGTATTGCCACCTTTAACGTTTTTCCCTTCCCCTTTTTTGGCCAAGAAGAGGTGAGTCATTTGGGGAGCAGGGACTTTGACTGTTGGAGTAAAGTCCAATTGCAGCAATTTTTAGATTTCTGCTTTGTGCTTTCTGGAAATTGGTCAGTGCTGGAAGATAGTATTCCTTAAATGTGTGTTGTTGTTTTTCAGTAGAAATATAAAGCATCATCTGCAGGGATAAGGTGCTCATTAATCAACTATAAAGCAGCAGAATTTAATGCTTATGCTCTAACTCAGATGATGCTTTATAGTTGATTAATGAGCACCTTATCCCTGCAGATGATGCTGAATAACCCTTTGTTTGCTGGAAATCCTCAGCTTCAAGAGCAAATGAGACAACAAATTCCAACTTTCCTACAACAAGTAAGTTAAAAGAGGAGGCATCTGCAAACATTTAACAGTTGCATTAGAAATCTTACGTCACTGTGACTAAAAGCCCTTCAGAAAAGCTGTTCTTCTGGACATTGACCTTCTTGTTGTTGCTGACTAAGAAAATTAGCTGGTTTATTTCTCCTGTCTGAAAGCTGTTTAGACATGAGTCACTCAAAGCATTATACAGATCTTTAAGTATGCATATCACTTACAAATATTTATACAACCAAACTAACAGTTCTTATTTACATTCATAAGTTATTTCTCTTTTAGGCCTATTGTTCTGTTGCACTAAATTTATATTTTTCATAGAAACTAAATTATAAGTATATGCTTACAACACAGTGTCTTTGGCTTTCGCTCCCCCTGTCTGAATACCACAACTGTATGTCAGGATATACATGTTATTTTGAAAGCCAGTTGTAGAATTGGGAAAGTGGGTGCCAATAAAGGACAGCTGGATTTTCACATTGTATTGAAAAACAGAATGACAGGCAACAGGAAGAATCTGAAACTGATATTAAATTTCAACCTATCTGCATGTTAGACATGTCAACATATTTCTCTTACTAGATGCAGAACCCAGATACATTATCTGCAATGTCAAACCCGAGGGCTATGCAGGCTTTGCTACAGATTCAGCAAGGCTTGCAGACTCTTGCAACAGAAGCACCTGGACTTATACCTGGGTAAGAATGGTTTGAGATATTTTTTTAAATTTTTACAGTTTGTGATTTAACTAAGTTCATATATCTCATTAATATATTATGCTGGTTGCATCATCAGAGTTTGAATTCTAAGATTGCAATGCTAACCTGGAGTTAAATCGGCACAGTTAAGTCAGCAAAGCAAACACCGTAAAGTGCATTTGGACCACTTTTGGAGTCGGGGAGAATGGTGCACGTCTGTGTGCTGGCCTCTCTGACTCCGAGAGCGGTCCAAACATACTTTACTGTGTGTCTTGGGCCAGCCAGTCTTTGCTGGTCTAATTCTGCTGGCCTCACTCCAGGTTAGGAATGCACTCTGAGAAACTAATGTTCCCTACTTCTTGTATAGCGTTTTTTCTCCTAAAGTTCTCTCCCTTGGCTCATTAGTTTCCTACAATTTTCATGGTTTCTTTGGCTGTGCAGTAAGAGACTAGATAACTAATGGTGTAATCTGAGAAGCCTAAACGAAGAAGTTCCACCAGGTTAGGATTGCGCTCTAAGTCATCTAATAATCTTTAATAATGGTATGCTTTAAAATGTACATTTTTCTGAAGTATTTGGTTTAGATTCTTTTGTGGTTTAGACTCATTTTTGGTACTTGTTGGTGTTAAAAATGAAATTCCTAATTGAGCATTTCATGGGGGAAAATTGGGGCATACTTCTTAACTTTGAGCTGTAAGCTGATAACCTGAATTTTTTTCTTATCTTAGATTGAATGCTGGTATAGCTGGATTAGGAAGCGCTGGATTAGGAAGCGCTGGATTAGGAAGCACAGGCATTCCTACTGGGACAACAGTGCCCACTTCTGTTCCAAGTGAAAATACAAGTCCAACATCAGGAACAGGTGAAACTGGACACCAGCAGTTTGTTCAGCAGATGTTGCAGGCACTTGCTGGAGCAAATGCTCAGGTAAAATAATGTGTGGCTACTCTTTGATTTGCCTAGTGCAATTTTATTTGTATTTGTCTCAGTGAAATAAGTGATTATAATAAATAGCTGGAAGCACATTCTAATACGTCATCTGTGAATGAGCTTGCTGCTAAAAAGCTGTGGTTTTCAGTATGGGATGGTGAAGTAATAGCATAATCTTCCAAACTCTTGCTTAGGGCCATCTTACATCCACATCAGGCCATTGACTATGAAGGGCAAGGGTCCCCATTCCAATGGGCAACATGGTTGGTTTTTTACTCTTGCTTTCAGTGCCAAGTACTGTTGTGATTTTAAGAATTTGAAGCTAAAAGGTAGTCATATGAGGCCTGGTAAGTAAAACTTACAGGAAGTAATGCAAATCCCCGAAACCCCATTTGGAAATCTCATTGCTGTTTCCATATCCTTAGAATGAAGGTGGAGTGTGGGGAAGTATCATCTTTTCATAATAATTTTCTCAGGCAACTACAGTAATTCAGCATTTCTTATTTCAAAGAGTGAAGGGTGTTCTAGTTTTGGCTCACTGTATGTCAGGTGTGTGTGTGTACAGAATAACATGGATACATTCTCTGTTTTTAGCAACTACAGAACCCCGAAGTTAGATTTCAGCAACAACTGGAGCAGCTCAGTGCAATGGGCTTTTTGAACCGTGAAGCAAACTTACAAGCTCTAATAGCAACAGGAGGTGACATCAATGCAGCCATTGAAAGGCTACTGGGTTCCCAACCTTCATAGCAACATTTCTGAAACTTGAAAAATGTAATTTATTTTTGATAACAGCTCTTAAATCTTTAAAATACCAGCTTTATTTCATTCTGACTCTTGGGAATTGTCTTGTTCTAACTAAACCCAGTCTGATGCATTAAGGTGGAGTGCAGTAGTTTTCTTCGAACAGTGGGAATCAATGCTTTTTCACTTGGTTGTTGCATGCATCAAACACTTCTTCATTCTGCATTTATTGTGATTTTTTTTAAAGAAAAGGAAATCTGCATCCAGTTGGGTGACCAGGTTTTATCTGACCTTCAGCTGTCCAGTTTAGTTGCTTCTTAAACATTAGCCTTTGATAGTAATTTATGTAGAATACAAATTAAAGAGGAAACTAATCGAAGCTATGATTTGTGGGTACATATTGCTTATTATGACTTGGCATGTCTTTCTTGCTAGCAAAGTGCTGTAAGATTTATACCACTTGAATTAGTGATGATTCTTGCTTTTATCTCAACAAAGCATATGTACATGGAAACAGATTTTTTTCCCCAGAAAACACATTGCAGGAGTATAAAACCTCTCCAAAGCCAGAATAAACACACAAGTCATCTCCAATGTAGTAGAATCTTACAGCATCTTTAGCAAGCAACTCCTAGCAGAAGTGCTTGGGCAAATTATTTTAAAATACTAGGATTGCTGACCTGATCTTGACATCTTACCTGTACAGAAACCTTGCATTGTAACATTTGTCTCAATATTCACAAGGATTGATTGTAAATTACTTCATCTTTGTGTGAACTGAAGGAGCATAGCTGTTTGCTCTACAACTGCTTTTGCCTAAAGCTCTTTGGCTTTATCCCTTTGAGATTCTAACTTGCATTATAATTTGTAATTGGAAGCATACTTTCACTGACCCTGTCATGTGATACTCTTAATTACTTTTAACCACCATGTAAAAATACTGTATATCTTTTGGGTTTTTATTGGTAGTTATTTCTCTTGTGCACAGGTAATAAATGAATTAAACTTCTTTGTGAGCAACTTGTTTCAAAGTCATTTTATTGCAATGGTTCTCAAACATTTTAGCACTGGGACCCAGTTTTAGAATGACAACCTGTCGGAGACCCACTGAAAGGGATATCATGGCCAGATATGCTGTCGTTGTGACACCAGAGCCACTGTTTTCCTGAGAATTCAACAAGTTGGGTTATTCCTCAGACATTTTCCAATAGCAAAGTGAATCAGACTGAAAGCCTATATACAACCTTGACACAAGCAAAATAACCCCACAGCCCTTGCCCGTCCAATGTCCCATCTTCCCATATTTTCAGTGATGGCTGTGCTAGGTGCTATACAACCTACCTTAAATTGGCTCATGACCCACCTAGTGGGTCCCAACCCACAGTTTGAGAACACTGTTGTTAGAATGGCTAAATTCAAAGCACCATCAAACTTGAGAGTGTTACTGTTTAGGTTATAGAAATGACTTCTAAACACAAACTGCTGAGCAGGGGGGGAACTGGACTAAATCTGACATCATTACCATGAGACTGGTTCCCTTCACAGAAGTGAACTTCTCCTATTCTGCCAAATCTATGTTGACTGCTACTGAGAGTGCAAGCCTAACCTGGACTTGGGAAGGCCCAGTTAGGCCGGCACAAGGGCCACCGTAACGCATGTTTGGACCACTCTTTGAGTCAGGGAGAATAGTGCACATCTACGTGCTGTCCTCCCTGACTCTGAGAGTGGTCCAAACATACTTTACAGTGGCCCTTGTGCCAGCCAAACTTTGCTGGCTAACTGTGCCAGCCTAACTCCAGGTTAGGATTGCACCCTGAGAAACTAACGAACATTCCCTATTTCTTGCATAGCATTTTTTCTCCTAAAGTTCTCTCCCTTGGCTCATTAGTTTCCTACAATTTTCATGGTTTCTTTGGCTGTACAGTAAGAGTAGGTAACTACTGGTGTAAACTAAGAAGCCTAAACTGAGAAGTTCCACCTACAGCTGTTTACCCAGATAGCTGTGACTTGGATGAGGCATTTTGCTGGCTTTATGACCTGACTTGGTCATAGGATGGATCTATAACCCAACTGAGCCTAGATTACGTTTAAGGACAAATGCAATCATACTCAAGAATGTTGTGATTTGGTGTTCTCAGTCAATTTCTGCATAGTCAGTTCCACCTGCTTCACTGGGGATTGCAGGGCAGGGTGTGGTGATGGCTGGAAAGCTTAACGGCCTGAGTAAGTACAGATAGCAACCACTGAGTGAAGACATTAGGAAATTACGTTGCTTTTACCGGTTGTCTGTAATTTGCTTGCTTGTATCTTCACTAAGATCCACACCTGGGTATGTGTAGTACCCAAGCCTGCTTGTTCTGTTCTATGTTATTCAGCAGCCCATCCTCTTCCATTTTTGTGTGTGGTTAAACTCTCAACAGGTGGCTGTTGTCAATTGAACTTGACCAGAGTTTCTTGCTCCAGTCTTCCTTAACAGTGGCTATGCACTACAATCTAGGTTTTGGGAAAACTTGTGACTGGGTGGATTCCAATGGTCTATTTGTCTCACTTTTGCCTTGTGGTGGCAGCAGAGTATACCAATTTCAACCCAGCATGGGGAAGGAGGCGGGAACGGAGGCAATGCCACCAGGGCCCCTTCACCAATCACCAATAGTGCTCATGCAACAAGTACCATCCCATGGCATCATCCCTGTTCCTCCTCAACCCTAAGACTTGCTGATCTTGCCCCCTCCCCTCAAAAGCCATTGTTGAGAGCCAGTGTACTGTCAGCAAGGTGTGTGGGGTACAGTGCAAGGAGGACGGGATTACTGGGAACTGCTAGGGCAAGTATTGCTTTGCTGTAGTTTCTTGGTATTCCTCTCCCCATGCAGCCTCTCTACTTTTGCCATAGATGCTCTGACTCAGGAATGTTGGGGTTCAGGAGGAAGGGAGCAGAGAGAATGGCTGTGCTAGCAGAACTGTGAATGCTATCAGTTAAAACTGTTGGATGATTTAAGATGGAAGAGATGCAAATGACTGGGGAAGGGGGAATAGCAATACACACTGGCAGAATTTCTCCTTAGAAAAGTTATGTCTTATGAACCCAATGGGGGGCTAAAGAGCAGTTTCAAGGATGGCTGAAAAAGGTGATTGGATTTGAATCTCCCAGAACATAATTTATCAGTGGTTCCCAAATGGTGGGTCAGGACCTACCAGTTTGTTCCAAGCCAATTTCAGGTGGGTTGTGAAGCACTTAGAGCAGCCATATTGAAAATATGGGAAGATGGGGTGCTGGAAAGGGGGAGGGCTGTGTGGTTGTTTTCCTTGTATCAAGGTTGTTAACAGGCTCTTTTCTTTCTGATTAACTTTGCTATTAGAAAATAGCTGAGAAATAACCCAACTTATTGCTGCATTCTCAGGAAAGCAGCAACCTCTGGCATCACAATGACAGCGCATTTGGCCGTGACATCACTTCTGTTGGGTCCAGTCATTCTATAAAGTGCGTCCTGATGTTAAAAAAAATTTGAGAACCACTATTCTAGATGGTTCTCAACTATATTCTACATCATGTAATCTTATTGGTGAGTAGGAGTTTCTGCCTTAGTACAACAGGTTGCTTAAATGATTTTCTTTTTAGGGTGACCATGCAATGGCCACTTGAACTTTGACTATGTTACCTATAAGGTACAGTATTCTTAGGTCTGAATTGCCAAATGGCTTATGGAGATGTAAAAATGAAAGCAGTACAATTTTTTTAGACTACATGTCTGTATCTCGATACATATAAGGGAAACTTATTGGGTATGTGTAAAAAAATGGAATTCTTACCAGATAATCTCCTGTTCTGGGAAAGGAAGGTGGGGCATTTGAAGACCACATAGGTATGCTCTTCCTACGGAAAGGCAGAGTCGGATGTCTTTGTCGCCGCCTCTTCCAGGGGAAGGGCATCTCCAGGGCCCCAATCCAATACGAAAGCTGGAACCTAGAAGCCCTCCATATCCTTGAACTAATAGTGATAACTATAACTTTTCAAACACAACTCTTTAACTATGTAGAAGAAGAGAAGATGGAAGTAAATTGAGCAACACGGGAGAGAGGGATACCCGGGATAGCTCCAACTACCCTTGTTAGTCCCCCCATTAGCATCATCCCGACACCGATCCGCAAGTGGTGGGTCGAATGCCCCACCTTCCTTTCCCCAGAACAGGAGGTTCTCTGGTAATAATTCAGTTTTCTCTGAGGAAGGAAGGTGGGGCCTTCGAAGACCACATGGGATGTGTCAAAGCCTTCTCCCTCCCGGATAGGTGGCAGATAGGTCAAAGCCTTCTGCCACCCGGATAGGTGGCGGCTAAGGAAGTACCACCCTCTGAAGCACCCTTCATCCAAAGGATGCTTGTGCAGAAGCAGCCATGTCAATTCTATAATGCCTCGTGAATGTATTGGGTGAGGACCATGTGGCTGCATTACAAATATCAGACAGGGAGTGTACTCCCTCAAACACCGCTGAAGCAGCTGCTCCCCTTACTGAGTGAGCTATCTCCCGATGGGGGTGTCTTTTCCAAGGCTTCATACGCTGTCTTAATGGCATCTTTGAGCCAATTAGCCAGTGCTCGTCTGGATACTTTTCTACCCTCTTTATGCCCCTGACGCCCTATAAAGAGTGCATCAGTAAGCCTGAAGGGTGATGTCCTGTCTATGTAAAAATGCAAAGCCCTTTGCACATCCTAGGAGTGCCACTGGCGTTCCATTGGATGCTGAGGATGAGGGCAAAAGGAAGGGAGTACCAATTCCTGTTGTCTATGGAACAACGTGTTTATTTTAGGAATGAAAGCAGGATCGGGACGCAGCAGCACACGATCCCTATGAAAAAATGCAGAGATTGGGATTAATAGATAAGGCCCCAATCCCTGACACTCTTCTCGCCGAAGTGACAGCCATCAACAAAGTTTTTTGGCGTTAGAAATTTTACGGGGACTGAAGCCAATGGTTCAAATGGAGCTTGCATGAGGCCTTTTAAGACAATATGGAGGTCCCAACTCGGAAACCTGTGTACTGTAGGTGGGTTAAGTAACGCCACCCCCTTCAAAAACCGCTTGATGTGCAGATGCGTCAAGATGCTGACCCCATTACCTGCTCCTAAAGTGGTGTTGATGGCTGCCACCTGCCTGCGTAAGGTGCTAGTGCTTAGACCCATCTACAAGCCCTCCTGCAAAAAGTTCAAGACCTGATTAATGGACGGATTTTTAGCTTCTACTCCTCGGTCCCCACACCATTGCTGGAATTTACACCATGTTGAGTTGTAAATGCGTCTGGTGGACTCCCTCTTGGAGGCAAGGAGGGTTTGCATGACCTTATCAGAATAACCACATTGTTCTAATGCCTCCCGCTCAACCTCCATGCTGTCAATTGCAGAAGGCGTGGCTGAGGATGACGTATGGGACCCTGGATGAGAAGGTCTACTCTGTCTGGAAGGCGCCACACTTCTCCCAGAGTCATGCCTAGCAGAGATGAAAACCAAGGTCTCCTGGGCCACGGGGGCTATTAGAATGATTTCCGCCTTGAGATTCCGAATCTTTTTGAGGAGCACTGGTAGAAGCTGAGTGGGAGGAAAGGCATACAGAAGCCCCTCGGGACCTCAGGAGCTGTGTGTTGGTTGGCGTGGCAAACAGATCCACTATTGGTTCCCCCATCCTGCTGACCACCTGTTGGAAGACCTCCGGATGGAGCTGCCACTCTGAGTTGGAAGTTGGCGACTCAGCCAGTCTGCCGTCACGTTTTTTGCCCCCGCCAGGTGTTCAGCCCTGATCGAGAGGACAAAACGTTCCGCCCAAATGAAGAGGCGCGATGCTTCATTCATCAAGAGGCACGATGCCTGTGATTTTGTTCCCCCCTGCCTGTTGATATAGGCCTTGGCCGTCATGTTGTCGGTTCGCACCAACACATGAGCCCCTCGGACCCGGGACTGGAAATGAAGGAGGGCCAGACAGATGGCTCTGAGCTCGAGCCAATTTATGCTTTGAGCCGCCTCCCGTTCCGACCACACCCCCTGGGTCCATTCCTCCTGTAAGTGGGCCCCACAACCCACCAGGCTGGCATCCGTAGTGAGGACCAGCCTGCTGGGAAGGTCTAATGACAGCCCCTGTGCCAATCTGCCCGGAAACAGCCATCAGTCCAAGCTGTTCAGTAGTTCGGGTGAAAGCTGTACTTGGAGGTACTTCTGTACCTTCTTTTCTATCTGTTCCAGAAATGGTGAAAGAAATTTTTGCAAAGGACGGAGTCTGAACCTGGACCAAGCCACTATGTCCTGGCAGGACACCGTGAGGCCCAGCAGTCTGGCCACGTCCATGACGTCCCTCTGTCTCGCACCCCTTACCTGGGACAGTGCATTGAGCAGTGAAGTCTGCTGGTCCAGAGACAGAGAGGATTGGAAGGTCAGGGTATCCAACTGGAGACCGAGGTGGTTTAAAGTTTGTGTGGGTGACAGGGAACTCTTTTCCCTTTTGACCACAAAACCGTGGTCTCTCAGGCACCTGAGTGTCAAATTTGTGTGCTGCACCGCCTGTACCCTCGACGATGACCGAATTAAGAGGTCGTCGAGGTACGGATAAAGGGCGATGCCCTGGAGGTGCAGATACGTCACGAGGTTCACCATAAACTTGGTGAAGACCCTCGGAGCAGCACTCAGTCCGAATGGCATGGCCCTGTACTGAAAATGTAGGTGACCATAGGCAAAACGGAGGAATTGGCTGTGCCGATTCAAGATGGGAACATGTAGGTAGACTTCGGACAGGTCTACAGAGGTGAGAAAGTCCCCCCTCTCCAGAGCTGCCACCACCGACCGCCAGGTCTCCATCCTGCACATCCGCTTCCTTAGGAAGCGGTTCAATCACTTCAGATCCAGAACAGTTCTCCAGTCCCTGTTCTTTTTGGGGATCAGGAACCAAATCGAGTAGACCCCCCCTCCGCTTTGGGAGTGAGGAACCAGCTCAATTGCCTGGATCTGAAGCAGGTGCCGAATGGCCTGCATTCTCAGTTGATGCCGCACCAGATCCCTGGAAAAGGGAACCTTCCACCACCTCGTGGGTGGTTTCTGGACAAACTCCAGGGCGTAGCCCCGAGAAACTGTCCACAGCACCCAGGCGTCTGATGTTATATTGGACCAGCACCCGGCGAATGAACGAAGACGACCCCCAATTGGAGTGTGGTCTCCGCTCACCAAGTCAGCCATTTTTGTGATCCTTGGGCGATCGAGAGGAACTCAATTGATCTGAACCACCTGATTTGCTTTTTGGGAAACCTTTGCCCCTGTTCCACTTAGGCTTGAAACGAGGTGCAAGGTCCCTAGCTCTGGAGAAACCTGGGGAACAAAAGAACTGCTTTTTAAATTTAGGAACTTCCTTCTTCCCCAAGGGTAGCACTTTCTTTTTGTCTTTGTTTTCCACGAGCAGTGGCTCCAGGGCCTGCCCGAACAATTTGCCTCCCTTAAATGGGATACTTACCACCCGTGTGAGAGAAGCAGAGTCCCCCTCCCACTGGCGCATCCATAGGCTACGCCTCACAACCACATTAGATGCTATGGCACACAACTGTATGGTATCAAAGGAAGAATCCGCTGCAAAAGCAGCCGCTAGCGACATCTTTTTAAGTTTGCTCTTTGCTTTCTTAGAAAGTTTTTTCTCTGAACTCATCTCCTCTGCCCATACATATGAGGCCCTGGCCATGATTGAATTGGCTGCAGCAGCCCTAAGAGCCAAAGTGGTGGCTTCAAAGTTCCGTTTGAGGAACCTGTCGACCTTCCTGTCTGTGGCATTTTTAGGTCCCCCTCCCCCTCTGAAGAAATCACAGCAGTAGAGGAGAGGGCCACCACGGGGGAATCCACCAGAGGCACCGCCAACCTTTGCATGGTCAAATCAGGTAGAGAGTAGTGCTTGCCCCACAGTTTAGACTTGTGTTTTGGCATACTGGGAGAGTTCCATTCAGAGTCCAGAACCTGCTGGAACTCCTCTGGAAAAGGAACAGTAGCTGGTTTTTGAGGACCCTGTAGGAACAGCTTATTGGATTTCTTTTTAGCTGTTTTGTCCTCAGATTGTTTCCCCTCAGCCTCAACCAGTTCAAGGGCTTGAGAGGCCTTAACCACCATTCTTTGAAAAAACTCTGGAGGAAAAAGCCTATCTACAGACTGAGATGGCTCTCCCTCTTCGTCATCCTCCCCAGAAAGTTTGCCCTCCTCCCACTCAGACTCAGACGATGAGGATAGGGAGGTGGTGATTTCCTTAAGCCTAAGCTTAGATTTCCTGGGAGGCCCCCTCTTTTTTCCTTTGGTTTTACGAGACTGGTAGGATAAACCGTCCTCACTATTGGAACCCAGAGAGAACTCAGAGACAGAAGATTCACTGGGGGAGGATTTCTGTCTCTTGCGTTTCTTAGACTGAGCCGAGATTGAACATGCCTGGATAATGTCTCTCACGTGCTCTTGGAAGGCAGAATTAACTGCCTCTTTAACCAGGCAGTCGATGTCAGGCTTATTAGATTTTTTGAGTTTTTTCCCCTTCTTGCTCTCAGGTGGAACTGATGGGACAGACACAGAAGTTCCCTCCCCACCTGACGCCCCTTCCCCAATACTTTCCTCAGGCACCTCTCCGGATCGCTCCATAGCTGACAAGAAAGCGCGGGAAGCGACTCTGGTTCCAAAATGGCCACAGGGAGGTGTGCGCTGCAAATGGAAGTTGTGGGTTGCCTCAGAGGCCACGAGGTGATGGAGGAACGAGAGGAACCCGCGCCGCTAATCGGGTGAGCGAACGCGGACACGGGCCCTCTCCGAGCGTACTTTCAATAGACGCGTGCGAACTGCCTGATAATCGGCGCTCTGCACGCTAAAAATAGAACGCGTGGGCGGCGCTCATCTGCGGCCTCTGCTCCGACCTTTTCAGGCTGTCTAGGCCTGCGCCCCACTGCCATATGCTCTGCTGCTGCCCTCGACCCCCAGACGCTGTCCTGGCTGGGAGGGAGGGATGGAATACCAGGCTTGGATGGGGGGGGAAGAAGGAAGGAAGGAAGGTAGGATCTTTGAAGAGACGCAGAGCCCTCAAATGAGCTCTGAAGCGACGTCCAACTGCTCTGAAGGCAGAGCTGGACTGGGGTCCTGGAGATGCCCTTCCCCCGGAAGAGGAGGCGACATCAAAGACAACTCTGCCTTTCCATAGGAACAGCATACCCATATGGTCTTCGAAGGCCCCACCTTCCTTCCTCAGAGATTAGGTTTTAAAAAATAACACCACAAGAGGGCACTCTTCATTTGCATTTCAATGAGCCTTTTCTGTAGACTGAATATGCATCTTCAGAATTTAGCCTGACACAACTGTTTCAACAGTAGCTGCTGTTTTGGGAAGTGTTGAAAGATTTGAATTGGAACATAGTCAAAAGAGACAGGCTGAACTAAAGGAAATCAATTGTATCATTTCTAGAATCATTGTCCTCTAGGAAAGCAATCTGTGCCAAGTGCCAGTGTCTGCTGCCATAGTCCTGCTATCATGGCCCAGTTCAGCCACCATCGTGTGCACTGGTTTGTTGGGATGTACAGCAGCCTTGGGCTTCTGCATACTTTCCTCCTTCACCTGTGTAGGGTTGTATGCCAGGCATTTCAGCACATACTAATGTCTCCTGCAGGGGTTTTATTTTCCTTTAAAACTAGCCATATAGCATACTTCAGTATTTTCCAGGCAGAATGACTTAGTGCTTGTTAATAAAATCACAGCTGTGAATCAAGTTCCTAATGAGAGCTGCTGCTCATGTCAGAATGACCTGAGTCAGTGGTTCCCAAATGCCTGCTTGGCCCTCGGGAACCCTGTAAGCCTGCATGGGCAGGGGCAGCAAACATAAGCTCCATGATTGTGCTGCTGTAGGGAAGGATTTTTTTTAACTTGCTGGGGGGGGGGTTGCCATGGCTCTCTGAAGGGTCTGGGATGCCTGTCACCCTTCGGCCAGCCCTCAGATGCTTGGAAAACATTAAAAAAAAACACTTCTTGTTTCAGAAGTGTTTATTTCCTTTTGACAGCATTTCCATGCCTGTGGAGGAAACTGCAGACTCCCCTGAACCTCTGGAGAGCCACAGTGACACCCCCCCCCCAAGTAAGTTTTGAAAAAATCCTTCCCTGCCTGGCAGCAGCACAATCATGGAGATTGCATTGTTGCCCATTTCTGGGCCATTCCCCTTAAAGAGACTGGCCCTTTTCTGGTTCCCCTGGTGATTTGCCACCTAACTATTAGAGGTGGTAAGCATGGATTGTCTAATTGGGGGTGATAGCAGATGTTAAGATCAAGTAAGAACAAAATTAGTGACGATTTCAAAGACTAACTGAACTCAACACCCTATACCAGTGGCCAGGCCACTATGTCAAGATTAGGGGACACAATGAGCCTAGGCTGGTATATTGTATATAAAACTGTTGAAAACTGTAACCTACAAATAGCAGCTAAAATATAAAATCAAAGATTAACAAATAAGAACTACAGCAGACCCTCCCAATATCCCCAACTCACTCCCCCACCCTACCCACCACCAAAAGCTATTTGAAATAAACAAGTTTTATATGCCACTATAATTTTTTTCTACTACTGGCACAAAGAGGACTTGGGAGTGAGTTCATCCCCAAACCGCAAGAGATATTGCAAGGATAAAATTGCCCATAAGCTTTTGGCTTACATTTTTTTTATTTTTATAGTTTTTCAAGTTCTCAAGGCACTATTATGTGTTTAAAAAGCTGGATCTAAATCCCAGTTTGTGCAAATTAAGACATGAAAAATACATTGTATTTTGTATGAAAATGTATGAAATAAACATTTCAAAACAATGGAGTATTTAATTTGGTGTCAACCACACAGTTATACATCAAAATTTATTTCTTAATCAAATGGAAAATTACAGGAAAGGCAACAAATTTCATGTCAGATGGTCATATAATCCAGAGACCAACCTGAACAATATCAACATAAATGCCTAATGTGCGCTTCAATTTCACTTATGATTTCTGAAACAGGCTTTTCCAGACTAATCTCAATATAGTTTTCTGGTGGTGATGGAGGTTCAAGAGTATCAAACTGGGACTGTAGTAACTCAAGGGGCATAAAATGTCCTCTCCTTTTTCCTAGACGGCTCGCAATGAGGTCCATAGGGCCAGCTAAGTGGACAAAAAGGATCTTTCGTGGAGCAGGCCCTGCTTGCTCCTTCAGCTGACCATGTGCACCAGCCTCTCCATTTTCCAGAATGCATCTATACCTTTTTTTCAAAGCTGAGCAGGCAACAATTGCATTTTGTCCAGATTCATGTTCCCTACAAAAAGAAGGAAATATCAATACCTGTACATTCAGTAGAATGCCATTTATTTATTCCATTTAATTAGAAATGGGCTTATACCTCCAGCCCTCCAAGACTGCATCACTTTGGAATACAGGTTATAGTTTTGACAAGGAGTCTTGGAAGTGTACTCAATCCCCCCCCCCCATCATGTGTAATTCTTCCATCTGCACTGAAGTGGTATAGTCTGGGGGGGGAAGTACTGTGAAATTCTCATGTGTTTGGCTATCCGGGTCTCCAGAATCCAAGCCATACACTCTTTTCCATTGGCTTTCTACTAGTGTGCTCTTATTACAGGCAATAATTCTCCATGTGTAAATTATATGAATGTGTACGTATTTTGTTCCTCCTAACAAATGGTGTAAGGCACTGAAGATCTGCTACTTTATCACTGGGTAATACACACAACCTGGCTTCACCCTTCTTGTTGCAGCAGCTTTTTCACCTGGACTTGCCAGATACTTTCATATTTCTTTGTAAACCTTTAGGGATGACAAACTTGCTTTCTATATTTTTGTGTTCAAACAAAACTAGGAATCTTAGGCATGCTGAGTTCCATGCCTAGTTTCCATTTTTTTGGTGCTTATGTGTACAGCGGCAGAAGCCACACAAGACTAATTACAAGTCATCATGATCTGAGCCAGACATTCCCTTACCTCATTAATATATCATGCAAGTGGCAAAGCCATGGAATCCTGTCCTAAAAAATAAAGACAAGAACACTTAAAGCTGCTGTGCCATTTCACCTGAAAGAAAACTTGTAACACAGTTGCAGAGACTTTTCAAGCTCCCTCAAGTTTTTTCCCCATACGTACACCATGACAAATTCAATAAAAATGATTGATTAGCTTCTTGATGCAATCCAATTTAAGCCTTACATTGCCTGCAAGTTTTTTTGCTTAGCATCAACTAGATACTCAAAACTTCACCTTTCCATTTAGTTCATGTTAGTAAGTTTTATAAATTACATCTTGAAAAGCTTTGGGGATGAGAGATAAGTCATTACTACTAAGCTCTTGTCTTCCCCTCTTTCAAGTAGGCATTCAGTTTCATATCACCAATTTAAGCAGGAAATCATTATATACCTCTGGCAGGAGATACCCCCAGGAGTTAGGGAATGGTATCAGCAATGGCCCCTTGTCCAGGTAAACTAGGGATTACATGGTTAACCCCTAAGGTCTTTGCAAGCCTCAGGAGCACAAGCTGCAGGCTGTTAAAGGCTCTGGCTCTGAAGGGAGGTTAGCACAGGTGCAGATGGGTGTGGCTGATGAATTAAAGCCTACCCACTGACTGGCTGGCCTCAGTATAAACCTGGAGGCAGAGGCTGGATAGGTACTAGAGGATAGTACCTGGGAAGGTGCTGCATAAGGACCTTGGTAAGGTGCAGGATAGATGGATGACTGGACGGGATGGCCTGATGGATGGATTGCTAGACTGGCTAAGGTAAGCTCACTGTGGGGAACTGTTGTATGTCTGGCACACCCCTGGAGCCACCAAATGGAAGAGGCAGTTGCGGCTTGGGTATGCTGACTGCCTATTGTTTAGTGGTGGGGTTTGTTTGGAGCTAAGCCAGTGATGAGGGCAGTCTGGAGGAGGCTGACCAGCCAGTGATTCCAAACAAAGCTGCTAAAAGAGAAGAGGCCCAGTGGGTGACTGAACCCCCTTCCTCTTGCATATCTCTGAGGCTGCTCTGTGGGGAGACTAGTTAGCCTAGTGTGGGCATTAGGACCCTTGGGGAGGCCCAGCAGGGAATTTGGCGGAACAACCTCTGGCATTAATACAAGCTTTCTGGTGCAGCTTTAACAAACAGGAACAGAAAACAAAGATAAAAACCCTCACTTATAAAAAAGCTTTTGAAAAAAAAAAAAAGTCCAGGCATCCTTCATGAGGCCTCTCAATTGATCCATGTACAAATAATATGGTACTATGCACTCCCATTGGGATTGTCTGTAGGCACTACTATCAGGAAGGTCTGGTCTAAACAAGTCACTGCATGGAGTAGAATGAAACACAAATATAAATGATACTCTTAACAGTGAGTAAAACAAAGTCCTGGGATGAAAATGTGAAATGCATAGTCAAGTAGAAAACAGTAATACATGCATGCCTTGCTATCTGCTGGGGTTCTGTTCTGGACCCCCAAAATGGATACCTGAAATACTGATAGCAAACTGAATACTGGGGATGCCTTTTTAAAGATAGGAGAACATCAGTGGTTTTGCTACAACAAGGTAAAAAAAGAAGTTAAAAAAAGATTTGTTTAATGTTCCTCTATTTTTAAAATAGCTGTCTGTGGATAAATGAAACAGTGGATACCAGGGCACACTTGTACTGAACTATGCATGACACAATATTCAGTTGTGGTTGCCAGCTTCTGAGCTGGGTCCAATAACTGGGTCTTCAACAACTGCTTCATCTGAAGAACTTAATAGTTGATAATTAAGCTAATGCTTCCCCAGCATATCAAACAGGTGAAAGTTAAAAGCAATGGTGAAGGCCAAATGATGTTTTCCTGGCCATGCGACAACTCAATAAGCCTGTGGTTTCAATGGTTTTTCAGCTGATGGCTTCCTTGATCTACTGGGCCATTTGTCAGGACTCCCCAGTAGGGCTACAATCCTACACAACGTATAGGGCAGCGGGTTCTTTGAGAGGATTCCACAGATTCCCTGACTGGTTTTCACCATTCCCCAGGGAGCCACAGCTCAATTTGGGAACAACTACAATAAGCAATTAATTTTCAAAGAATTCGGGAGCTTTAAACAGTTTTCTGAGTAATACCTGGTCGTTAAGAGGTATTCCTTCTGCCATTTTCTTTCTGTTCTCTTCTGGATGATAGTCATCACCATCATAAAATTTCCATCCTAGCTAAAGAGGAATCATAATGATGGATTAGTTTAGCCTAAACATTAATTTTGCAACAATAAAAAAATACGAATGTGCATTGGATCCCTGCATCACAAAACGAGTCACTGTAAATAGTGACACAATCATGTTTCCCATACTATGTAATGTTTTCCAAGCTATGTAATTATGGGGGAAGGAATAGCATCTAATGGGTAGTGTCTACTTTCTTGTAGTCAAAACTGCATTTTATGATAGCATCATATACTGTACCGATTAGTGATTCAAGGCTGGTACAAGCTACCTTATCTGCAAATTGAAAGTATTCATGTATAATGGAAATATAGACTTTGTTTGCAGTTCTTTTAGTTGCTGTTCCAACACAACAGAAATTGTTGCAAGGTTAAGAGTATTTCTGAAAGCAGGAATAGTGTGGTGGATGAACTGACATGCCAACAAAATCAATGCAAATATTGTACATCATGTTGTAGAGCAGAGCAATCATATGGGCAATTTCTTTAATATCTGGATCCCATGAAATGACCAAACTTTGGCATGCAGCTATTGTGTTATATGCCCTTAACAAACACTAGCAAAAAATGAAATTTCTAGGTCCAATTCAAGGCCTTTGAATTGGCCTTTAAAGCCCTTCCCAGTTTGGGACCAAGTTATCTAAAGGACTGCCATCTCCCATACATTCCAGCCCACATACTTAGGTCATCTGAGGGGGCTCTCCTTCAAGTGCCACCTTTGCCAAGTTAGAGAGATGGTGGCATGGCGGCGAGCCTTTTCTGTGGTGGCTCTACAATGGAATTGCCTTCTGGGGGAACTAAGAACCTCCCCCTCCCTCATGGCCTTTCAGCAGGGTCTCAAAACATTTTTGTTTCATCTCACATTTGTGTAATGTGCTGTCCATTGTAGTCTGTCGTTACCTGCCCCCGCTTTAAAAATAAAGTAGTTTTATACATTGTTCTACATTTGCTCCTGCAAATGGAAAGGCAGGATAAAAAAGAATAAGCAATTTAATTTAAATAAGAATGTCTATGCAAAAAAGGCAACAAATATATAAACGATGCATAAACTGTACCTTATCAGCTAGATGTGAGCCTATAGTGGATCTATAAAACAGAACAAAGTACAAAATCTACTTTCAGAGAGCAAATTGAGGTAAGTAGCAAGATGCTAGGAAAAAACATACTGAAATAAGATGATTATACTGAATTAAAGTAAGTCAAATCTTTTTCCCCATGTTTATAACTAATGGAACATAATTACAGAAATAGCTGTGCTCACATGCAATTCCTATTCATTTAATAGGATATAAGCAGAGACTATTGATTGGTGGACAATAGCCAAAAATAGCTTATTTATTTTCGCGTTTATATACAATCCTCCCTCTGAGAAGCCTAGAGCTGTGAACCTAATTTCTCCTACTCCTTTTATCCTCGCCACAATACTGTACAGTAAGTAAGGTTGAAAGACCTTGTGCAAGATCTCCCAACAAGTGGTACATAAGACCTTTACGACTACTGTGTGTCCTGTATAGTTATCCACATACAACCATATATATTTCTCAAAAATAGGTATCTATTCGGATAATTTCCTGTACACACAAGCACGTTATTTTATCTAATCAAGATAAGATTTTTTTATTGAATTTGTATCAGTTCTTATTACCATTATTGTTTTATAGTCTCACTACGAGAGAGCTAGCATAGTATCGTGCAGTGTTATTCAAGCTGCGGGTTGGGACCCACTTGGTGGGTTGCGGAAAGCTGGGAGCAGCCATCTTGGAAACTGCAGACCTTATTCTTGCTATATTCCTTTTGTGGATCTTAACAGTTTGAATTTTTAACTGAGGGTTTTTTAAATTGGTTTTTAGTTCAGTGCTTTTACATCCTATTTTGTCCTAATCTTGCTTTCTGTCAGGGATGTTTCATGGTTGTACATTTGCTGCAATCCAAGAATGCCAATTTACATTTTAGGAGTATAATTTTATTATGTTACAATAACAGCACTTCCCATTTGATGATGTCACTTCCTGCCACAATATCCCTTCCAGGTTAATTACATCCCTTCTGGTGGGTCCTGACACGAGGGCCATTCTAAAAAGTGTGTTCCGGTCTAAAAAGTTTGAATACCACTGGTATAGTGATTAAAAGACTGGGCTGTAAACAAGCACAGAGTTCAACCGTTATCTCTGTCACAAACTCAACAGCCTTGTGTCCTTTCACTTCCTGTCTACCATATGGGGATAATACCAACCTCCTTTACATGTATGAATTACTGCAACCATTTATGTGAAGTGCTTTGAACATGCAACCATTTATGTGAAGTGTGCAGCAGTACTGAATAAATGCAGGGAATTATAATTCAAATAGTTAACCTATTTTTGAGAAATTATAACAAGACTGTAAACCTCAAATTCACAGCTTCATTTTCTTTTTCTCAAAAATGACAGATTGTCTTTTTCATTCACATCACTTCAGATGTGGCTCCCAGCAATGTTTCATCCGTGACAAACTAATTTCAGCTTTCCTACTGCTGTAGCATGAAAATGAATAATCAAAATTGTCATGGACCCAATCACTGATCTAGGCAAGTCACACCTGACTCTTGGTGGTGAATTTTAACACTTGGGAGACTCAGACTGCAATCCTATACATAACTGGAAGGAAATCCTATTGAACATAATGGGATTTATGTCTGAGTAGAATTGCAAAGGATTGTGCTGTCAGGATGCAATCTCGATATATTTCAAAATAATCTAACTGAACTAAACGGGCCACTTTAAAATGAGCTAGTTTGCAGTCTGATGTTTAATCCAGAACCAAAATGAAGTAATAGCTGAAATAAGCAGGATGGAGAAACTTGGACTCAAATCCTGCTTAGCTCATTCTCTTTAAGCCTATTTCATATTATAGGTACAAAATGCATAAAAATAGACTGCATCCTAACCTGCTCTTGTGTGAATGGAAGGCATTTCAGTCCATGAAGCGGTGTGTGATTTTCACCAAACCCCCTCCTTGGTAGCTACTAATATTACATTCCATCAACCTCTGGAGGGTCCCTCAACTAGAATAAACTGATTTTCAGGGGTTGCAGAGGGCTGTGCTGGGGAAGAGACGGCAGCACAGTTCCATGTGTGGAGTTTCTTCCACATCGAAAAGGGTTATATTATAATACACAATGTATACTGAACACACCGTATATATGTTCTGAATACTCTCTCTCTCTCTCTCTCTCTCTGAATATATATATACTATATATCTACTGGTTATGGGGAGGCTATTTTGGCAATATCCTTGTGTTGCATCCAGCATGTGCTATGGACATGAGTTATCATGAAAGGCAGAGACCAACAATCGTCCAAGACAGTGGTTTCCCAAACTGTGTGCAACGGCGCCCAATGGTACTGTGGCAAACTGACAGGGGCGCTGCAGGATGTCTCTGGAAGTCTCTTCTTAACGACTCTCTCAGGCAGCGCCATCTTGAATTGCACCAGATCACGCATGATTCAAGATGGCAGCACCAAGGAGAGCCAGGCTTTGGTGTTGCCACGACAGGGGTCTGTGACTACAGGGCACTGTGACCATGGTACATTGGGAAGCTCAGGAACATTTAACAAGAAGTACTTCAACAAAGATGTATTTTCTGACAGTGCACGGAAAGATATGAAATCAAAATAACATGCATGCAGGAAGCAAGAAATCAGATCTGGAAGACTAGAGTAGGCTTCCACTCCAAAATGGCTTTAGTACAGACAACACAGCTAGTCAAATTGATACCAGAATTAGAGAATCATAAGAGTTCTTATGATTAACTCTATGATTAGAGTTAATCATAGCTCTAGCATGCATACAGAGGTCCTCCACTTGCACTAAACAGGCCTTACAACAGAAGGGAAATATTACCCAATTTAATACCTGCCCACAATCACCTTTACCTATGCTATGAATCCTCTCTATACACATTCAGCAAGAAAATCATAAAAAAAACAGCTTAAAGATTAAAAGACAAGGAACGTACAGAAATTTCGATTAGCAATTATGTGCAAGGTTTAAACAAACTATGGACTTTAGTAGTGAGTTAAAAAAAACTGGTGAAGGCTTTCAACATGTTGAAGAGATTCCAAAGCAAACATTTAATGAATAATTCACTTGGAAGTGGTTTACAAAACAGAAGTGCATATGAAATGAAGTTCTAATGTAAAATTGCAACAGAACAAAGAAGGTGAGGAGACCTATGAAAAAAGGTACACAGACTCCAAGAAAGATTTGGTAATAAGAGATCAGATTCATTATGACATACACATGTAGGTGTTCAGTGCACCCACAAAGGCTATCATGTAGCAGAAGTTCAGGTTTTCACATCAGAAGATTCTTAACAATGGTATGAAAGGGGGAGAGCTTCTGTAATACACATATCCAGAAAAGTGTATGAGATCATCTGATACTCTGCTCTACCTGTGTAGCAATTACTACTATACTCATTTCCATTCAAAACATGTTACAGCTTCATTCCAAGTATTACTTCCAGTGGTTTAGCCTGTGACACAATGTGTTTTATAGTGTGCTGTCACAACTACAGAAACGTTAACTGACTATACCATGAAAGTATTTAAAAGCAGGTAAAGTTTGAAAAACAATGAAAAAAGCAGGTGTTTCATGTGTCCATCAACATCCTCCAGCTTTAACACTGCCAGCCTTCCACCTCTACCTATCAGCCCACAGTGAAGAAACAGCTTGAGCCTCCCCATCTACCAGGTGGCCCTTATGCCACTATTGGGGACCTAATTCTAGCTTCACCCTTGGCATACAGTAGCCACCACCGCTGCCTTGCCTATGGATGCCCTTGTAATCACTGCTCTGTTTTAGATTCATGGCTTTGGGCAAAGAGCACTGTCATAACTAGAGGTGTGTGGAAATTATTTATTTTACTCAGAGGTAAGCCCATAATGTTCAGCAAGATTTGGGCCAGGGACGTCCTACAGCAAGCCACATTTGAGTGGGAGAGTGCACCAGCTGGCTGCTGAGGAGATGAGTCGCTCTTGTTGCCCCAGCCAGTGGTATTTTTGCTGTGTGCCCTCTCTTGTTGAATTCTACAGCAGCAGAATGGCTTTTATAAGCAAGGGACTCTTCTTTCCTAATGGGGAAGTGGTGAGGCAGAGGTGTTTGCAAGAGAACACAGAGGAGGGAACCCTATGAACTAAGTCAGGGGTCTCCAAACTACAGCCCGGGTGCCAAATCCAGCCCGCCGTCAGATTTTATCTGGCCAGCAGCAACTTTTTTTTTGTCAGAGCATTTGCTAACATTTGATATTTTAACTCATTATGTGTCATTTCTCAGCTTAAGCACAGCATTTTTTCTTTGTAATGGTCACATGTCACATCTCTTTTGTTCTGAATCATATTGAGCTGATTACAAAAAAAGAGACAATAAAACTTATTTATTCATGTATAAAACGTTTTTTTGGACCACAACAATGGGTAAAACACATGTGGCCCTCATAATGAAAAGTTTGGAGACCTCTGAACTAAGTGAAACCGACTGCATTTGATCTGAGAAACAAAAGGCACGATAGGCTCAGCCTGCTGGGGAATTGTCAACAACGTGGCAGCTATGTTCCTCCAAAGCACTTTATTGGGGGGAACACACTTTTGGTGCAGCTGACATGGGGGCATGCCAGTGTTGCCAACTTACCAAATTGCAGGCATCTTAAGTCTTTTGCTTAGTGACTTGTCTAGGGCTGCGGAAATATGTAACTGTTTTCCATCTTTGCTTTCTTTGTTCTCACTGAATTGCCCCCGTGTAACTTTCTCTATCCAATGTTGCTAATTCTCACAATAGATAGAGAACTGGTTCAGGCTAGCAGAGCCTTATCAAAATGGTCACAGCATATTCTCATGACCCAATGAGCTCAGAGCATCTCATACCCCAGTCCCTCTGTTGTAATTTTTTACCAAGCAGGAACTTGGAGGAGGAAGGGGGGGTTATAAAAATGCTTGTAATCTATTTTTTTTTGTCTTTTTCCCTGCCTTTCAAGGGAAATTGACCTGCCTGCACAGATGTAATAAACATTATCCTCATACTCTCTCATTTGGTTGTTTGCCTTTTTAAATGCAATCCCCACGATAGAAACTATTCTAGGCCGATTTTCGGCAACACCAGGAAAAAGCAAACACAGCGTTTCTTCTCACTCACCCACTCCCATTAGGCTGCTGGTCAAAACCCACTTGGAAACTGGGCATTAAGAATTCCAAATTGATTTAGGGCCCAATCCTATCCAACCTTCCAGTGCCAATGTTCCTTTTCCTTAAGGAGGCCTCCGTGACTGCTTCCCCACTGCAGGATGGCCCCATTGGCCGGCTGCATCAATGCTAGAAAGTTAAATAGGAAGGATTGGCCTTTTAGTCATGCTAGCAACATGCCTCTTCCAGGGCCCGGCCCTGGTTGTTATCTGAATGGGCAGACAGTGAAGCTAGTGGGCGGGGTTAGCGGTGACGTAAATATACCCAAAACAATGCTGATTCCAAGCATTTCAAATGGGTTTTTGCATGATGTTTAGGACTTATTTGTTTACTCCTGAAGTAAAAACTTACCAAAATAACGTGTGATTGTGGAGAAACATCATTGGTAACCTAATTATGATTCAATATGCAATTCCAAGATTAAATTCTGCAGAATTATATTACGGAACATAGCGGACGAAATGCCGCTTGCTGTCTATTTAAACTCGGATTGCACTGCTTTGACAGACTTATTTTTTGAAATCTACACAACCAAAAATAAAGTGGGAACGGGAAGGAAAGAAAAAAAGGGGGAGGGTGGGCAAAAATCAGATAAATATGTAGGAAAATTACATTAAAATCTCTCAATGTATAACACAAGTAGTTGTCAATAGGAGAGTAGTTCTTTTTCACTTCTAGGCTATTAAGTGTATTTTTTTAAACTTCTACACTCACCCACCCACCCCATAAAACAAATTATGTTAATGTTCGGAATTTCAAAAATATTACAGTAGAAAATGGAAGGCGGGGGAAAAATGTGTAAACGGGAAGGGGGAAAAAAGGAGGGGGAATTATTTTTATTTTATTTCTTCATATCTACTTCAGTTTGTGAAGGGCTGCATACTTTATGAAGTAATATTTTTCTGTAGCAACGAATCACAATGATTTTAATTACCTGTGCAAAGTAATCCCATTTTTCGTACAGCGATTCGCACACCCGTATGCAGAACACGCAGGCATGCTTAAAGACGTTGAGATTAACTTTACCACACGGGCAGGGAGATTTTTATTCGTGACGCCGCGGCGGCAATCCTCCTTCGCGGCAATGATCTGAGCTTACACCCATGGCTTCAAGTCTGTGATGTCATGGCTCCTCCATGTAAATAATAACTCCATGGCCTCTTCTAGGGAAACCGCTCTCATTGCAAACTAGTCAAAATCTGAATTTAACTTCCAATTAAAGTCAGTCGGTTCTACTATTCATTCAACTTGCTTTATTTTGAAAATGGTCCCTGGTTGCTGTTTTCCCTGAGCAAAAAAACAAAAACGGGGCGGGGCGTGGGGACACGTGTACTTCTCGCTTTGTGCACTTGTTACTTCATCATACTGTTTTCTTGCTAACTGCACTACGCAGCGTCGTGTCACCATTCGCAATTTCCTGACAGAAAGCTGTACTTGCGGAAGAAAAGCAAGAAAGCTAAGCCCCTCGCACACACACGCCACGGTGCACTGTCCCGTCCAAAGCCTAGGCAGGAGTCTGAGTCGCTGAGCGTCTACTAGCAGCACACCCAATAAGTTCACACTCAGCGAAGCACGCGCACACGTGATCCTTCCACCGCGACAGTTCCCGCATATTTGCTTGTTTCCCGCGCTAGCAGTGCACAGCCATACTAAGAACCACCCCGCAAGCTGCAGAAGAGATTTCCCTGTTGAGGCCGACGCCGCTCCCGCTTTCCAACCAGAGTGAAACCCGACTGCAGCTGCCGCCTCCCTGACCGCTGAGAGCGTCGGCAAGCCTCTCGCTCCCGCGTCCCAAGGCGCGCGCCTCGCCGGCAGGAGGGTGGCGGCAGCCAATGGATGACTTGCGCAGGGGCGACTGCACGGTGAACGCGCGGCCCAATCCCTCTCCCTCCCTCCACGCTCATTCCCGGATCTCCGCACGGCCCGCCCGCACCAGCTCCCAGCAGCCCCACAAAAGGCGGTACTTACTTCCCAGAGCCACTCACGCCCATGACCACTAGCAGCACCATGTCGAGGAATTCGGCCAGCAACAGGGCGCCTGGCTTCCCCTCGCAGCTGTAGGCCGGCCCCTCGCTGCTCCTTCCCTCTCTCCTCCTCCCCTCCTAGGTGCCTCCAAGGCTGAAGTTCACCGCCCTACCTGCTTTTCAGGCATTCGGCTTGTGCGGTTTTTTTCATAGTGTAACGCATGTGGGGAAAGCCTTGCGTCACCAAAGTATTAGCGTCTTCATTATTCCCATTGCCCACTCTTCCTTTAACTGGGCGGGCACCGAGTGCAGCTTAATAAAAAGAACATAGCAGTGCATTAAAACGTGAGGTGGGTTTTAATCTTGGAGTTGTGGCACGACCTGAAACTTGGTTTCCTTGTTTCATTTCCGTTCCTTCCCAAAGAAATCAGTGCATCCTCATTTTCAGAGCTTCGTGAGGAAGTGTGGCTAAGTGAGCATAGGTTATTCTGCCTGCCGACCCACTCACCCGCTGGCCCCCCAGCGAATTTGAGAGCTGAAAAGGGAGGTCTCCCCTGGAAAAACGCTCTTGAAAATTCCACAACACTAACAACACGATCTTATGCGTGTTTAGTCAAAAGTAAATCCGATTCAGCCTATGGCAGTGGTTCTCAAACTTTTTTACACTGGGACCCACTTTTTAGAATGACAGTCTGGGACCCACCAGAGGTGGTGATCTGAAGTGCTGTCATGGTGACACCAGAGCCTGGTGTTTTCATGAGAATGCAGCAATAAGTTGGGTTATTTCTCAGCCATTTTCCAATAACAAAGTGAATCAGAAAGAAAAATGCCTATATACAACCTTGACACCAGCAAAAGAACCACACAGCCCTCTCCCTTTCCAACATCTCATCTTCATATATTTTCAACTAGCTTTTATGTACCCGGCTTCGCCCGGGTGTTTATAGGTGCCATCCCTGACCCCCCC
>JAJKFI010000001.1:21715161-21732396 GCA_029204185.1 Lerista edwardsae | reverse complement strand
AATAATAATAATAATAATAATAATAATAATAATAATAATAATAATAATAATAAAAATACATGTTTCTGTTATAGTGGTGTTCTAGTATCATCCAAAGCTACAAAATTGCCAAGCATTTAATTAATGAAGAACCTGCACATGTCATATCTGCCAGGAATATGCAGTGTGGGGGCGGCAGGTGCCCCATTGTACACCCAAGGAGACTTTTCATGCACCTGAGAAAGCAGGTGTAAGGGTGTTACACCTCGGGTGTAAGCAGGTGGGACAGCTATGGAGCTTTTCTATGGATGACAAGGAAGTTCTGCCTCACCTACCACCCACACACCTCATGTCCCTGATATCTGCCTATTGTACATTTCTGTGCCAAGGATGTGGAAGGAAAGTGCAAGCATGTCTTTTCAAAGAGAGAAAAGGTTTGTGGGTACACACCATATGCTAAGCTTCATGCCATATGCTAATCTGTGCAGGCACAAGTTGTTAGCTGTCAGTCGCCTTTGGTTACCTACTTAGCCTGGAATGCAGTACACAATAATCCTTGTCTCTGCATATCTCACAGAGTTTTGAGCACTCTGATTTTTTTAAATGTTTCATTGAGATAACCCAAATTTTTCATCAAGAAAAGTTGAAAATCCTTTCATGTGTGTATAAATTACGAAAATCTACAGCTATGTCACTTTTGCACACCACCTCAAGGGCTGAAAATTCTGTTGGCTTTTTTTCTGGAATTTTCTGGGATTATTTTTGGGATTGTCTAGTGTGCCACATCAAGCCTACCTTTATAATCAAACCTTTAAAAAAATAAAAATTGAGATTCTCAGGATGTTACATTTTGTACTCAGTACAGATTTTCACAGACACAGAAAAGGGCCTTCCTGTTGTATCAGTGCCATTCCCTGACAAGCTTACTTTCCACTGGTCAGAACAGCCCTGTATATTAGAGGAGCTATGAGAGAATAATCTGGACCTCAGGTTTTGGGCTTGGTTTCTATTAATGCCTCTTATTAGATGATCAATAATTTATTTTTCAGTATTCCCAAATATTCCCAAGGCAGGGAACCACAATGTAAAAGAAAATACTTATTAAATCAATCAAACACAAGTGTACAATAGTGAACACAAAACCAAAAGGCACATTAGACTAAAAACAACAAAATCTTTGCCATTCATTTAAATAAGGCAAGTTAAAAAATATAGGCACTCCAAACTCTAGCAAATAAAGCTGATTCCACTGCTTGAGGACCACCTCTGAGGCTGCCAACAACAACAATAATGGATTATCTGCACTGTATCTTAAAAAATGGGGAGGGAGGTACATTTAGGGTATGATTTAGGAGAAGATACTCCTGCTAACTGGGCAAAGGCACCTTTTAAAGTGGTGTTTCACTTGACATTTAGCAGGGAGATACTGTATTTCCCTGAAAATAAGACCGGGTCTTATATTAATTTATGCTCCAAAAGATGCATCAGGGTTTATTTTCAGGGGATGTCTTACTTGTTCATGTACAACAATCTACATTTATTCATGTACAACAAGATTCATATTAGATACAACCATGTCTGTTTGTTAACAAGTGCGCATGTCATTCATGCGTTGTGTCTGTACTCCAAATGGTCATTCGGCAATAAGTCTCAAGTTCCTCTGTCCGTTCATTAACAATTGCATTCATTAACAAGTGCGCACGTTATTTGTCCATTTGTTAACAAGTGCGCGCGTTATTTGTGCGTTGTGTCTGTTTTCTGATTGGTCATTTGGCAATAAGTCTCGAGTTCATCTGTCTACATAGGTGTTTACCTCTTATTCAAAGGCGCCCGCTTGGGTATTTACAAATAATTATAATTTATATTATTTATTTTAAGTATTAATGTCAATATTATTTATATTTAATTATATATTAATAATATTATTTTATAATTCAATACATCTGTTGTGTGTTGCAACGAATATACTATGTAAATGTGTCCGTCTGGCTGACTGTCTTAACTGGGGCTTATTTTTGGGGTAGGGCTTATATGACGAGCATCCTGAAAAATCATGCTAGGGCTTGTTTTCCGGTTCGGTCTTATTTTCGGGGGAAAAGGGTAGACAGCAACCCGAAGAGAGCCCAGCAGCTGCCACAGCACCCATAGCCAGTTTGGTACCGCTGATCCTTCGGGAGCCAGGCAACTGAGGGTTGGACTTCCCAGTTGCAATCCTCCTATTCCCACTCACCTGGGAGTAAGCTCCATTGACTATACTGGGGCTTACTTCTGTGTAGACATGCGTAGGTTTGGGCTGCCAGTGGTTGGATAATATCCCCTGAATTCCATGGAACACACCTGAGAGCTTTGTGTGGCCCACAGAATAAATATGGGGCAGAAGTTAAAAAGCAATAGGTGCAAAAAATTAAAATGAGAAAGTGCAGATACTAGCCAAGCAAACACTTGATCATGCAATTAACTAATGCAATTGCACACAAACAGTCATAATGAAAATGATGGATGAAAATTTGATGAAGTGAAAAAGGATGACATTTTTTCAGTTTGTCTAAGGTGCCACTAACAACTGGGTTTGGTCATTTACAAGGAGCTCAGAGGTCTGCAGTGCTAGACAAGACATCGCACAGGAAAGGAAGACATTTCTCAGGCAGCTGAGATCTCAATTTAGGGTTTGCTTTTCTGATATTAGCACTTGCTTAAAGGCAATCCTGGAAGAGACTTGTGAGGATTCTTCTTCAGTCCAGAACGCTGTCAATACACGACATGCATATCTCTAGTGGCACAAGGACACTTTCTGAGTGGCACCTGCAAAGTCACTATTTTTGGAAAACATTTGAATAACAAAGAAAGCACCACAGCAGTTTATGGTTTGCTTGATTTCTTTGCTACTCCTTACATAGCATGCATCCAAGCTTCTAATGCTGCTGTGGACACAGTCAGGGTGGCCACACTAACTCTGCTTTATTTGCTATGGTTGAAAGATGGGGAGAAAGGCGGGGAAAGAATGATGGACAGGTGAGAAGTTTATAGGGTATGTTTCTTGCCATGTACCTTCTGGCACTTTGAGATATACTGCCCTTGATCTTGGAGGCTCTATTTAACTATCACGGTAAAAATGAAAAGCAACGTTAAGGTGGAGTAGCACATTCAAGATTGTCTACATAAAAAGTAGTACCTGCTGTGCTGAGGGTTGGCCACCCCTGGTTCAGAATAGTACTAAGCTGGTTGTTCCATTTTGCATTCCATAATATTTCAGAATAACTTTGAGCTAACATCTTATATAGACTACAATTATTCCACTGCATTTGTCTTGAGAATTGTTTTAAAACAATTGGAAAACATGGAAAACAAAGTGGTTGCATGCTGTGTGTAGATGTGCTGAAGGGCTACCTTGGCTTCTCTACTGTGAGTGGAAAGGTCTTCATAAAGATGACATCTATTCAGCTGGCAAGGCTATACCAGATACTTTCTCCTGCAGTCCCTGCATATTCACTGCTTCATTAATGTGCTGTGCCTCCAAGTCCTTGCAAAAGTAAAAAGAGCCCATGGCATATTATAGAAGGGAGCCCACAGATTTCTTTTGTATCTGCTGCTCCTCGGACTAGCTGGCTGCTCATTACTGAGTTGGTTTCCAGAAATGTTAGAGATGTTCCAAATTGGTTGTGGTTTTTTTCTGTTTTAATTTTTCATGCTGGTGAGTGAAAAAAATACATTTCAACACACAATACAAATATAAGCAGGACAAAGGATTTCAAACAAAGTAAGATCAAAACCGATATCAATACCATTACAAGGAGAAATTAAGATATATCTGTTTTTTTCAATCAAAACAAAAAGAGTGAAGAAAAAAGGGAAATATAAAGATATTTAAGGAATCTGTAGTACTGTATATTTCATATTTTAGAAGCATATAGGAAAGGCTTCCAAATATCCACAAATACATTCATTTGTAATTGTCTGAAAGTCGCTCATAAGTCAATAAAGTCAACTTATAGTAGGGGGGATAACTATAGTCAACTTATAGTTATCCTTCCAATTTTACAGTATCAGTCTTTTAACTAATGGCAGAGAAAGTCAATTTCTGCTGTCCCACTGTTAACTTTCATAATATAGGTAAATAGCTCAAAAGGACATACGTATTGGCAAAGGTCAGTGATTTTTTTTAATTCTCACCCCCTGTGCCGCCCAGCACAAACCTACCCAGTCCAGCCAGTACAGGATTAGGCAGGTGCACGTCCTTGTGCCAGCACGACCCGTTCCTGAGTTGGCACAAACATGCTTTATGGCACATTTGCGACACTTGGGAGCCAGTGCAAGGGGCCTCTGCTGATGTGGCAGCACATTTGGATTGGGCTGCCCAAGTAAAAATTGACCTAGCAGTCCAGGTCACCCACAATAAGGAATCCTTCCCAGTCTTCAATTCTGGATTGACCACAATGTTAATTTAGCATGGAATAAGGATCAAATTCATATTTCTGTGCCATCATGTTCCACACATATCTAACTGCTGATAATCCTAGGGATGCTTCTTTGCCATATGTAAACTCCAGTACAGTCCATTTCCACTGAGAAGCCAGAGTTTAATGTTTTATTTATTAATACAACTGAAAAAACCATATAGACAAATAAGCAACAAAGAAAAAACTAAAGATATAAAGCAAAGGTGGAGTAATACATCTAAATTACTTACATCTTCTACAAAATATTAATCATCATAATACAGATTATATCTCCCAGGGCGCATTCCAAACTGCACCCTGGGCTAACTCTACCCTTGCTCTATATCTTCCAAATTTTTTGTTTGTTTCCCTTCACACAGAGGAAGCCAATGAATGGTTTCCAATTATTCGTAAAAGTTTTTACTGATTTCTCTCTAAGTAAAGTCGTAAGTTTATCCATTTCAAATATCCAAGTTTATCCAAGTCAAATATCTTTATTCACCAATCTTCAACTGAAGGATACGTCTGGAATTTTCCTATATTATGTACACAGTATCCTTGCCACAGTCATCATACCTTTAAAAAAAATTTTCCCAAGTCTTTCTGTACCTGTTCAACGAATATACCTGGCAAGAAAACTTCTGGTTTCATTTGTAAGCTTACTTTAAAAATCCCCTGTATCTGCTGGTGTATCCGAGTCCTTTTCTGTATTTTTTTTTTTTTTTGCTTTAGTACATGTCTACCACATATGGGAAAAATGAACCTTTTTGTTTTTTATACTTCCAACATCTATTTGGCACATTTTTATACATTTTTGCTAGTGTAGCTAGTGTTATACACCATCTATTCATCATTTTATAAATGTTCCCTATAAGATTTACATTTAATGTGAGTTTGTTTTTTTAGTCCACAAACTTTCCCATTGGTCTATTAGACCAACATTCTCAATCCATTGTATTGTATCATACATTCTTTGAGAAGGCAGGGGTTTCTAAAATAGTCCAAGATGGAGTCCCCATGTGCAAGCTATCCCAACAGTTACTTGATATTTAAGATAAGCTTGCCATAAACTAAGATCAGGAAGTCCAAAGCCCCCTTCATTAAATGATAATTGCATTCATATAAAAGATATCCTAGATTGTACAAATCCAATTGTATGTATTAATTAAAAAACAAACAAGAGCTGTACCAAGAATAAGAGCTAGAATGAAATCTTGACCATCATTCTTTTCACCAGTGGAAATAGATGAAAAATGGTGTTAAAATTGGACAAAATAACTTTATATAACTGAATAATTAATTACTTTGGGCTTAATCTTGAGCCCCTCAGTACAGACAGTATGAGTATACCACCCGCACTGGTGACACAAAACATGCCATAAGTCGTGGTTAGTGTGGGCAGTAAGGGGTTAAGTACGTGAACTGGCTTAAGTGAAACGGCTGCCTGCGTTGACCAGTGGCAACCTTCACTGCTGGATCTTATCCTCTGTATTGGGCCACATGGCCTGACACAAAGGTGAGGCCCTCCTCCCACCCGAGAATACTTACCTCCAGCCAGTGTTGCAGGAGTGCTGGCCAGCTATTTTTCTGGCACTGAGGCCCAGGGCTGGCACCTCCTACTCCTGGGGTGCTGTAAAAGTGCTTTTTGGCACATTCACAACACTTGGAGCCAGTGGTACAAGCAATACTGCTGGCAATAATGGACTCAGGATTTAGCCCTTATTTTCTGTATTTATAGGAAGACTTTCAGCCATCACTACTTTCACAGTGTTTTGAAATGAAAACAATTCAGGTCTAAATTCAAAAGAAATTCAAAAACTAATAGGCAGGAATCCAACAAAATAGCAGCAACTGCAGGACATCAAAATGGAGCAACAAATCAGCAAAACATAAAACAGAGGAACGATTCTCTTAGGGTGCAATCCTAGCCTGGAGTTAGGCCGGCACAGTTAGGCCAGCAAAGTTTGGCTGGCATGAGGGCCACTGTAAAGGGCATTTGGACTACTCTCAGAGTCAGGGAGGATGGCACACATCTGTGTGCTGGCCTCTCTTGACTCTGAGAATGGTCCAAATATACTTTGTAGTGTTCCTTGTGCTGGCCCAATTTTGCCGGCCTAACTGTGCCAGACTAACTCCAGGTTAGGACTGCACCCTTAATCTACTATTGATCAAAATTGAGGGCACAATCCTAATCTGGAGTGAGGATAGCAAAATTTGGCTGACACAAGGGCCACTGTAAAGCTCGTTTGTATCACTCTCAGAATCAGTGAGGATGGCGCACATCTGTGTGCTGGCCTCTCTGACTCAGAGAGTGGTCCAAAGATATTTTACGGTGTCCCTTGTGCTGGCCAAACTTTGCTGGCCTCACTATGCCAGCCTAACTCCAGGTTAGGATTGTGTCCTGAAAGACATAGAACCTATATAATAGGTTTCTCCTGCTTTCTGCAAAAACAGAAAAGACTGCTGAGCCTCTGAAGGGAGACAGGTCCAAAGAATATGAGTCTCCACACAAGGAAGAACAGGAAACAGTTTGTTTCCTGTTGAGGACAATCTGGCATTCACCATTATTTGTATCTGTAGCAGGTCTTCACTGGTAGATGCCTGGACAGGAGGAGTGTGTGTGTGTGTGTGTGTGTGTGTGTGTGTGTACGCCTGTTCATCTGGGAAAAGGTACGCCTTGTGATACTCTGGACCCAGACCAGATTTAAAGGGTAAGACCTGCACCTTGGTCATTAAATAAATTGACATCTAATAATGTTTCAAAATAGGTACTACATTCATGATGGGTTACATGTGCCAGCAGGCAGGCAGCCAAATTCTGACAAATTGCAGTTCTTGGACTGTCTTCAAGGACAGCCTCTTGCAAGGCATATTGCAGTGATCTAATCTAGAAGTCACCAAAGCAGTCATGGAAGCAGCCAGATCTTTGTCTTCCAGTTACAAAAGCAGGTTGCACGTTAACTCAAGTAGATACGCACTATGGGTCACAGCTGCTGCCTAGACATTCAGAAGCAATATCGGGTCCTAATCCTAAGAGGAAGTGAGATCCAAGAGCTGACAAAGCATCCTACCATCAGCATCACCTGTCTTGTCAGGACTGAGCTTGAATTTATTAATCCACATGCACTCGATCATTGACTTAACACACTTGTTAAGGGAGATCACAATCCCGCCTGGATCTGGCTAAAATAAGAAACAGAGCTGAATGTCATCAGCATACTAATAGCATTGAACTCCAGATCTCCAGATGATTTCAGCTAATGGTTTCACATGGATGCTAAAAACTAAGGGAGACAATTCAGAATCATGAAGAATGCCAGAGCCTGCTGCTTTCCTGAGAATGCAGCAATAAATTGGGTTATTTCTCAGCCATTTTCCAATAGCAAAGTGAATCAGAAAGATAAAAGATAAATTTACGAGCAAAATAACCACACAGCCCTCCCACTTTTACAGCATCCCATCTTCCTATATTTTCAATATGGCCAATCTAGGTGATTCATGACCCACCTGAAATTGGCTCGTGAAATTGGCTCGTCCTGATCCATTGTTTTTGAACCACTGCCATAGGTTAATTTCCACAGGAAGAAATTCTGTTTATTTATTTAGTGTCCTAATATATCAAACATTTATTATAGGCATTTATATCCTGCCTTTCCACGCTACCCACACTTTCCACTCCATCAAAATGGTGCTCATGGTAGCTTAATACAGAATAACAACAAGAAAACCCACAAAAGCATCAAAAAAAGAAAGCCATGCACTAAACTATATTATGGGAGGGAAAATAGAGTTAAAATACTATTTTAATAATGTTAGTAATGCTAAAACAGCAGAGACAGAAGGAATAAAAACAACAGCAGCTACACATAATATGCTAGCTAGAACAAAAGGTCTTGCCAGGTCTTAATGTACCTGGCAAAAAGGCCATTAGTGAGGAGGTCTTGTGAGGTCTTCCCCAGGAAAGAGTTGCAAGTCCTGTATGTGACTTTAGATTGCGCCTACCTCCAAAATCCTGGATGATCTCTGCCAATGGTTTCATGTAGATGTAAGAAAGCTGGAGGAGGGTGTAGAACTGAGCCCGGTGGAATGCCACTTAGGCCAAACACCAAGGTATTTGTCAAGCAGGAATCCCCCAACATAATCTTCTGGGCCCACCTATCCAGGAAGGATCAGAACTACAGCAAAACTGGTGAGATGGCACAGAAGGATATTGTGATTATTCAAACTGAAAGGTGCTGAGCTGATTGGTCCAGGAGAGCCAACAGGGATGCACTCTCTAGTCCAGCTCACAGTATAGATCAAAGTGAGCAAAGCAGTCTTACAGCCCAATCCTAACTTGGCCTGGACTAGACAGGCTGGCTGGACTATGCCATATCCCGCTTAAGAGGTGTCTCTGGCACAACTTGGAGTAACGGGACGTATGTCCCCTTACCCCAAGTAATGCCCCAAACACCCCTATGGGCAGAGCTGTATTATCCATTAGGCTGAGTAGGCTGAAGCCTAGGGGCCCCGCAGGGACTAGGACCCATCAAGTTGGCATGTCGGTGCATCAGTATAATGCATGGATCTCCAGATCTGGCCCCAGGGGATTCTTTGCCCAGCCTACTAACCCTCCAGCCAAAAAGAGACTATAGCAAGTCCAACCTTGCAAAGGCGATGCTTGCAGAGCTCTCCAAGAATCACGTGGGGCAAACCTGGGCTCTGTTTGTGATCTTTTTCCCCCTTTGGGGAACAACTTAGAAGTGCCTGGTTTTTCCATTTGTTGCCCCTCAGATTCCTGCCTGTGATCCTGCTGTTTTATAGTAGTGAAGTTGAATGGGGAGCTTCCATGCAAGTCTGGGTCTGCCTGTGAGGAGAAGCCTTCCTGTGGCTGGGTTGCCTAAGGTTGGGGTTGGTTGCAAAGATGGACTTGTGCATGTGTGTGTGTGTTGTAACAAGGCAATAGATAGGGGGAAAACGATGCACTGATTGAGCTGCAGAGGCCTTATTTGTAAAGGGGAGGGAGAACTTTGCCCACCTGCCCATCCACCAGGGGCTTCCATTCTGTGTGGCAGGAGCTTTCCTGAAGGGTTTCGGAGGGGGCCCCAAAATACCTGAAAGCCTAGGGACCTGGCCATGGGTCAATATGGCCCTGCCTATGTTGCTACTCGGATCTGTGCAAGCGAAATTGGTTCCACAGCCCTTCCTGGCCAGGTTCACCCACTGGCCCTCCCCATCCCCCCACCCAACCTGCTTTCCCTCCACCATTCCCTACCACCTGCACCAGTCGAACTCAGCCAGAGCTGCAGCACTTACCTGGAGAATTTACCGACTGGGTAGGAGCAGAACCTGCACCAAAGCAGAGCCTTTAATCCATGCAGACAATCTAAAAAAAAAAAAAAAGATGTATTAAAATGCTTTTATGGCTCACAGAGAACCTTCTGTAAAATATTTGCAAATGATGGAATTAATAGGTCAAAGCAGCTTTCAGTCTTGAAAAACAAACAACAAATGACAAAATGAGAAAGAACAAACAGATGAAGGGGGAATGGGGAACAAATGCAATAGTACTTCCACATTGGCAAAAGGAGAAGGTGCTGGCAGAGGATGAGATGGTTAGATAGTGTCACTGAAGCAATTAACATTAAGTTGGGAAAACTCTGGAAGCTATAGAAGACAGGGAGGTCTGGCATGCTGTGGTCCATGGGGTCGCGAACAGTCGGACATTACTGAACAACAACTTTCACATTTAGGATGTTACAAGACCTACAGCCACATTACAAAATAGACAATCCAGCCAAGTTAATCATGTTTAAGTCCTATTGATTTTGACGGGGAAGTGAATAATTAACTTTCACAGTATTCATTAAAAATGACTGAAGCACTAACAGAACAAAACATCCACTAGAGTAGACTATGCAAAGCTGTCAATATAACTAAAATGCAGACTTCTGCATGTAAGTTAATATTAAAATTCAAAAAAGAAACATGTAAAAAAAAATTAGACTTTTCCAGGATGTCTCATGGATGTATTTCCTTTCTCACCATTGATAAACTGTAATGTTATTCACAGTCAAGATAAGCAATATTTAGGAGTGGGGGTTTTTTGGTTATATTTTTTCCAAAATTTCTTGATTAAAATAGTAAATTGCGTTGTTATGTGTTTTATCCAAATTTTTATTGCAAGTTGTACAAACAGCGCAACAAATAAGGGTGAATGGCCCTACAAAGGCAAGCAATTACTGGCACACACACCCCAGCCCAGAATAACCTGCTCAAAAATTCCCAAGCTGCATTCTGCTTGCTGCTTGGAGTGTCAAGAAACTGCTACTTCCTACTTTCATATTCCCTTAAAGCAGTGGTGTCATTCAAATGATTTAGGAACAGGAACTCACTTTTGATTGGCACTTGTTGGGGTCCCCCCACCGGAAGTGATGTCATGGCAGGAAGTGATGTCATGGCAGGAAGTGATGTCATCAAGCAGACCCAACAATTCCCAAACTATTCCAGATCACTCTCAGAGCATGTTAAGAACGCCTGAGAAGGGGGAAGTCAGCTCTTCCCAATCCATACTAATCCTTTTGGGCTGCATATGCCTGACCATACTCTAAAGAGGTCTCAGAATGTACACAAGGTCTTCTAAACCTACATACTGTCAGTGATTTGGAGGTAGGAGGAGTGCAATGACACAGGAAAATAGGATAATCTTTACAATTATGGACAGAATTCAGCCAATAGTTCTCAAGGCTGAAATTCTAAACACACTTTCTAAAGAGTAAGCCATTCAGCAATATATGCATAAGTCTGCAAGTATAAGCCTGTCTTTTTGGAAGATCCAACTGAAAATAATGGGGCTGACTTCTGAGTAAACAGTTTAGATCAGTCTTTATGTCTTAGGGATTTCAACTGGAGGGAGAGTTAAGCACACGTTTGACTACTCAAAATCAACGCAATGTAAAAGCACTTAAATTACACTGGATCATGCCCAATTAATAATAATTATTACCTGTAAATAACTTCTCTGGGTAATCAATGCTGTGCAAACTTTAGAGTTGGCAAGAGGGAAAATCAGCCTTTAACAACAGCTTAATTCACAGAAACCATCATACTGAACTATGATTCCTACTGAGATTTACATCATATAGTGATCCACTTTGCAAGTTACTAGTCCACAGTATCCCCAGCTCAAGCTTCATTTGATGCCATCCAGACCAACAGGATGCTGCATGTCATTTTAGTAGACCTACTATAGAATGGTCACAGACTATGTCTCATATTCACAAGAACTTTCTTGCTTTTCAAGAGAGACAGGAGAAATCTCGTGCTTCACTATGACAAATAATGTTGCTTTAAAGTAGTACCCACATCATTTAAGATTCCAGCAATAAAAGCAACGAACCTTGTGGGAGGAAATCTAGTTAACCCATTGAGGGGGGGTGTAACTCCCCTCCCCAGGTGTAGCTGCCACTGCCACCAGCCCAGGCTCAACACAACAAAGGGAGCTCCTGGGCAAAAATCCCTCTTAAAAGAAAGCCAAATAACAGAAGTAAAAAACCCAATTTTATTGACATATATTAAGAGTTATAAATAAACTACAGAGGCTCTATACCATAAAACCTGAATATTAAAATGACAATAATCAACCCCTTTGTTTATAACTTAACTGAGAGGAACTCAAAGGACAAAAACAAAAAAAATCCTATAGGATTTTTACCTTACTGACTGACTACAACCAGCTTCCACAGCACATAGTGAGGCTAACCTTCCCTGAGAGCAGCCAAAGGGGTCTGTTCCCTGAGGCTTTTAACTTTATATCAATGAACTAATCACCCCCACCTGAGCCATTTACACTTGAGTAGTTCTCTCCCAACTAACCAGGTTCACATGAGACCACAATTTCATGACACCCACAAAGAACAACAACTACGTGTACATCTTCCCTTTACACTTTTCTAGAGAACTCACCACAGTTCCAAACACAGGGAAAATCAACTTCCACAAAGATCGATATAGTGAATTGCAGGCTACAAGGAAGTGCAGCAATGCTAAGCTCTGTGCTCACACAAAATCTCTTCATGCACAACGATCCTGCAAGGGAAGTCTGAAAGGAAAGGCATTTCTAGGAGCACTTAAAGGAGAGGCTGGAGGGCGATCCTGCAAGGGAGGAGGGAGGTCTGCATTTCTAGGAGCACTTAAAGGAGAGGCTGGAGGGCAATCCTGCAAGGGGGAAGGGAGGTCTGCATTTCTAGGAGCACTTAACAGAGAGGCTGGGGGACGGAGCAAACAACAACAACAACAACAACAACAAACAAAGCCAGCGATGAGTGGGCGGAACCAGCCCTAAGGTTAGGTTCTGGAACGCACGTTCCGGTGCCTTCCCCCTCCATGTCACCACTGCTCCTCTCCCTTGCTGCTGTAGCCAGTAAGCAACGCCAAGATGTTGCTTTTCCCTGTGAGGATTGGCTAAAATGGTGAAGGAGAGGAGTGATTTCCACTGCAAGGTAAGGCTTCTTTCAAAACTTAAGAGCTTTGCCCTCCCTTAGATTTGCCTCTGCTTGCAATTCAAATTCAAATTGGCAGGAAATGGCCCTGTTTTCTGGTCCAATTAACAAACGGAGCCACACACAAAAAAACCACGAAGTGCAAAGCAAAAAAACCACACACCAACACGAAGTGAAAAGCAAAAAAAAAAAAAACAGAGCAAAAAAAAAACCCGAAGCAAAAAAAACAACGAGCCAGCAATGAGTTAAGTGGGCAGAGTCCACTAATTGTAACAACCGGAACGCCTAATTGTGACAACCGGAACGCTGTTGCGGGGCGTTCCGGCTGCATGACATCACTGCCTTAAAGACTCTCCAGTGTGCACTGTGAACTATGAACATGCATTCCTTCTGTTTCTGCCACTCCTTCTCCTGATCCCTTACTGAAAACTATTTGTGGATTCTTCAAAACTGTGTCGAAAATAAACAAAAGTGGAGTTATTTTTGTGAAATTGATCTAAATCTGTGTCACTCTGTCAAAAATACCCACCCCTAGCAATATTCTATTCAGCTATAGAAAGAAAATCTTTTTTCTTTCTCCTAGCTCCTGATTGCACTTGTTATTTCAGTATTTAAGATTCTCATAGTGCAATCCTGTATAAATTTACTCAGAAGTAAATAACCCTGTGTTGAACTAGGCCTTCCCCATCATAACTATGAGATTGCAACCTCATTAAAATCAAATTGGGACAACATATGCTGAACAATTCTACGAACATTTACTCAAAAGTAAGCCCCACTCAGTGGATGTTATTTCTTGGTAAATGTGAACAAAATTGCAGCCTTCAAAAGATATAACCAATTAGTACAGTACGGGAGGTCAATGTTCCGAAAGGCTTAATTATTTTATAATACCTCTATATATGCATATAGAAATCTTGATTGTTCTCATATCTCTAGCCTACATCAGAACACCCTGGAAGCATTTTCTTTAGTCTTGTGGGAACGAGATGCCACTGATGCAATACTTGATGAAAAAGGGTTTCTCTGAGGGCAAGGTTTAATGAGAAAACCATTCTCTTAGCACCAGCACAGTGCCATTCCTATTAATTAAACTTTCATATGAATGATAAAAGAAGAGAAAGAAGAATGTATGGCCAGTAGAATTTACACCAAAGCAAATCTCTGATGGGAGAACAGATTTTTTTTTGCCTCCGAGTTTGTTTCGGAAACATTCCAACATTGTCTGCAATACAAGCTCTGCAACAAGTTTGCCTTATCTTTTCATCTTCTGTTTTAGTAGCCAAGGCTACTACTTACATGAATTTATGTTGAACTTTACATTACATTACATTACTACTTACATGAGAATCTATTTCAACATTACTTTGTCTAATTATAACTTGGTATAAAATACTATACGACTTCCATAGCACTGCTTATCTAGGAGGATTGCATTTCTTGAAGGATAGCAATAGTTTAGCTACGCAGTACTGGATAATGCAGTTGTCCCCTCTAAATTGCTGGTTTTAAGCAATCATACATCGAAATCAGGATTTAGTTGTGTGTGTTTTTTTTTAAACTATCACTAATATTAGGTAGTTAGGCCGCCACAGTTAGGCCAGGAAAGTTTGACTAGCACAAAGGCCACCGTAAAGCGCATTTGGATCACTCTCAGTCAGGGATGATGGCACACGTCTATTGCTTAATTCTCTGACTCTGAGAGTGGTCCAAACATACTTTACTGTGTCCCTTGTGCCGGCCACACTTTGCTGACCTAACTAAGGTTAGGATTGTGTTCTTATTTATTTATAGTGATATAAACGATCACTAATATTGTACCTATGTGGTATGTATGCAGATTTATAAGAGAGAGAGACAGTCTTTAGGTATTTGGTCTCACACTGTTAAATGCTTTATAGGTCATCATCATGAATTGTGCTTGAAAGCAGGCAGGAAGCCAATGCAGATGGTATAACAGGGGTTGTGATATGCTGATAACCCCTGGCTCCAGTCAGCAGCTGTGTTTTGTAGTAACTGCAATTTCTAACAGCGGTCATTGGCAACATTACATAGTGTGCATCCTAACCTGGAGTTAGGTTGATACAAGTGCTGGCTCAGGAGTCTTGCAAATGCACCGTAAAGTGCATTTGGACCACTCTTGCAATCAGGGAAGCTGACACACATCCGTGCACCAGCCTCCCTGACTCCAAGAGTGGTTCAAATGTGCTTTACGGTGCGCTTGCAACACTCTTGGGCTGGCACAAGACTTGTGCTGGCCTAACTCCAGGTTAGGATTGCGCCCGTAGTCTGTGTTACAACAGTCCAATCTTTCTGCACCAATGCATGGGTAGCCATAGCCAAGATTAATTCAAGAAAGGACAGAGGCGGCATGGCAGTCTAAACTAGTCAAAGGCACCCTGAACTACAGCTGTCACTTGTCACAAATTGTGAACCTGATCTTCCACAGGGAGCCAACTTTGCTGCATGAGATGACAGAGGACATTAAAAGTGATTGTGTCAAGAGTCCCAGAAATCTCCCTGTACTGTTTGAAAGGTCAACCAGGATCTCACCAGGTTTATGGAATAATGAAGCTGCCTTATATTGTAGCAGACCATAAGGAGAGCCCTGCTGGATCAGGGCAAGAGCCCATCTAGTACAGCTTCCTGTGGCCCACCAGATGTCTCAAAGGAGCACTCAAGACAACAAGATGCCTGTATCCTGTTGCTACTCCCTTGCATCTGGCATTCAGAGATAGGCTATCTCTAAAAGCCAGAGGTTGCATATGGTTTGTAACCCGTGATATATGTTTTATCTATAAATCTGTCCAATCTCTTTTAAAAAACATCTAGGCCAGGTGGCATCACAACATCATGTGGCAAGGCGTTCCACAGACTAATTATGGGCTGAGTAAAGATATTTCCATCTAGGACATGTCATCATGGGCTTTCTGAAACTCTCTTGGATTTCAGACAGGAATTTTTCTCTGCCCTAGCAATTGAATTGATGCCAGCAATTGAATCTGGAACATGCTCAACTACTAACTAATAGTTCTTCCAACTGAGGGCCCAATCCTACCCAACCTTCCAGCTCTGATGTAACCGCAATGCAGCCCCAAGGTAAGGGAACAAGCATCCTCTTACCTAAAGGAAACCTCCATTAACCGTCTCCCACCTCAGGATGCTACACATGCCCTGTTGACATAGCTGTATCAGTGCTGGAAAGTTGAATAGGATTGGGGCCTGAGTCACTAGCAGAAATAGCAGAAAAAGCTTGCAGAGCCATCCGGGATTCATAAGCCTCTGGGGTCCCTCATCCCTGTCCCTCATCCCTGTGAAGGTCAGAAACTGCAGTAAGCCTAAGGGCGCAACCCTAAACTGCACGGGAATCCTAAATTGCGCATGCCCAGTGGTCCACCCACCCCCCACCCAGGGATGTCTCCTGCCCACCCTCCCTCCTCCCAGAGCCAATTTTGCCTGGCACATGGGTGGCTCTCCGCCGGTGCTCTCGGGCCAACACTCCCACATTGGCACCAGTGATGTAGTACCTACGCAATGACGTTCTGTAGGGACTATGTCGAGAGCGGGATTGCGCCCCAAATATAATCAGGCATTGATCTGTCCATGACAAGAAAATGATGCTGATCCCTCCAACAGTAAACCAGTAGGCGGGCAGAAGTGGGCTCTATTAGGAGAGCCGGGGATTTAAAGCAGTTTAAAGCTGGGTATAGACCCAGCAAACTGTAGTTAAGAGCCTTAGAGCACAATCCTAACCTGCGCTGGAACAGGCAGGCCAACGGGGCTGTGCTGTATCCAGCTCAGGTGAGGAGCAGGCTTGGGCACAACTCAGAGTAAGGGGATTTTAGTCCCCTTACCCAGTGTTGTGCGCCAGCCAGCCCAAGAGGGCTACTTGGATCAGCGTTCGTTATTTTGCAGGTGCAAATCTGAGTAGCCCGTGTGAGGCCAATTGGGTTGGGGGCTGGGGGGTAGAGTCTGTCCTAGGTCACTCATGCCATTCCCTCTTCTCTTCCAGGCCCGATCCACCTCCTGGACCACCCTCCCCATGCCCAGTACTGCCTATGTTCCGTCCTCCCGCCACCAACTCCCACTTCTTGTGTTGGCCTGCCCCAGCCAGCACAAACTCACCCTGTGCTGGTGCAACTCTGGTGTTGGGCTCAGCTTCTTTCCAAGTAGCCACAAACATGCTTTATGACACATTCGCAACTCTCAGGAGCCAGTTCAAGGCAGCATTAGGATTGTGCTGCCCACGGAACTTAAAGAGAACTGTAGCTATCTATCTATATAAAAAAGGACGTGTGTGTGTGTGTGTGTGTGTGTGTGTGTGTGTGTGTTCCAGCATA
>JAJKFI010000001.1:21672101-21715151 GCA_029204185.1 Lerista edwardsae | reverse complement strand
GTGTGTGTGTGTGTGTTCCAGCATAACTCTGGAATGCCTGGAGCAATTTACACCAAACTTGGTACACATATGCCTTGCAATCTGGAAAGAAATACTGTGGGGGTAAGACACCCCTAGCACTAGGGGTGGGGTGGGAAGGGGATGACATGTCAAAATAATCGAAAACAGCCAATATTAGTGTCAAATCCATAGTTTTCGGGGTTGTGGAGATGAATAGTGACACTCCTGATGCCGTTTCAGTCCACGTTCAGCCCCCATCAGCATGGGGGGTGAGAAGGGGTGAAACATAAAATGTCCAAAATGACTGACATTAGTGTCAAATCCATAGTTTTCGGGGTTGCTAAGCTGATTGGTGACAGTCCCAATGACATTGAAGCCCAGGTTTAGTCGAATAGAACGAATAGAGCTCTGTAGAACCTTCTGGAAATTTTCAGAAATCATTATGCCCTGGTCTTGGACTCCAGTCAAATACTTGCCATGTTACCAGGCGTAGTCACTGAATAAAAGTCTATAGATACCGTTGTAGATGCCTATGAGGTCGTCAATTTCCCATCAGACTTCCTAAACTCACTTGATCCGGCTGGATTGCCACCACATCGTCTTTTACTTACAGTGGGATCTCCAATTATTTTACTATGGAACCTTGACCCGGCAAAATGTTGCAATGGCACAAGGCTGTGTGTCAAGAAGATGCTGGGTATTGTAATTGAAGCAACTAAAGAAGAAAGGGATAGGGCGGAACAGTTTTTATCCCATGGATACCACTCATTCCAACGGATCTCCCTTTTAATTTTAAGACATTGCAATTTCCAGTGAGACTTGCATTCTCGATCAACAAGTCACAGGGGCAGTCTATTAAGTACTGCGGAGTGGATTTGAGATCGCCATGTTTCTCCCACGGACAACTTTATGTTGCTTGCTCAAGGGTGGATTCACCCAAGAATTTATTTATTCTTGCTCCTGGAGGTGAAACTGAAAATGTTGTTTATAATCAAGTTTTGAGTTAAATTAATATTATAGTGAATTTGTAAAAGATTTTACTTCATAATTTTTATACTCTACTTATACTTTTAATTACCTGTACATAAAATTACTTCGATTTTACACTGCAGATAGAATTCATTCCTTTTCCTGTCTAATAGAAGCTTGGGGTAAATAAATACCAAGGCAACACCGGGTAAGGACCAGCTAGTTATTGCATACAAGTAGAAACAAGAAGACAGGAAAAGTAATCAAAGGAGAAGTCCATCAGATGTAGAGAGAGAAGCAACCAAGAAGCATTTAAACTAATAGTAACAAATATCCCCTACTGGTCGATGCAGACATGAAAACACTTGCTGGTCACATATATCCTGGGTGGCTTAGCTTGCATGCTATTGTTCTTCCAATACCTATTCTTGACAGCATATGTGCTAGTTCATAGTGTTCATCCAACAAATCCAGGTAGCCTTGACATGCTTGCATGCCATCCATACACCCTGTATCCACTGATGAGGGTACAACAGTTGTCCAGTTCTCCTGTTTCCTCTCTCCATCCTCTGGCTTCTTTTTTAGAAATGACTCTGCAGTTGCTGCTAGAGACAATAGTGATGGTGCATCCTCAAAGTAGCCTGCCTCTATCTAGCAACCAGGGAACCAAAGCATGTAACAAAGTAACCTCCATCCCAAATACAAACTTTCATAGATCTTTGTGAATCTAAATTGAACAACAGCCACGTATCAAGGCTTTGCATATATATAGTAGTATGGTGCTTGTACAGATGGGGAACGGAGATCCAGGTGTGGCCAGATGCTTCATTGATCTACCTTCATTAAGCTGCTCTTCCTGTTTGACAGTATGCTTATTATAACGTGTACATTAAGCACATGTGCTCTCAGTTTCTAGGAGAGATTCACAAGCTAGAGCTGATTATTTACATAAGTAGCTTGATAGCAAAAAATAACTCCACTGGAAAAATTTTTTTTAATTGGTATAGAAAATGTGCATAACATACCTTTTTTATATACAATACATGAAGGGTCAAACTACTAGATAGTGACCTGTTTTGCAATCATTTTGTTTCACTACACCTACAGAGTACCGCAAGGGAATTAAACCAATGTCACTTTCATACCTGAAAACAGCCTTCATGTGGCTTGGGTCCTACTGTGCTGTATCATTGGTGGCATTGAAGTTAAGTTAAATCCTGGGTTCGAAATATCACTTCTTTTCCAGTTGGTGTAGCCATATTTTTCTAGCAGGGCTCCATTGCTTTTTTCAGATATATGTCAGTAGACATTCAACAACTGTAATTTTCTCCATCACTGTATCTCCATGCTGGTGACATTATCACTGGTTGTATTTCTGCCTTTTGTAGCCATTCACACAGGACCCTACCAGATAATAGGTGCAAACACATTTATAAGTTTATGCTGTACAGATGTACATCTAAATCAAATCTTATTTTATGTACAATGAACTGAAATATACATGTTTTTGAGCCTTTCATGCTTTTTGTGTGTGCTTAAGGGCGGAATCCTAACCTCGAGTTAGGCCAGCACAGTTTGGCCAGCACAAGATCTACTGTAAAGCGTGTTTGGACCACTCTTTGAGCCAGGGAGGATGGTGCATGTATGTCTATGGTTCTGGCCGCGCAATCCCAGCTGCCCCATAGCGTTGATGAAACGTCATTGCGTCGATGCTACGACACTAGCGCTGAAGCGGGGGCTCCAAGTAGCACCCCCATATCGGTGCTAATGCTGCCAGGATGACGGCAAGCCTCCCTCGCATCGGCTGAAGCCGGCCAGCATGAGGGAGGCTCCATGTCCACTCAGACATGGGATTGGTGGGGTAGTGGTGGAGGCGGAACATGGGTGGGCTTGGAATTAGGCCATAAAGCCGAATCCTAAGCCTGATTGGGAGGCCATGTGGCCTCAGTTCGGGCCATGTGGTCTCCCCGTATCTGCGCCTGCTGTTTAGCAGGCACAGATCTGAATAGCTCATTGGGGAGGCTGGAGCCCCCCCCCCCAACGGTAAGGGCATGAATGTGCCCTTGCCATTGGGAGGCTCCAGCCTCCACTATACCGAGCTTGGATTTGGCGCTGGCCGGCCGGCCTTGCCAATCCACTGCTGCTTAGGATTGTGCTCTGAGAGTGGTCCAAACATACTTTATGGTGTCCCTTGTGCCAGCCAAACATTGCTGGCCTAACTGTGCCAGCCTAACTCCAGGTTTGGATTGCGCCCTTAATGTTATTGTGACCAAAGGAGGGGAAAGCTATTTTTAAAATAAAATAAATATTCTAGCCATGGTAGACTTTGCATTAACATCCTATTGATGGAAATTAAATGGACCCTAAACTCTCGAACTGTTAAATTGTATGGCTCAATAATATTTCCAAATGTTTGCACAAAGTATCTTTAAAATAGTTATTTTCGAGCTGTGTTTCTGTGAACCTGGACAACCCTTGGAAGCAGGAATTCCTCAAAAAGAAAAGTAACTGTAGGCAAGATCCCCTGGAAAACAGCTGACTTGTCCCCAGTGCTGTCTCTTCTCCTGCAGTGTGCTGTTGTAGGGGAGTGTTGCTAGTCAATATATTCAGGGCGTCATCTCAGCTTTCTAGTATAATAGAGAGGAGGTAGGCTATAGAAAGCACCTTCTCATGAAAACATTGTTTTCTATGGGTAGGGAATACTTTTGAGAGAACATTCAATAATGCGGGTCCCAAGCTGCTGTCTCAAGTGGTGTGAGAAATATGCTACCCAACATCTCTAACTTATGCATTATGCACATTGATAATGATGCTCCATATAAGTCTAAACATAACTCTGTTTTATTTATGCTGAATTTACAGCCCAATCCTATCCCCTGTTGCCAGTGGAAGAACTAGTGTTCTGGCAGTGGGACACACTTTATAGCTATCATAAATGGCCTGCCAGCAGTGGGTGGAGCTGCACTCTTCTGGCCCACCACTCGAAAGACCCTGCAAACGATGGTGGGGGAGAACAGGGAGCACCTCTGCTATCAACCAGCATGCCACCTTTGTCTCCTTCCACTTGCACCAGCTGAATGGTACAGTTGAAGAGACCCACGGGAGACCATGGCAGAAAAGAATACGTACAACTTTGTCTTTCCTTCCTCTCCCATTGCATCATCACAGGCGCGCGCACGCACGCACACAGCGTGTATTGGCATGATGGAGGGGAAGGATAGGCTTGGGCTGCTAATGAGATTCCATTTTGTGATTAAGTAGTCTGTTTCCTACTGTAGTGTTTAATACTCAGCTATCCACATGCCCAGTTGAGTGCTGTTGTGGGTTACAATCAGGAGGTAAAGTGGATTGAAGCTCTTGTTAGTGAATAAGATGTACCATTATCGTAAGATGTACCATTACAATGTATCATTATGGATACCATTATCGTATACTTGAAATAAGCAATTCGCAAACATGTCTTAAAGGTATGCCTGTACTACATGGTTTTTGTGTTACTGTTAGGTTTTTGTATGATGTTTGTTATAGCACATTGTCTTTGCTTGTCTGTATCTTTTCGTGCATCCAGATATCAGCCACAGTTGCTTTAGCATTTTGTCATTGTCTCCACGCAGATTGTTATGATCCAAGTAACTGGATTATTGCTCAGGATATGTAGAAGGAGTTTGCTTCTTGGTCACCCTCCTTTGACTTTTGTTTTTTGAAAAATGCTTATTCTGTTGCTAGAATTGCACAGTTGTGCACTTGTGTGATATTGGAACTATGTGATTGTGACAGCTTTCAAATTACCACATTAGCATCTTGATTGCTAAAGCAATTAGCAACATGGATGTGGTTTTTAGAGTCTTATAATGTCCTAAATTCTCTGACTCATAGCAAATTTGCTCTGAGAGTTGAGTGGCCTGCCTCAGCATAAGCAAACAGTAGCAGTGGAAAACACACACTCCATAAAACTATCTGTGGTTGCTAAACTGGGTGTACAGTATTTTTTGTATCAGTAAAAGGGGATAGAGTCAAAAACACATTATGCAGAATGAGGAATGTGGGAAGATGGTTTATCATTTTGACATAGGGGCCAGAGGAGCTGCAAAAAATCACAGCCAGGGCTAGTGAGGCTTAAGGAGTTTGCTTCTGATCACAATTGTGTTCCCTGTGTGCAATTTTAAATAGAAAAAAGAAGCTTCCACTGACCTTTAATGGAAATGTTTTAAATATAATATAGCAGATTTTGGTGGTGGGGAAGTATGATCAGTTTTGGAACAGTGGTGGGTCAAGGTCCTAAAGCCTCCTACCACCTTACATGGTTCCACCACATTTTGTGCTAAAATCCACCCCCACTATTTTTTAAAAAAATCCCCCTATCCATGTTACACCTTCAATATAATGTCTACTTTGACTTATGGCAAGGACTTACATTAAGGGCCACAATAAGTCAGGCATTCTGGGATTTGGAATGACTAGGGCATAACTGCACTATGACTACAACAGTTATGATATCAACAGATATTTAGCAGTGAGGCTTAACCTATCTTCAGTCTAGCATTACATTTATGGCCTGAGCTGTTAAGTGCTTTGCAGTAGTGCAGAGAGTTGGGGCGCTGGTGGGGAGGCTGGAACCTTCTCTTGTGCGCTGGTGGAGCAACAGAGGCCAGAAGGAGCAAGTAAGCAGTGTGCAGGAGGTGGATTGGGGTGGGGGAAGGGATTGATTGGTATGGGGAAGGTGTAATGGGAAGGAGATGTGTCCGGATGGGTGGGCCTGGGGATGGCTTTGGCAGTGTGAGCTGAATCCAAATCCCCTTCCTGGGCCTGATCCACCTGTAGAGATTAACACAGATTTACACAAGCGATATTGCTGGTGTAGGTCCTAATTGACCCGTTGTGGCTTCTGGGCTTACCCCAAGGAGACCTCCAGCAGCCAAAAATCCACCCACAGGATGTAGTGTAGCCCGTGTAGTTTCACTGCATTGGCACAGGGTAATTTAGGTTGAATTGGGCTGCCCGAAAGGTAATTGTTCACTGCATGTCATGCAGATTCTGTTGAGGTGTGCAAAAAATAAACATGATAATATAGTAAAGTATTGACGGAGACAAGGCCTTCAAAACTGCCTATATACTAACATATACCTCATGTACAGCAAATGCATATACAGGAAGTGTAAGGCTTTGGCCCATATTTGTTCACTGGATTATTTTTCTCAAGCAGTCTAGCATGGCTGATTCTTCATGAGGTCTTTAGTAGGCCAGCTAAAGCCCATTGATCTTAAATTGTAGAGAGAGTGTGTAATTAAGACAGGAAGAGGTCTAGATTTCAGATTTGTCTGGATTTTGGAATAATTGCATACATATAATGAGAAATGCTTCCTCTTGCTCTTTTTACTGTTATCCATTTGGGTGTCTACTGGCCTCTTTTACATTTTTCAACCATGGCACACACCACAGAGCAGGGAATAAAACATAGCCTGTACTTGCTCTGAACATGGGAATGACCACAAGACCTTCTAGTGTTCACACTACGGAACGTTAAAACAGTGGTGCACCCAGCCCGCACTCTGCTCTGGTGCTGGGTAGATGCTTGGCACCCCCCAGCATCAGTTTCTCACCCCTTCACCACTCACTGACCACGCCAGGTTCATACGGGGCAAGAACAGGCAAGCAGGTGGGCCCAATGCTTGCCTCTTGAAGAGACGAGCCACCTTGTCACCACTCTCCTACTCCAGAAGCACACACCACCCAGAGCATCTGCCCCCAGCCCCTGCAAAATGGTAGGACCACGACTGACTTTAAAAAAAAAGCCTTGGACAAAAATGTATGGATTTCAGAGTAGTCAATAATCTACCTATATAGGGTTGGAAAAATTGTGAATCAAAACCACCACATTAAATATTTAACAGGACGGTGCATTTCATCCCTTTTACTCTCTTCACAGGTTTTTATTCTGTGTTCATCAGGATACGTCTATACAATGATTAATTTTCTACTGTGTACTGAATGCTTGCAGGGTAAGGGAGTTCATTTGTTTAATTGGGAGTTTGCTAGCCCATTTTTATTTAGTATACAGTTCTTTGCATATAGCCCCAAGGGAGCAGGGCCCTAAATTAAGAACTTCTTTTCATCCTCATGTTATTTTCTGATTTGTTCTTGCAGGTTGGTAAGATAGCAGTTGAGTTTTCACAACCTGAAGCCATGACCCCATTCTCTGAGACTTGATTTGGGTGCTAATGAAGGTGCCAAACAGCTAATATTCTTGAGATTTACATCCTCTACTTGGCAGAACAAGATATTTTTAGGAACTGGGAAAGTCCAGCCCCCCAAAGCTGCCAAACCCATGGTACATGATTTCTGTCCAGTTGTTAGTCAAGTGTTCTGAGCAGCTGGATAAGGGAAAGGATTGGGGAGAAGGGAAAAGGGGGGATGAAAAAATCCCCCCTTGGGGGATTGGGAGGGGGGGGAGCAGGAGAATAGGGCCAGTGGAGATAACTGGAAGAAAAGGGAAATAAATGAAGTGAAAGGTACTGGAGATGGGTAAAAAGAGAAAGAGAAGAAAAAAGATCAGGGGTGCAGGAGAACAGAGAGATGATTAGGAAAGAAATAATAATAATGGAGAAAAATACTGGGGAGGGACAGAAAGGAGGGGTGAAAATAATAGGGGATGGAGTTGGAGTGAAGAGAGAATACTGGGGGAAGAAATGAGGGTAGGAGGGTGAAAAATTGGTGTGAAGTGTAGGGATGGGGACAAGGACTAAAAAGGGATGAAAAGAGCTGAGGATGAAGAAGAAGAGAGTGTGGAAGGAGAAAGAAGAAGGGAAAAAAGATGGAGGAAACATGGAAAATAAGGAGAACAGGACGAAGAATAAAAGAGAATGAGGGGCAAAGTGAAGAAGGTTGAAGAAATTCCACGACAGGGGGGTGGGAGAAATGGAAAAGAAGAGAACGTGAAAGATAAGAGGTGCAGGAGAGAAAATCAGGAAGGGAAGTGACAGTGACGGGGAGGGAGAGAAAAGGGAAGAAAAGAGGACTGCAGGAAAACGGGAGTGTCAGAGGATGCAAAAGTGAGAAGGGGAGAAAAGCGGCGAGGGGAGGAAAAGGCGCGAGGGGCAGAGGCGAGGGAGGGGCGACGGGGGAGGGAGGCGAGATGCACAGACGGGCGAGGGAAGAACCAAGCCTGACGCAGCAGCACGCTGAGCGAGCGCGCGATCCCTTCCCTTCCGTCCCATCCCCGGGCACTTAGCGCACCGCAGACGCTCCTCGCCTGCGTCTCGAGTGTGCCGGGGCCGCGCGCGTCCGGCTCGAGCATTGGGGGCGGCCCCCTTTCGGCAGCGGCGGGAGCTGCGTTGGGCGACGAGGCAAAGGAAGGAGCTCAGGCCGGCTGCGAGGAGAGCAGCCGCCGCCTCCTCCTTCTTCTTCGCCGCCTCCACCTCCTCACCATGATGTTCGCCCAGCAACAGCAGCGGGAGCCGCCGCCGCCGCTGCCGCCGCCTCGGGACTGAGCCTCCTACTGCCGCCTTGCGAGGCAGGCGCGAGGTCACTCCTCCTTCCCCCTCCCCTCCCAGCGAGGCGGGCCGAGGCAGCCGGGCGGGTCGCCGGCCCCCCTCAGGACTGCGCTGCATGTTCGCTCCCTGCGAGTGCGTGAGGCGAGGCGGCAGGAGGACTATGAAAATGATCCGGTTCCGGAGCTCGAGCATCAGGTCCTTGAGCCAGGAGATGAAATGCACCATCCGCTTGCTGGACGACTCCGAGATCTCCTGCCACATTCAGGTGCCTCTCCCCGGCCGCTGGGAAGCCATTGCCTCGCTGCCCTTCTTCCACGCTCAGCCCTCCGCTTGCCCAGTCCACCTCCTCCCTCGCGACGAGGATGCGGCTGCCAGGCGCCCCCTCCCACGCGCCCCCTCTGCAAGCGCTGGCAGCCCTGCCGTGCTCGTGCCACCCCTTCCCTGCTGGGGAGCCATTTGCCCATCGCTCCCCCCCACCCCACAATTGTACAGTTTTGCTCGGTGCGCCTCAATGTAGTGAGAAGTTGTTTACACGCAAAGAGTGAACCTACGGAAGACAGCGGGAAAAGGCAGGGTGGTGACCACGGGGTAGTGCGGGGGGGGGGAGGAGAGAGCGAGCGACAGCGAGAGAGCGGATGGAGACCTGACGTGGATCAAGCCAAGTGTGCTTGGAAAGCCCGAAAGTTCACTAAAAGAAGGGGCATTTCTTGGTGGCCACTTTATAGAGCGCAACAAAAGCACGCTTGCTGTGCCTTGCTGTTCTTCAAGAGCCAGATGTCTTTCTTCAAGGAGGCTTTTCTGTTTTGCATGTAGTATCTTTTCTCAGAGCTCAAACTACGAGATGTTGTTGCTGGGGAAAGAAAAGTGGTTCTTTCCTTGCTTAATGGGACCATTGAGATTTTGGATTGCTGTTTGGAACTTGGTGGTTCCCAGATACCTATTGGATAGCACTTGTGACAGCAGCAATGACAGTTTTCTCTCTCTCTACATGTCTTCATTCTGTTGTGACTGTTATTAGTTGTGTTATATTTTATAATATATGAATATATGGTGGTACTGCCTTTAATTGACGTGGACCATTGTTGCTGAGGATATTTGAACACAGAGAATTCACATGCAGAAGGCACATTTTCTTTAAAGAAAGGTGTTCTTTAACTATACTATTCAAGTATAGTACATTATTGTGTAGTCCCTTAAAAGAAACAAAAAGAAAAGATAGACACCAGGAAGGAAAATCTTCAGAATAAAGTGAAATAAGGCTAATATGTCATTCTAATTAAAAACAGGCTGTGGTGTGTGTTTTGGGCAACTGAGTGAATTCTTACTATTCTTACTAAGTGAGGGTGCTGTTGTATGTGGAAGGCTTTTAGTAGGAGTTGACCTTAGGAGGAAGACCCAGTTGGCTGTCCTGTCCTGTTGCACAAGAAGTTTCAGGAAAATAAGGCTATCATACCTGCATATAATTAGGCATCTTTAACATCCTCCAGAATAACTATTCTTCACACCCTCCAGATGCTTGTTTGTGTTTACCTTTTGTATTATGGGGTCAAGATGGTTGGCTGGGAGTGTTTGCAGCAGCGTTTCCACCTGCCTATTTTTTTTTTTTGCTCTCTAGGACCAATATGCTGACCTGCATCTGAATGAGGAGACAGAGCATCCTCTGACAGCATATTTTGTCTCTGATGGTATTCAGTTATGGAAAAATATTTACATGGTTGAACAAAAGACATAATGAGGGCTGTCAAGCAGTCAAAGAATGTAGTTAATAATAATAATAATAATACTTATTATATAATAATACCGTATAATATAATACGTGTTAAATATATATAATACTTTTCAACCAAAAATATTCACAGAGTAGGTACAGACAAAATCAAATAAGTAAATGGCTCTTAATCATTTAATTATTTGATTAATAAGCTGCCTTTTATCAGGTCTTGCAGATAATTGCTTGAAACTGACATAGATTTACATATTGAAGGGAACAAAGAGGAAGGGGAGAACAGCGGTAACTGTGGAAAACAGGTAAATAATATGTGATTCTTCCAGTTATGCATACTTAAGCTTATGGCCCAATCCTAAGGGCAATTGAAGACAGCAGATATATTGATCCACTATCATAAATGGCCCTGTGATGGTGCAAACATTATTCTGCCATTGCATGCTATAGAGCAACTGGTGCTCCGTGTGCATGTCAGAATTACTTGAATGGTCTGCTGGCCCAAGTCAGGTGGTGGAAGGATAGGTTTGTGGGCAGTTTGGGGGATGTTTGGGGTGGGGAGGCAGGAAGGCAGAGGGCAGGCTGGAGGGGTGGAACTTGGCATCAAAGTTCCATGCTAGATCCTATCTCCATTCAACCTATCTCACTTCCTTCCTCTCCTTGCACTTATCACTAGTATTCACTAGTATTTATATACCGCTTTTCAACACAAAGTTCACAAAGCAGTTTACAGGCAAATAATAACATTAAAGTTAAATGGCTCCCTGTCCCAAAAAGGGCTCACAATCTAAAAGAATGGAGAACACCACCAGCAACAGCCACGAGAAAGACACTGTGCTGGGGTGAAGAGGGACAATTGCTCTCCCCCTGCTAAATATAAGAGGACACCACTTGAAAAAGTGCCTCTTGCCCAGTTAGCAGGGGTTGAACTTATGGCATCAAAATAGCTGGTGTGGGTCTGAGGTTACCCATAAGTGATCAGGCAGCCTACTGGGAGATAAGTGAAAAACCTACCATCTGATTGCTCATTCATTATAGCATGCAGCGTGCATAATATTTATGCTATGGAGTGGCAGGGGATAGGATTAGGCTGTTAGTTACAATTGTGTTAAACTAATTACTCTCCCCCTGCTACATATAAGAATACCACTTGAAAAAGTGCCTCTTGCCCAGTTAGCAGGAGGAGAGTAATTATCCCTATTCACCCTGTGCAGTGTCTTTCTAGTGGCTGTTGCTGGTGTTCTCCATTTTTTTTTAGATTATGGGCCCTTTTGGGACAGGGAGCCATTTAACTGTATCATCATCATCATCATCATCATCCTGGAAACCGTTTTGTGAACTTTATGTTGAAAAACGATATGTAAATACTGTTGATTGATTGATTGATTGATTGATTGATTGATTGATACTATGCCCGCTGCATACTATACTGAAGATGTGGTTAAGCTGGTCTGCAAAGTTTGTGCAAGCAAGCCAATATACTTTCTCCCCTTACATAGTCTTTGCCAAGTGTATGAGAACTCCCTGCCTTGTTTAGTCACCAATCAGCTATGTTGGTCTGGCAGCCTGCATGAACGAAACCCTGATTGTTTGGATTTCTGGGCTCATGGTATATGGATCTGCTGGGTGCTCTAGGTTGAAGTACCCTTTACTCTTCGATATCCAGGTGGGGGTATAGAGTCTTGCCTTTCTGTACCATGGTATGGTATTGTAGCAGATGAGGCTCCATATGTGCACTGTACCAGAGTGATAGAAGGAGGTAAATGTGTGTAATTTCTCATTTTTGGTGTGCTTTCACATAATGTTCTCTATACCAACAACATCGAGTCTGGATTACAATCAGATGCACTGTTTGAATCATGTTATTCTTTTCTTGTGTTTGAATGAGTTTAGTGTTATGATTTCATACAGGACATTTTACGTGATTTCTGAGAGAGCTGTGCTTTGTTACTTTTTTTTGTTACAGTTCACAGGCTACTTTTTCCTACACTACTGGGAAATGTGCAGCAGTTTCCCAGTAGATTTACTTGGACCATTAAAAAAATAAATACACATTCATGCATTCTATAAGTTGTATTTTCTGGCAAGAGTCAGTCATGTCCCTGGTCAACCTAGCCACCCAGGGGCCAGGTCTGCAGGCTGCCAACCCCCATGCAGGTTGCTGTACCTTGACCTACTTGAACCTTACAGAGCCTCGCGTGACGCTCCACTGCTGTCCAAAAGCACTCTAATGCCTTCAGATAGCATTTACTAAATACTTCAGGTTCCTTGGAGGGTGGTGTGGGGGTGGTGGCAGAGTTGCACAAGGGCATTTGCACACACACCCCCAGCCAATGGCAGGACCATCACTGGCATGAGCTGTTTATACTCATCATGCAGCTACACAATAATAGTACATCAGAGTTTGAGAGCTCTTTATTTGGCGTTCTTCCATCTCACCCAATCCCTTAGGACTAGATAAACAATGTTAGTTACATTTGTACATCTTGCTGTTGATAAAAAGAGAGTTATTTAGGCATCCAAGGCTATTTATCTTCTTACAATGCATCAACTGACTTCTGTTGAGTCATTTTAGGACAATTTCTGACATTTTATGGTACAAGAAGAAACCTGTGCTGTAGGAGACCCTTGTTCTCACTCCAGCTGCCTCTGTTTCATTTGGATCACATTCTCTGCTGATAGGACTGTACTTTAAAGGACTGACATGTGTTCACCAACAGGCTGCCAAGAGAGTAAATGAAAACATAATTTGCCGGGTTTTCAGGAATGCCATGAAATAGGAAGTTTTTCTAAAACAATGTGTGCATGCATGTGTGCATATATAATATGTTCACAGTGGAATGCTGTAGTGATGATCTCATAGCTTAAATGACTGACTGAGTGAGCATGAATGTCCCTCATAATGCCATTTGATTGGAGAAATAAAATAGTTCCTAAATATAGGACATGAAACCAGATTTTCAGCTGTGTATGTTTGGCATTGCAGATTAGACGGTACGAAAAATTTTGTTGATTCAGACAAACTGAAGATCTGGTATTTTGTGTCTGGAAGCTAAACAGTGCCATAGGTACTGGAAAATGAATATTAAATGACTGAGAGCCCAATCTTATGCATGTCTACTTCGAAGTGAGTCCCATTACAATCAATGAGGCTTACTCCCAGGTAAGTGTGTATAGGTTTGCAGCCTGACTTGACACTCAGTGCAAACTCTTTAACAGTGTAGTCCTATGCATGTCTACTTAGAAGAAGTGTGTTCATCGGGGCTTACTCCCAGGAATATATATTGGATTGCTTAATTACATTACCTCTGCATTTTTGTTGGTTAGTATTGTATGCTGTTAAATATAGAAAACAGTTTCATAGCCATACATTAAAAAAAGATGAAAAAATGAAAAAAGCTGGAGTGAGAACAAGGGTCTCCAACAGCACAGATCTTATATCTGTGAAATCTGATATTATGTGCTGCTCTTAGCTTTAACTCTTTTGAAGTACCCAGCGGTGCTTTCAGGTATCTTCACAAGAGAATCTGCAGCAGCCTGAGTCAGCTGCCCATAGTTTGATAGTATAGTACTGTACTATCACCCTCTTAAAATTTTGCTTTGCCAGTTCCAGCTCCAGAAGTATTCCAAAAGTGTCGCTTCGTACAGTTGCTTGTGATTTAACAGTTATACTTTTAATAAAATAATTATCACTTATTTCCATCACAGATCATAATTGCACTATATGTGAAGTTCCAGATTTCCAAATGAACTCGTGGTCAGTGACCCTGTCTGTATATCTGTCTGTCTTGATGTAATTGCAGGAATCAATTTATCAGCATATTAAATAAAAACGTCCCATTAATTTAAAAGAAAATGACATCCTTGGTTACATTGGATTTCTTTACTTTGTTTTTGTTTCAACAGCTTGCCCCTTTTTATTTTCCTGTGCACCAGCACTGCAATATTAATGTTCTTTGAAAATTGGACTTCAGTCACCTAGAAGGAAAATAGTGCCCAGATACTGGTGATGAAGATTCCCTTTGTAGAATATGAAGTCACAGTTATTGAGTGGGTTGTGGAATGCTTTGTGGGAATCATCAGATCCTAACCGGCTGATTAACAGGCAGTGACACTGTCATATAGGTCAGTGAGTGGCTTAGGGCTATAGGTTAGCCCAAAGATCAAAATTCAATATGTTGCTTTTTCATCCATGAAATTTGAAGATTAAAAATTAAGGGCGCAATCCTAACCTGAGTTAGGCCAGCACAAGTCCCTTGTGCTGGCCCAGGAGTGTTGCAAATTCACTGTAAAGCACGTTTGGACCACTCTCGGAGTCAGGGAAGACAGTATGTGTCTGTGTGCTGGCTTCCCTGACCCCAAGAGTGGTGCAAACGTGCTTTACGGTGTGTTTGTGACACTCCTGGGCCAGCACAAGAGGCTTGTGCTGGTCTAACTCTAACTCCAGGTTAGGATTGCACCCTAAGTAAATTGGATGACAGTGGGAAGAGCAAGGCTTAGCTAACCTTTCTGGTGACATTTATTCCTTAGTTCTTGATTTATTTCTTAAGCCTGCTTGCGACTCAGCTTCTTTGCAGCATCATTAAGTAAAAATCTCAGCAGCACAGCAGAAGGTTGACAAGAAGAATGAAAAGTAACCTGAAATGATAATGGGCACAGTCTGTAATATGCAGACACTTTTAAGAAATGGTTGATCTGCCTGACCGAACAAAGCTCTAAAAGGATTTCAATAAAGGTTTAAAGAACAGTGTAAAGGGTAAAGTTAGATGTACTAGAGAGGATTTTAGATTCTTTTGATAGATTGGGTGAATACGTGCATGTGTATGTCTCTGTGTGTTAATCTGCAAGTACATGAATTCTGGGGAAAACAAAGCAAAAATCAGCAGAAACCTATGCATTGGAAGTAAGCCCCATTCAATTCAATGGAATGTCTTTCCAAATTTGCAATACTGGTTCAAAAATTACGTATTCCTTCATTAGGTAGTGACAGAACTTTAAACACCTTCATTCATATATAGAGAAAATGTTGCTAATGTGCTTAGGTAGCCTGGAGAGCAGTTAAGTATGCTTGATCATTTCCTCACATTTATATCCCACCTTCCCTCCATGCTCAGGGTGGCATACATTTGGAACTTAATGTTCTCACCTATTCATTTTTGTATTAATTAGTATTATTCACTGGCAGTCTCTAATTGTTGGGCATTTTGCTACTGTGGCTGTGCATTGTGGCCTGGTAATTTCAAGTATATAAACACAACAATTTTATTTCAGAACGATCTCAAACTACATTGATAAATGAAAAATATAACATTTAGGGCGCAATCCAAAGTGTGCCCTTGGGCCGATGCTAGTTGCTTGCATTGGCCCTGCACATGCAGTGCTGGTGCGAGAATGCTGTGTCCATGGGGTCGATGCCGGCAGCAGCGCTGGCCAAGCAACTCTGGTTGAAGCCTGCCCTGTGCCGTTCCTGCACCAGCTGTGTTTGGCTGCCACAAGAGCAGTTCTGGGCAGGGGGAGGGCAGGGGGGGAGGGCGTTTCTGGACGTGCGGTGGGTGGGCTGAGAGAGAGGTGGAGTTGGGATGTGGCCCAGGGCCGGCTTTAAGCCAGTGTGACCAATGTCGTCACATTGGGCCCTGCACTTCAGGGGGCCCCGCACTAGCAGGGTGAGCATATTGTCCGTGGCTGCAGCTGGGATCTCGATGGGCTGTAAGTTAGTGGGGCGAGCAGAGCAGCTTTACCTTGGTCTCTCCCACCTGCCTCTGCCTCTGAACAGCCCAAGATGGGCCACCTGGAAGCAGTTGGCGGTGATGTTACAATATCCCCACCAACTACTTCCACATGCCATGCTTTGCACATGGCTCTAACAGAGCTGTTCTTGGTGACTGGGGGGGCCCCCACAGGGAGGGTTGGAATCCCCCACATTGGGCCCCGCTGCTGGTAGAGCCGGCCCTGATGTGGCATTTAGGCTGCATCCAAGCTCATGTCGCCAGGCCATGCACCCCCAATTTGGACCGTGTAGTGCCCTCGGCTCTGTGCCTGCTGAACAGCAGACATAGATCTGAGGAGCCCATTGGGGCAGCTGGTGCATACCCAGGGGTAAGGGCACAAACGTTCCCTTGCCCCAGGGAGGCTCCTGCCTGCTTTTAAGCTGTGCTGGGTACAGCGCAGGCATAGGCCTGCCTGTTCCAGCGCACTTTAGGATTGTTCCCTCATTTTAACTAGGATCATCACCTTCAATGCCAGGCCCACGTATCTCGCTGCTGCTTTAAACATGGAATCATTTCACATCAATAAAATATTGGGCTATAGTATGGATGTTGGACAAGAAACTTACATAACATTTTTTCTAGTAGCTGTTTTTCTAGTGTATCTTCTGCATATATTTTTTCTTTTTTTGAGACTGAGAGCCAATTGGGGACAAATAATTATTTATGTATTTTGCTGTGTGAACTGCTTTGTGAACTTTTTTTTGTTGTTGAAATATGCTATATAAATATTCTGAATAATAATAGTAACAGCAGCAGCAGCAGCAGCAGCAGCAGCAGCAGCAAGAAAAAGGATCCTAGAATTATGCCTTAGGGCCCAATCCAAAGGGCCTTACTGTGGGAGGTTCTCGTACCACCTGGGCAAATGTCATGCAAGGCTCTGTAAAGCGCCTCCGATGCCAGCGGTAAGCCATTAATGCTGGGGCAGTGCCATGGTGACAGTGGCCATGGGCACTCCAAAGGGAGCCCTGTTTGCTGGCGAACTCGCCGCTTGCCAATGGTGCGGCCGTTCTGGGTGGAGTGGGGAGTGTTCTGAGTAGGGAGAGGGGTGGAGTGGGGGTGGGACTGGTGGCGACTCTTGCAGCTGGTTCCTGATCTCCAAGCTGCACTAGGTGACACGCACAGGGGGAGTGACACTACCAGGGACCAAAATTGCTAAAATTGCGGTTTTAAAAGATAATACCATCATGCTATATACCGTTGGGTGTGGAATTTCACCCTGAATTCAATGAAAAACAAATGGAGTGTAATATCTTCATTCTATCAAACATTATGGCCAAAAAACAAAAAATACAACTGTTAATATAAAAATCTTGATTTTTTTTTAATCGCAGTTTTATGGAATAATACCATCATGCTATATACCATTTGGATGTGCAATTTCACCTGGAATTCAATGAAAAAAATGGAATATAATATCTTCATTCTATCAAAAGTTATGGCCAAAAAAACTAAAAACCCCAAATACAACTTTTGATGTAAAAATCGTGATTTTTTTTAAAATCGCAGTTTTATGGAATAATACCATCATGCTATATACCGTTTGGATGTGCAATTTCACCTGGAATTCAATGAAAAACAACAGAGTATAATATCTTCATTCTATCAGAAGTTATGGCCGAAAAACTAAAACCCCAAAATACAACTTTTAATGTAAAATTACAATTTTTTAAAAATCGTGGTTTTATGGAATAATATCATCACATTATAAACCATTGGATGTGTAATTTCACCCAGAATTCAATGAAAAAACCAGAGTATAATATCTTCATTCTATCAAAAGTTATGGCCAAAAAACTAAATATACAACTTTTTATGTAAAAATCATGACTTCTTTTTTTTAAATCATTATTATGAGTCAGTTCTCATTTCCTTGTATCAGAGCTAATACTAGAACTTTTATTCAATTGTGTGAGTGTCATCAAATTGGCCATGGGTTTTTTGTGGGTTACTAATTTGTTGGGTGACCTGTACTATAGTTAAATAAATAAATAAATAAATAAATAAATAAATAAATAAATAAATAAATAAAGTTGATGGGGTAACACCAACCCAAGTAATAACACTGCATTTAGGTTGTGCATATGGTATTGTAATTTATTCTGTATGGTTTGGAAAGAGGGGTGACGCACATCATGGGGGGTGACCTCCCGCTTCGGATGACGCAAACTCTAGTGACCACACTGATCATATCCCTGATTTTCCAACCTGCCATGATTCCTTTTCTCTTATCTGGAGTTGGTCTGAAGAGATCAGAGATGATTAGTGTCCTACAAGTTGTTTTACTTATGTCTCACTGGCTGCCTAATCCCCTTCCTCCATGCCTCTGCAGTGCAGCTACAAGATGGTGGAAGAGGGTATGATTGGGTTCATTTCTGCATTCTGCAACTACTATTTTTTCATGAATTTTCTCATGGCTGAGTGTAGAAGGGTTTTCCTTTGGTTGAAAAACGCAGGGATTACTAAGGCCAGGAGTAGGTTTTTAAGAAGTATCTACAGTTCAGGATAGTAAGACTTGAAGCCCATGCAGTGATCCCAACTGATGACAATGGGATTCTGAGTAAACGTGTATAAGACTGCATTGTAAATATAGCAGTAGAGGAATTCTCACGATAGTTCATAACTTTCATAATATCTGGACAGTAGGGAAATCCCTTCACAGATGGTAGAACGATCCAATCTGCCCACACACTTTCCTATGAAGGGACCTTAATGTCTTTTTGATTATATGCAGTCTGGCAGGTGTTCTGTACCAGTGGCTTAGCATCTTGTACTGGCAATTCTTTACATTTATTCAGATCAGCTTTTTGGCATTCACCACTGAGATCTTGTTCCAGACTTCCTATTCTAATTTCTCACCCAGATCTGCTTCCCTTGTCAATGTGAGACATAAGAAGTTCGAGTGAAAGCAATGTTTGATACAATAGTGTAGCTAGAGGGGGAACAAAACAGTAAGCACTGCAGGTGCCACAACGTGCCATGTAAGCAACTGACTTGCCATCAGAGCCATTCTGTGCTGCAGCAGCTACATGCAGGAGATGCCATTTGGTTTAGTGAGTGCCTTTGTATTGCTTTCGCTGCTTAGAAAGGCTCCAACAGCAAGTGGAAGGGACCACTTACATGGTGTGTTGCAATGCCTACTGTACTTACCATTTTACCCCACCAGGTATGCTACTGGTTCGATATATTTTGGATAAAGAACTTTTCTGGACAAACTGAGACAATGTTTAGAAATCCCACAAGTGGGTTTACAGAGCAGGATAATTTTGTCAGACTCAAACTTTTTGGCAACAAGCATATCAGATTTTGTGCTCACCATCTTACCCTGTCATGGCTTATGCATAGGAGTGTGTGTTTTTTTGGTGATATTTTTTCCAAAGTTTCTTGATGAAAATAGCAAATTGCAGTATTATGTGTTTTTATTCTACATTTTCATTCCAAGTGCTCATTTTTATTAATTTTAAAAGTGTACTAGGTAGATAAAATAGTGTCAGCAGATGCAGCCACAGTATTATTTCTGTATTAATTGGAAAGGTAATCTGTTTTAATTTCTGGAAAATACCTTAAATGCCAAAATGCGGTGTTTTGTGTTTTTATTCAGCTATTTTAAACACAAAAAGGCTTTGTTTAATTGCCAAAAAACACTTTTCAACAAAAAAATCCACCCCTACTCATGCTTTGCGATGTGTACAGGGAATCTAGAAGCATATTTTTTCCCAGTATCTATATGCTGCCTTTCTGGTCACTGGATTTCCCCTCCAACTTTAATCAAGGCAGTGTACATACGCAGGCTTTCTCAACCCCACATAGGTGTTGTTATAGTTACAAGTTCTAATCTTCGAATTAGATGTTCTATACATCTTCCTTCCAGGTGGTATCCTTCACAGTCTGGCATCTCTCTGGCTGAATTTGCCTCCCATGCTTGACTTGACAGGCAAGTCCTCCACTCTCACTGAAGGGCCATTCCTTTCCCCAGCTGGAGAGACTATATCAGCAGCGGCAGTTCATGGTTACTTCTGTCTGACTTGAACTGTTGTCCCAGGTGACCTTCAGGCTTCAGAGGTGGCAGCTTTACCACTCAGCCACACCTCCAGGTTAGCTAGACCTCTTGCTCACTACCTGCTTGATAATTTGCAGATATCCTGATTGATAATTTATAACAATATGACCTGTGATCGTGTTCCTGGTCTTTTTATGTTCTATTAACCCAGCTAGATCTGTTTCAGTAGGAAATGTTTGATCAAGCTTGTGCTTTTATAAAAGAATATTCTTAAATCTGCATTACTTCTGCACATTCGGCTGTGTGTGTTTACATTTTTTCCCATTGGAAATGTCTTCCTGGGCTGTCAAAGCAAAGTGAGAAAATGTTGTAGGAAACTGTAATGTACAATCAATTGCATAGGCAAAACTCGCATGAATTTTGAGAGCAATATTTTTTACATGCTTTGACCTCTGATGTGAGAACCATGGGCTCTTCTATTAGTGTGTATCAAATTTTTGTGGTCTGGATTTTAGTATGCATACGCTTTTCCCACCATTTCTCTCTCTCTCTCTCTCTCTCTCTCTCTCTCTCTCTGTGTGTGTGTGTGTGTGTGTGTGTGTGTGTGTGTGTGTGTGTGTGTGTAAATTTATTGATATGGAATTATTTCCTCTAAGGGCACCTCTTTTGCTTATGCCTACTTTTTGATTGTATTAGTGATACACTGCTGGACCTACATTCAGTTATCCATGCATTGGACAGACTTAAAGTTGGCTCTGAAACTTGAAAATACTAGTAAAACATGCAATACCCAGATGGGCATGAAGCATTCAAAGCAAATCATGCTTGTCTTAAAGCAATTGCACTAGCCATCAGTTTGTTTCTGGGCACAAGCTACTTCATATACAGTACATCTTTGATGTAATTCTTACAATAATCACAGTATATTATGTTCTTACATTATGCTCATATTATAGCTAGGGGACCGAGCCTAAGCGAATGGCATGACTAAGATCATCATGGCAGAAGTAAAGTTTGAACTACAGAAATCCTGCTTTGTAGTTCAGTCTTTGAGCCATTATACTAGCCCTCATATTAAAGATTACATGTAGTTAAGTTGTGGTGGTGAGTGGGTGCTGATAGGAAGATTTTTTGGGGGGAGGATTAGCTTGTGTTGGGCAGCCCAATCCTAAGCTTCCTGGCGCTGCATGGTAGAGAGATGCCAAAATGGCATTCTGCTGGGCCAGGGAAGGCACTGGAGGTCTTCTTAAGGGGAAAGAGATATTTGTCTTACTACAAGTAAAGCCCCAGCCCCCACAATGAAACTACTCGAGTCCGTGCTAGTTAAATCACTGGCGCAGACTTGAGAAGCCCCGGGTCAGGGATCCAAACCTGACATGGGTTGTAGGATTCAATGGAGGAGACCATGTTCTGCCATCTCTCCCCTTTCCCCTACCCAGTAACACCTCCCCCACACTCACACACCACACACCTCTAATGGCGGCTAGAGCTTATTCTGCAGTGCCAACAGGCCTCCCCGCCAAGGAAGCTTACTCTTTGGGTGCTGCAAACGTGCCTTATGGCACATTTGCCACACTCAGTGCTAGGTTGCAGCACCAGTGCTAATAGTATAGTAACTCTATATTTTTTGAACCTGGTATACCATTCAAGGGGGGATCCATGTTTTTTTTCCAAAGGAAAAAGTTATGTATCTGAAAAAATAAACTTTTAATGGGAAGCTGCATCAGATATTTAGAGGCCACACAGAACATATAATGTTTGAGCTTTGGTTGAAATGTTTTAAGTTTCAGACAATGACAGAATTCATTTTTTATTTTTGTACTCAACTGCACATTTATTATTTTAATCGCTTACTAGCCCGACCAATAATTTATTCATTATCTAACTTCTAGTCTTCTCCACTTGAGGTTCTGGTGGTTGTGAAATGTTTTAAAAGTACACTTCGCAGTGTTTTTCTGGGCTACATAACTTACAGACATATAATTAATTTTTAAGAAAACTTCTTCAGAACCTCATCTTTTAACCTTTCTCTCCTAATGCTTGATAACATTTGTAGAGAGTAGCCATTGAGGCAAAAGACCTATGTACTGTATACAGAGAGATGAATTCTATTATAAAGAAATGCCAAACGATGACCTATTAAAACATTAGCAAGAATAGGAAGACATTGGGAACATGGCTACGCATGAGGAAAAATCCCAGGGATATGGAAAACGATAGGTTAAGGGATTATGCAGAGAGCACAGCAGGCAGGAGATTTAGTGAATTTATATTTATCCCGCCTGTGATGTCAGAACCACAAGAAGCAAAAGCCATGAGCTACTGTGACCGCTTAGGTCATGGAAAACCGGGGTAAGACACATTTAAAGTTTTATGCCAATGCACATTGTGCTATACTATGTTCATTCATCTCCCACCATATTGTTAAAGCTCAGGCCGAATACAGTATAACCTTTTGTGCCATATTTATTTTTGCTTGTATATGCCAGTAACTTTCACTTACTATTAATTTCTGGGACAGGAGTACATATTTCAGGACAAGTTGAATAAGTTGAATTGATTGATTGTGTCCTCTAAACCCAGTGGAAAAAGCGTGTCGGAAAGTAATAATCTTGAGTTCCTTCTATCCCTTATTCCCATGAATCACTCCCCTCCCTTCCCTACATAATCTTTTGTGAATTTTCTCCATCTTGCTTGTTCTTTCACAGCTTCTGACTACACTTTTATTCGTTCAGCCAGATATCTGTTGCTATTTCGTTGCTTGAATTGTGGCTTTCCTCTTTTAGATGGAGCAGTTGGTGTGCTTGTTCCCATTGAAATACATAATAGCTAGTCATATTTAAAAGCAGCAAAGCTAGCTTGGTTAAGCAAATAACACACAAAATGTGCACTGAAAGGTTTTATTTATATAAAAATTATTTTGAATGGGCTCAGAAATTATTAATCCCACAAAGCTAAAAAATAGCATGGTAGTATACTATTTTCTTCTCCGAGTGTAACATTGAACAGGAAGAGTGCATGCTGCTGGAAAAAGTACAGGCACAAAAAATACTTCTTTGAGCAGAATCTGACCATGAGCCATTCCTGTGTTTGCATACAACCATGTGTTTTCTCTAGCATTTCTTGCATGTGTCACAGTCCTATCCTAACTAAATTTCTGCACTCTGATGCAGTGGTATTGGCGTTGGCTCTGCTGCATCCCGCAGGGAATTTCAGCGGCTGGAGGTCTCATGGTCGAGGAGACATTTGTTCCTTTCCCTCAAGAGTCTTCTGAGTCAGGCACCAGAGCATGGGCCAAAAAGGCCAGAGCATGGTGTCACTTCTGACACCAGAGCATGGGCCAAAAAGGACTGGGCAAGGCGGGAGGGGGGTGGGATGGGCTGTATGAAAGCCGGGGCAGAAATGGCAAGCAGGAGCAGGATTGTGTGCCGGCAGCAGCTGGAAGGTTTCTGTTAGGAGCAACAGAGACTGGGAGGAGCTTGAACTTGGTAAGGCATGAGGGGGTGGGACGGTTTGCGTGAGAGCATTGATGGAAGCAGCAAGTGGGAGCATGGTCATGTGGCAGCAGCTGGGAGGCCATGGAGGAGCAACAGGGACTGGGAGGCAGCATAGCTTGGCAAGATGGGAGTGGGTGGTACAGGTTGTGTGAGAGTGGAGAGAGAAGTGGCAAGCAAGAGCAGGGTTGTGCGCTGTCAGTGTTGGGCAGCCCTGTCTTGAGTCCAGCAGCACCCAGGGCTCTAGCGGGGAATGGGAGCATTTCCTCCCTTCCCCTGGGGAGACCACAGCCAGCGGCAATGGGTCTGCTTGGCTCTGTGCCTGTGTTTGAGCTGTATTGGGCTGCCTGACTCCAAAGGGGTTTTTAGGATGTGGTGGCAGAAACTGCTGCCATCCCCTTGAGGGCCTTATCCTCCCCCTCCTCCCAAGTTCCGCCCAATCCCTGCCTTCCCCAAAACCACCTTACTGTTGGCAGTGCTGCTAGAGTGCCAGCCAGTCTCCCGTTCAGCACTGAGGCTGGATGCTAATTTGTACCGGCCCAGGGCAATTGGTGGTTGCTTGTGTGGTGTCACGAACATGTTTTACATCATGTTTGCGACACTTTTAGCTGCCGGTACACATTACCGGTGATAAGGGCCTCTGAATTGGGCCCTGAGTTCTCTGCATGTGTGACTTGAGTCTACATGAGTCAGCAAAAAAAACTGCAACCCACTTGCATTTTAAATTTTTTTTCTATTTTCTACATAATTTGCAAAGTGGGTAATTTGGCATTTTCCCCCATAGTAAGACATGCATGTTACAGATGTGTGTGGTGCTCACTCATCTTTCTGTGAGGGAGATGTACAGGCTGTCTCTTTTCTTGTGAAAGAGGAAATAGAAAAAAGGGAGCACAAGTCACTTGTGCTTCCTCTGTTGATTCATGTTGCAACTTTTCTAGGCAATTAGATATGATTCTTTTACATGGAGGTACTCACCTGTGAAGAGAAGGTGCACAAATGACATTAAAAGGCACTTTTTGCCTGTGGCAGCCCATATATGTAAGCATTCCTGAGGTGCACCTGCTGGTGTGTTAAAAGTGTATGGCCTGCAGATGTGGTAAGCACATTTTTGTAATTACATTGTATGTGATGTGTATATTGTGTGTGAAACAGGTAACGGCTGTTTGCACAGCAGTGTTGCATTTAAATACGGACTGTGGCCACTGTATTGTATGTCATCCAAGAATATGCATTGCATGCAGATACATTTTTTTTGCTTAATCTATTTTTTACAGATACCTGCACTTTCAGGCTTTTTTAAAACCACAATTCAAGAACCATCTGATTTTCTTCTCATGAAGATTTTCTTATTGTTAAGAATGAAATGTGCTTTATGGAACTTTTGCAACAGTGTAAGCCAGCAGAACACTTGGTCCACTGGCACTATTAGAGTTGGTTGTGAGCTAGCATGACATGAGAATAAACTTATTCATAACATGTGGTTAATGTAAGCAGGAGAACAATGGTGAAATGGCTATCATCCTGGTATGGTGTTGTTCCTCCAGTGATATGCAAAATCTTAGCCATTTCATGTTTGAAGGAGAATAGAGAATGAAATCTGATCTAATTTAATTTCATTGAGAATAGTTGTACATCACGGTCTGAAATAGGAAAGGATAGCATTTGATCTTTACTGATCTTAGTCACTTTGGTCCAAAAAGGAGAAAAGTAGGATATTAGTCTTAAAATGAGCAGAATAAAATTTCAGTATGTAATCAATTATTATAATACTGCTTTTCTGGCTTAGGTTAGTGGGTGAGATCTTGTACATAGAATATTGGGTTATATTGTTCATTTTGTTTTAATTAATTGGTTGAACTCATATTTTCATACACAGTAACACACTCAAACAGAGTTTGGCTGGTCTCCATATGTGAACAGCCGTTTCTGTTTCAACTGGAAAGCTTAATTACTTTTCTAGAATCTTTGAATTAATTTCCATACTTGACCTGAGATACAACTCTGGAGACCACCGGGTTTTGAAGGATAGAAGCAATCAGTTCAAAGTTAAAAAAAATTCTATTCAGCTGAGTATAACAAAATCCTTGGCGAATAGGAGGCAGGGTAGTCAAGGAATGTGAACTATAAATTGCACAGTTTCAATTAGTTTGAAACAGAAACTTTCTCTCTGGCTTAATTCATATTAGGAACAACAGAAGAATCACAGCTTTGGGGACAGAAACGACCCTTTGTAGGGTAGTTTATCATATTACAAATGTAAGAAAGTCTTCCAAACTACTTTCTCTGTAGTTCAGTTTATAGCAGTTTGTAAACATTCAGTGTGTATCAGTTTCTGGTATAAGGATGCTTATTGGTGAGACTATAATGATCTGTCTTGCACTGAGTCAGATCAATGGTCTATTTAGTTCAGTTTTGTCACCCAGATTGGAAAATTTTTACTCTGTAGTCCGGGGTGGCGTGAGCCATGGGCGCTGGGCAGCAGCGGGGTGCCATTGCATGCAGTCCACGGAGGAAACCGTGCGCTGTTCGGCCTGCCTGCCTTCGCCTCCGTAGCGCTCCGAAATGGAGCTATTCTGGGCACAGGGAGGCGAGCCTGGACGATGCACGGGGGTGGGGCGACGTCCTGGGGGCGTGGTTTTGTCGCCTGCCATGGGCGCGCTCGGGCCTCCATTCGACCCTGAATAATAGAAACCCTAATCAAAGACAAAGGCAGATCTTCTTATGGATTAGGAACTGTGAGGACCAGGAAACAGAAAGTAGGTGTCCATGGGCACTTTTCACAATAGAGAGAGGTGAAATGCAGAGTGCCCAAAGGATCTGTCCAACTTGTTCATAAATGATTTGGAGACAGGGATAAGCCGCAAGGTGGTTTGCGGATGATACTAAGCTGTTCCAGGTGGTGAAAATAAAAAGGGATTATGAAAATCAGAAGGATCTCTCCAAGCTGGGAGAATGGGCAGTACAATGGCAGATACATTTCAGTGTAAGTAAATATAAGGTGATACATATTGGGGCAAAAAGAAAAAAAATCAAAACTTCATATATATGCTAATGGGTTCTGAGCTGTCTGTGATGTATAAGATCTTGGGATGCTGGTGGACAGCTCAACGAAAACATCAACCCAGTGTGCGGTGGTGGTGAGGAAGGCCAATTCCATGCTCGGGATCATTAAAAAACGGTTTGAGAATAAAACAGCCAATATTATAATGCCATTTTACAAAGCAATGGTAAGCCCACATCTGGAGTATGTATACGGGCTGCCATATCTAAAAAAGAACATAGTGAACTAGAAAAGGTGCAGAACAGATCAACCAAAATGATTACTGCTGGGTACCTACCTTATGAAGGAAGTGTTTGGGCCTCTTTAGTCTAGAAAAAAGGTGCCTGAAGGGGTTAATGATTGAGATTGAGATAATGATTGAGATTGAAAGCAACTTGTTGTCTACTGGGCTCCCTGAGGTACCTGATAGGCCACTGTGAGATACAGGAAACTGGACTAGATAGGCCCTTGGCCTGATCCAGCAGGGCTCTTCTTATGTTCTTATGAGATAAACAAAATTATGCATCGGATGAATAGAGAGATGTTCCTTTTCCCTCTCACACACCAGAACCAGAGGACAGCCACTAAAATTGATTTTTGGAGCATTAGAAGAGACAAAAGAAAATATTTATTACTTGGCATATAATAAGCCTGTGGAACTCATTGCCACAGGATGTGGTGATGGCATCTGGCCTAGAAGCCTTTAAAAAGGGATTGGACAAATTTCTTGAAGAAAAGCCCATCACAAGCTGTGATGGATATGTGCCACCTAAATAGGCTAACTCAGAATGTCAGGTGCAAAGGAGGGGCAAGAGAATATAGGTGTCTTGTGATGGGAGGGCAGTTTGGAGGCAGGAAGGCAGGAAGGGGCATTTTTGGGTGGTGGGAGGGAAGAACAGAGAAGTACTAGGCCTGAGAGGGAGTACGTCCACAGCAGGATTAAATAAATATATACATTTGCAGATACGTTGCTTAAAGTGGGGAATACTGTAGGGCCTTTAAAAAATGACCAGTTTAAGTCAAACTGGCCAAGCCTAAACAATTCTAGTCAATAGAGTCCCACTGAAGTGAGTTGAAGCTGATTTGCTGCAATGTTTTGGATCTGTTCCCTTTGTCTGTGCCATACTGATTATCGATTGGTTTACACAAGAGGTACTGTTGCTGTGTTTATGCTGATGTTTGCCATGAATAACACTGTAGAGTATGATGATAAATTAGTCTATAAACATACAATAGACCATGTTAGGGATTTTCAAGCAATCGCAGTTCCCTAGCACTCATCCACTGTATATCCTGGGTGCACAGCTAATGCCTTCCATTGTCAATTTACAATGTGGCAGGGAGGTGCTCTAAGTCCATGAGCCTGAGTCGAGTTGCGAATCAGCAACACCATGATTCAGTTTGTCTAACAAGTAGTAACACACGGCTGTTGTGATTCAACTTGTGAAAAGTTTTGAGTCTTTTGAGTTGAGTCATGAATCATTTCGAGAAATGAATCTTGTGTACACCTTCATCCTTAAGCCTTCCTCCTCCCCATAACACCCCCCAGCCCCTGCCTCCTGGAACCAATCTACCCTGCTGTTGCTGTCCTTCTGAATGCCAGCTTCTGGGTCATCCACGAAGTCTTTTGGTGCAATGCAGAAGTTGCAAAAAAAAAAAAAAAAATTGCAAGCAAGAACACACCCATACAAGATAGGGATTTGAGATAGGAGCTTGAGTCATTTCAAGTTCCGACTCGTTTTTAAAGTCTCTGACTATGAGTTGAGTCAGGTTCAGCGACATCCAGAACTTCAGTCACCACGAGTTGAATTCCCATCCCTGCAATGCGGACTGGGAGATAAGTGATATATACACAGTAAAAATGTTTTTATGTTAAATATGCATGGACTTTTCACAATAACAAGATTATAGGTATTCAATGTACACATGCACATCTAGATAACTGAGACTGCTGTGCCTTGTGCATCTTGCATCCTACTTAAGAGTTTGCAACAAGCTGAGTAAATAAGTATATACAAAATGATTGTTAGTTACTAGTTATGCTATAATCATCAACTGGTTTATTAAGATGTTGATATACTTAGTTTGTTCAGTCTGTTCAATATACACAAGACAGTAGAATGGAATAGACTTCATTCAATAAAGGTGTCAATTTAGCCTCTACTGGTTATGTGTTGCATGTTTTTCAGTTAAGTGATACAAATATATTTTTTCCCATGTAGCTTGTCTACCAAGGAACTCCCACAGCTTAGCTGGCTTAAAACAGTGGAATAGCAAGCTTGTGAAATGCTTTCCAATGGATGGGAACATTACAGTCTGTAGCAATTCTAATACACAGTGTTGCAATATGTCTTATTTTTGTTTGATCAGTCTACAGGCTGTGGCAGCCTTACAGGCTGTGAGAAATGGGTGTTAGTAATTCCATCACATTCCCTGGATACTTGCAAATCTGAGGCTTTATTGAAAGATTTGTCATTGGATAATACTAATTATTTTATCACTGTGTCCTTCCTGTTGGTATGAAACAAAGAGCTTTATTTTGTTAGAATGCAGAGAACTGCTAGGCCTATGATTGTTTTCCCTTCTTGCTTATGTCTATGACTTTTTCTGGGCGGGTGTAGGCAAAGTTATGCCAAGTTGTGAAGATCCTATTACAGGCATGCCCCTGTATCCACTGGGTTTCTGTTTCAGACCCCCCCCCCCCAGACACCTGAAACCAGGGATACTGGGGACACCTGTTTAAAGATAGGGGGAAATCAGTGGTTTTGCTGGAACAAGGTAAAATAAATATTTGTTTAATGTTCCCCTATCTTTTTAATAGGGGTGCCAGTATCCATGGTATCTGTGGATAACTGAAACTGTGGATACCAAATCAGTGGATACTGGGGCACATATTGCAAAATGCTGCTTTGGCTGCAACAAACGAATTGTTAACAGTGAGGATGTGTCATAAGCTATCCAGATATCATCATGGGATCATCTAATTGGAGGGGACCAGAAGGCCAATGACAGAGTTGACCCATCTATTAGGCAGGATGATGGAGATTGCATCAGTGGTAGATTGAAGGTGTGAGAGAATAGCTGATTTGGGGTGCTCTGTCACCACCACCACCACCACCACCACCACCACCAATGCCTCCCTTTAGCCTGCCATGGATGGATCGATCGATCGATCATTCAATCGATCGATCGATCAATCGATCAATCAGAAAGTATTTATGTACCGCTTTTTAACATGAAGTTCACAAAGCGGTTTACAGGCAAATAATAATAAAGTTAAATGCCTCCCTGTCCCAATGGGCTCACAATCTAAAAAATGCAAAACATCACAAGCAACAGCCACTAGAAAAGACACTGCACTGGGGTGAAGAGGGACAATTACTTTATGGGTGCAACTTGATCTACTTTCTGCCCACTAAAATAAATGAATCACCCACCTCCTTAGCTTGCTCCTGGAACAGTTTCTTCAAATACAAGAATTTCTACATGGACCATGTAAATCAAGGAGCTCCTTCGTTCATAAGATCCCTTGGGCACTGCAATACCGGCTGCCCGGTAGCATCGATGCAACATCGTTGTGTTTACGCTATGTCATGACCGCTGATGCGGGGGTGCCAAGCGGTACCCCGGCGTTGGCGCTAAAGCTCTCAAGCCAACACTATTAGCATTGGCTTGAGAGCGCCGATGGGGAGCCTCCCTTTCACCGACCAAAGCCAGACAGGTCGGTCCAGCTTCAGACCGGACAGGCTCCAGATTCAGCCATAAGGCCGAATACTAAGCCCGTCCAAGAGGCCGCGCAGCCCCGATTCGGGCCTCGTGGTCTCCTCAGATCTGCGCCTGCTGTTTATTTTGGTTGCTGCTGGTCCCACCCAGAGGCGTCGCGAGGGTATGGCACCCCAGGGCACGAGCCCTGGGGCGCCATAAGGTGGGGGGGGTGCCGTTGGCATGGCGCCCCGCCCCCGCCTGCCAATATGCGGGCCCCTGCACCCCAAGGCGCCTTGGCGGCGTCCCGGCCTGCCACTGGGGTGCTTTAAGCGCTCCAGCGGCAGCGCGGGGAAGGAAGCCGCCGCCGCGCGCCCCGAGCCGGGACGCGCGCTGGCATCTCCCATCGTGGGCTGCCGAGCCCGCCAAACATCATGACATCATGTGACGTCATGACGTCGCGTGCCCTGGGTGCGGTTTCGCCCAGGTACGCGCCTGGTCCCACCCCCACCCTGGAATGCCCTCCTGCCCTGCCCAGAAAGGCTGCATTGCCGGTAAGCGGTGGACTCACCACTTGGACTCACCACTTGCCGGCAAGTGGTGCTCCCTCTGGAGCACACACTACCCCAGCGCTGGTGGTAATGCCTTACTGTCAGTGTTGGAGGTGCATTACAGCACATTGTGCGACACCAGTGTTAGCAGTACTCTTGTACTGCTCGTGCTGGAGAGCTCTGGATTAAATCCCACCAAAGAGTTTTATTTTGTAGTAAGCATTTAATTTTGCCATTATGTAACAGTGCTTTGTTTTTTACTACTGATTTGTTAGTTTTTAATGCTGCTTATGTGTTTGGCTTGGTTTGTTGTTTGATTTTAGTATACTACCAGTTTATGGTTGTGATTTCTAAGTTGCCTTGAGTGTCTCCAGTCTGAACGTGAAAAGGCAAGTTCTTGTAGAAATAGTATGAAGTCTGTGAGACTTGCTGCCTAATAAACATTAATAGGATTGGGTTATATCACAATACAGATGCAACAGAATAATATAAATTTTTCTGGATTGTAGGTAAAGGATCAAGTATTTTCTCTATGTAAAAAATGAAACAAAAGTACCCTTTTATACAGAATCATTGTAATATGCTAGCTTTTAATGGGCATGGGATATTTTTAAGAGGGTTGGTAGATTCCAATGTGAATCCACCTTCAGTCGAAATGGTGGCTGACAATCGAGAAAACGACACCATGTGATTTTGTTCCATATGTTTCTGCATCTTTTTGGTGCAGGCTAAGCTAGTGATGCTGAAGCTAGACAAGTCATGCATTTTGCCCATTTGCCGTAGATCAGATTACAGAATATTCTTCATTGATTTAAGGACAACGAGAGGGCTGTGGTCATCACAGGGTTTTTTCGTCAACGGGATTTTGCAGCCATTTGGGGTCAGTATATAGAACATTCATGGTTTGTAGTTCTCCAGCTTTGTCTTACCAATTTTCTTTCAAATTAGTACCATAATTTTCAGTGTCTAATTCTTTTTTTTTCTTTTCATTTTTGTATTCATGAGCTAAGGTGAATATTAAAAAATGCTTCTCAATGACCACCAATATCCTCTTATATTTTGTGGTGGGGCATGTAGCCAATGCTGCTGCTTGCTGTTATTAATTAGCCTGACTTCCAGAGACTATGCAGTACTCAGGGCTGGCCCATCCATGAGGCAAACTGACGGTGGAACCTCAGGTAGCAGACTGGCAGGGAGAGCCCACTTCTGTCTACCTGCTTGCTGTCATTAATCTTCCTCCCACTGCCTGGATCAGAAAAGTAAAAAAAGGAAGTGTGGAGGAGAGGAGAACAGTGAACTAGGACATCACCAAGTTGGAAGAGTAGAGGCTTGTACATCACCATGTTATTAAGGAGGACAGCCTTTGTCACATCATATCTGGCATAGCATGTCTGTGAGTCTTGTGCTGGCCCTGTAGTGCCATCCATTGTTCACTCTCATTACTACTACTCCACCATTGTCATCACTTCCTGATTGCTGTTCATGCCTTGAACCATAATCTGGTAACGTCTCAGCCTCAGTGTTCATAGTAGTCTTCCTGATGCCTGGGCAGGGCCCACACATATCTTCACTTAATGATATGGGTTATTTCCAGGCACAACTCAATTTGGCACTTAGCGCTTGCCAGATTACTAAGGGCTTGAATTTTATGGAGCTCAAATGTATTCCAGAATATTTCTTCATGAAGCAGGAACTCTTCGGAGTGCACTGCTATTGATGCACTGACTGCCTACCTTTTAAATGTTTATTATCATAACATAATAACAACTCCATAGTCACTGTAACGAATAGCACTTACCATAAAATCTGGCAGACTGCCTAATGCTCTTATATTACCGACTCTTTTATCTTGAACAAATACAGAAAATGTGCATTGCATTGTAACAGGTCTTAAAATGTTCTTCAGAGGAACGTTATATAATGGTAGAACACATCTTTGCTCCAGTGGAGTAAGATTGCTACTGTAATAGGACAGAATCTCACATTTGCAAAGTCTTACATTAAATATCAATATTTGTTTTGGAAACCAGATCAATACATGTTCATTTAAAAACCAGTTATGTCAAATAAAAAAACCCAGTAAAGTGAAAACTAAATATATCAGAGTTTAGGCATACATAATTTAATTCTTTTGCATCGATATCCAAAGAGTGGCAATATAAAGCCCATAAGTCATCTTGCTTTTACTAAAGGCACAATCCTAACCAAATTTCCAGCACTGGGGTAAGGCGTATGCAGCTCTGAGATAACAGAACAAACATTCCCTTACCTTGAGGGGGCCTCCATGACTACTACTCCAGGATGCAGCACATGCCCCATTGGCACAGCTATATCAGTGCTGGAAAGTTGGTTAGGATTGTACCCTAAGGCTTTTCCAGCATTTTCCTCCCTGAAGCTTTTATTATAATGACCAGGGATGTGCTCCAGTAATTGAGCATGAGTTTCAAGTTGAGTCATGAATTGCTGACTCCCTGACTTGCTTGCGACTCGAAGCATGCATCACAACTCGACCTGAGCCACTAATAGTCATTTTGACTCAAGTTGTGAGTCTTTATGAGAAATGAGTCTTGTGCAGCAAAACAAAACAAAAACTTCCTCTTCCCTTTTACCCCCAGCCCCCACCTCCTGGAACTCACCTACCCTCCTCCCACCACATCCGCTGCTGCCATCCTTCTTAATACTGGCTTCTGGATTGGTTACTACATCTTTGGTCTTTGGCGGAAGCTGTTAAAAAGTAAGCTAAACAAGCACACGCACATGCATGCACACAAGAATCACAAGCACACAGATAAACGAGTCAAGACTCAAGTCTATTCAAGTCATGACTCTTTTTCATGTCACTGGCCCCAAGTCTTGAGTTCGGGTCAGTGACTTCTGTTACTGAAGTAAACACAAGTTGTGAAAAAATAGCTGTTTTGTGACTAGAGTTGAGTTGTCATGACTTGAGTGCCCATCCCTGATAATAACCAACCTCCAGGTGAATTGTGCGGGACAGTGCAAATTGGAAGGAAGCCTTGGTAGTTGGATTTTGGCTTTTTTCATAGACCTTGTGTTGGCTATCTATATAGTAGAACTAGTCACATGATCAGTTTTAGTATTACTGAAGTAACTGGTGCTACATAAATCCAAGGACTTTGCCTGTGGTGATTCAGGAATGAAGCTAAATTTCATATCTTTTCCAAGTTTTCAATCTTAGGCTAGGATCTAAAGAATGGCTTAGGGTCACCCAAGGGATGTATGAATTACATACATAAAATTATTGACTTTTTCCTTTTGAATAGCTGAGCTACATGACACATCATAAGCTGGTTTTGAAGCTTCCTTCGGTTTGCAGCCTGAGGTAGACTGGGGGCTGATGTCTGAGAAAAACAAGCAGAAATCTAAACAACTACAGCAACAATAACAATACATTTATGCCTTGCTTTTACTTTGGAAAAAAAGCCCACAAAGTACATTAGTTTACAATAAAAATAAACCAGACAAAATATCATTAATTAAAATACCATCACTAGAACAATTGGATCAATGAAGCAAATAATTAGCAACATGTTAATAGGAAAAAAAAGCATAAAATCAGTTCACTGAGGAAACAAAAGCTTTCTGCAACAAGGAAGTCCTATCTAACCATGACAAAGAGAGGGAAGCCAGACTTTCAGACCTTTTATCATGAACGTCTGAGATTTATCATCCACTCAGGCTGACTCAGCTATGCTACCTTGGGTTGAACTGAATGTGCTGCCTCTGTGCCAATGTAACATGTGTTACATTGGAATGGGTCAGATGTTGGCACTCAAATTACGACTACTAAAGAAGCTGTAACCACTCAGTCATGTGACTGGTTTGCCCCGTAACATTAGCTGCCCCAGTTCAGTGGTGGAGCACATGCTTTGTATGTTGAGGGTTCCAAGGCATCCAGGTTATGCAGTATAAAGATAAATAAAAATTACAGTTAAATATAATAAAATACAGCATACCATAAAAGCAGCAAAGTAAAAATTACAATTAAATATAATTAAATACAGTAAAACATTCCATGAAAGCAGCAAAATAAAAATATAATGGAGAAACATAATGTATGCAATTCATTAAAACAGCATTGGGACACCCTCCTTTTTTCTTTTAAAAATCAGAAACAGAAAACAGAAGTAAAAAACGTTGGGTCTAGAAAGGGGGATAGGATATCAGCAGTGCCAGTGTTGCTAAGCCCAATCAGCCCCCCTCTGCCAATGTCACTGCCCTCCCTTCTCTATTTTTCTCCCTCCCTGCTCCTGCTCCGCTCTTCCCCACTCAGTCCAATCTCCCACCATTCCTTCTGCTGACTAATCTTCATTGGTGAGTGACGGAATAAGTGCTGAAGAGGGTGGGAACTTTAGCGACTAGTGCTGACTGTTGTATGGCAGTCAGCGCAGTTCAGGAAGTGCACTGCCATTGGGTGGCACACATAGGATTGGGCTGTAAAGTTAATTCTGGAAAACCTTTAGATTCTTCTTTGATGCTAATTGAAACAATAAGAAAAGATGGACATGAGTATCTTGATTCAAAAATACTGTGGTTCCCAGTGGTTTGGTTTGTGTCATTGCTAAGTGTATTGACAGGGAGGAAAATGTTCTGCAAGCATCATTTCTAGGAGTGAAAAAAAAACAGAATGAGTGGGAGTTACTGCGTTTGTTTAAGTTTTGAACTTGTTTGTATCTCAAGTTATTCCCCATGGTGAAAAAGTAGGAGAGAGACAGGAGACAGGAAACAAACACTGCTGCTTTTTAAAAAAAAGTGTTGTTAGCAGTAAATTCCAAGCCTAGAGAAGTTCACAGGTAATGAGGTACCATCTTGGAACTAAACATATAGTTCCTGTGTACTTAGAAAATGTTTTTTATTAGACGTTTCATGAGAAGAAAAATGTAAATTCTTTTTAATAAAATGTTCACAATTGATTTTTAAAAGGATGTTTTAATATGTGTAGGAACAAAAGTGCTACCAGATGGGATCCCAGAGATTAAAAAATATAAGGGAATTGGATGTCTGCTTGCTCATTATTCATGCACTGTACTACTGTGGGATATTATGCATTAGATTTAAAGTGGCATTCATGAATTATGAAAGCAATTTCTTATTTGCAACATAGTTTTGCTGACTGATTTATACAGCTAGACGTGAGCATAAAAATGTGTGTGAGTGTTCTTTGCCACATGAAAATTGAATATTTCTAGTTTGGGGAAATATAACTCAACAGAATTCCTTTTAGGATGCAGTGGACTAGATTTTCTAGCACAGAAATGCTTTAGTACTGCTGTAGTGATGACAGTGGGACTTTGAGGCTACAATCCTATACATATTTTCCAGAGAGTAAGCTCCATTGAATAAAATGAGACTTTCTCCTGATTCAGCATGCCTAGGAATATACTCTAAAGTTAATGGAAATGCTTTCTACGTTGTTTAGTCTGGCTGTTTGGAATGGAGTTGGATGTTGTGAGCTTGTTTCCCAACAGCTGTGGGAACTGGAGCATGTACTTGCTCTGCCTCAGGCTCAGGCAAGCTCATGTAAATGTGCTGAGGGAAGTTCAGCTATAATCCACCAGAGAGAATAATGTGAGAGTGGAGTAGTTTTTTTTAGTGTTTTCACTATGCCAGATTTTTTTTAATCCAGGCAGACAATGTACTCACCTTCATCTGAAGTATTTTGAGAAACAATCACCAATGAAATTATGCAGTTTACAACCTGAAACTATGGAACTAGGTATAGTGTGTGTGTGTGTGTGTGTGTGTGTGTGTGTGCGCGTGCCTGAGAGAGAGAGAGAGAGAGAGAGAGATTTTATGTGAATGCTGCAGACAAATGTCAAGATTGTGGGCCCTGTCCTTTCTGACTTTCCAGCACCGATGCATCAGCAATGCAGCCCAAGTTTAGGGAACAAATATTCCCTTACCTTGAGGAGGCCACCATTACATTGTTTTTTTGGGGGGAGGGGAGTGTAGAAGTTTAAAAAATACTCTTAATAGTTTAGAAGTAAAAAAGAATTACTTTCATATTGACAACTGCTTGTGTTATACATTGAGAGATTTTAATGTAATTTCCCTATATATTTATCTAATTTTTGCCCGCCCTCCCCCTTTTTTTCTTTCCTTCCCGTTCACACTTTATTTCTGCTTGCGTAGATTTAAATAGTCTGTCAAAATAGTGCACTCTGAGTTAAAATAGACAGCATTTCGTCCGGGGTGTTCAGTAATATAATTATGTGGAATTAAACCTTGGAATTGCATATTAACTCATAATAAGGTTACCAATGATGTTTCTCCACAATCACACGTTGTTATTTTGGTAAGTTTTTACTTCAGGAGTAAACTATTAAGTCCTAAACATCACGCGCAAACCAATCTGAAATGCTTGGAATAGGGATTGTTTTGAGCGTAACAACATGGCTGCTGAGCCCTCCCCATGGTTTCAGTCGGCGGCTATTAATTGTACAGGGATGCCGCCTCCAGCCATATCTAACCTTCTTGGACCGGAACCTTGAAAACTGGAAGTGCTCCATGGAAACCTTTCTAAGGCCTGCAGAGGCTGTGCACGGCCTCTGCAGGCCTCAAAAAGGCCTCTGGTGGTGTTAGAAAGGCACTTGCGGTTTTTTAAAAAACTGAAAGTGCCCTTCTAGCACTCTGGAGATCCTTTCAAGGCCCACAGAGGATACTCGTGGCCTCTGCAAGCCTCAGAAAGGCTTCCAGATGTGACTGGAAATAATCTCCAGTCATGTCTGGGAGATCGGATCCTAGGAGCTTAGGTGAGGCTCAACCTCCGCTGCCTCTCCTGACTGCATATCCCTGTTGTCAAGGGGTTTATCTAAGAATTCCGTTAGAAAAGGAGAACATGAAGTGGAACATGATGGTGAAGATAATGGCAGGGGATCAGTTGGTAATGAAGAAAAGAGGTGGTGTTACTTACATCAACACTGATTGACAATTGCTGCAGCACAGTGTTAATCAGCAGCTAGGATAGGGAAGTGGAGTAATCTCTTCTTCTATGTTAACTGGAAGGGCATGTGGCATTTAAAATGAAAACAAGCTTAATTTGTGAATAATTAAAGCACTGTAAAACAATTACTAGGGACCATTTTGCAGAAACAGCTGCACATTCCTCACAACATTTATCGCAAGACATTGTGTTAATCATTGTCCTCTCAGAATTCTCATTGCAAGTATTCTGCCTCAGGAGGTCTCCACACACAAACACCCAACTTGAACCTTTACCTTGCCACATCAATGGGTGAAGAACAATGCACCCCGCACAAATAAGCAAAAGGAGAGAAGGGAATTCTATGTGGCCATGAACCAAGGCTAGACCCCATCCCATCACTCCCTGGCACAGTCCTCCCAGCATTGTCAAAGGAGACCCTATCATGCAGTGGCCCACCCACCCAACCCCTCTTCATTCATAAGCATACCTTGGAGAGTATTTGTCCCTCTTCACCCCTGCGCAGTGTATTTTTTAGTGGCTGTTGCTGGTGGGTTATGCAATTTTTAGATTGTGAGCCCTTTGGGATAGGGAACCATTTAACTTTATAATTATTTTTTGCCTGCAAACTGCTTTGTGAACCTTGTGTTGAAAAGCGATATATAAATACTACTGATTGATTGATTGATTGATTGATTGATTGATTGATTGATTGATAGTACAGGCATGTCCCAGTATCCACTGGGATTCTGTTCTGAACCCCACTGTGGGTTACCTAAAACCATGGATATTTGGGATGCCTTTTTAAAGATAGGGGGACATCACTGCAACAAGGTAAAAAATGAGATTTGTTTAAAATGTTTCCCTGTGTTTTTAATATAGTCATGCTGGTCACATGACCACGGAAACTGTCCTCGGACAACCACCGACACTTCGGCTTAGAAATGGAGATGAGTACCACCCCCTAGAGTCGGTCATGACTAGACCATTCGGTTGCAGGGAAACCTTTACCTTTTTGTGTTTTTAATAGGCATCCCAGTATCCATGGTATCCATGGATAACTGAAACCATGGAGACCAAATAAGTGGATACCAGGGCATGCCTGTAATGCCATTGGACTTAGAATCTGGCAAAATGTACATCATTGTGGACACAATCCTATGCATGTCTATACAGAAATAGGGCTTATTGGGTTCCATGGGGTTTCCTCCCAGGAAAGTGTGAATACGTTTGCACCATAGTGGATTGTTTTTTGACAGATGGCACAGATCTCTGAAAAAAAAGAGAGGCATTCTTCTCAAATCAAAAGCATCCTAAAATGTGCTGTCTGAGAAAAAAGGGACGTTTTAATGGAATGAATGCTAGTGTTTACTTCAATAACAAGAGCTCAATTTATTGAGTTTTAAGGCACAAACATTTTCGTTCATCTTGCCTGAAGCAACATATGAGAGCTTGCTCTTCAAGTGGTATGTAGAAGATAGCAGTTTTCTGATTAAAGAAGGGCGACACATATGCAAATCTGTCCTGAAAATGTGTCTTATAGCAGAATTTGTTACAGCTAATCTTGTAATATATTATTACTGCTGGCTAGATCATACAATATTAAATTAATATGCCAAGAGTTGAAAGATACAGGATTACTAATCAAATTATGTTGTGTCAGAATAATTGGGTCAATTTTTCCCCAGTTAAATTGGCCACACAAAACTTTATGGCTAACATTTTCTCCTGTGATTTTTTTCCCCATCAAAAGTCAGAAAAAAAGGGCGTTATGGCTTCTTATGGCACTACTGTATCCAGGCATGTCTACACAGAGCTTGTATTTAATAGGGTTTATTCCCAGAAATTGTGGATAGGATTGTAATTTAGCAGTCCAATCCTATTCCCCCCACTCCATAGCATGTTGCCATGTCACTGGAGCACATGCTGCATGCTATGGGGGATCAGGTGGCTGGGAAGAGGTTTTTACTGACTTGGCTGCCTGATTGCCTTTGGGTTCCATTATGTGGTGTGGTGTGGTGTGGTGTGGTGAACCCACACCAGCTGTTTTGATATCTGAGATGGGATGGGTCTGATATCTGAGATGGGATGGGTTGGAAAATTGGGGATAGAATCTGACGCATGTTTTTTATGCCGAGATCCGCCCCTCCAGCCTGCTTTCCACCCACCCCTACCCTGAACTTTTGTCAAACGTTGCCTTTCTGCCCATGACCCACCCCCTCTATCCCCTTACCTGTTAAAACATGGCCTGAATGGACCAATGGCATGCACTGACTGTTTCCCCTGACTGAGCCTGATTCCTTCAGGCTCAGCAGTGGTCCACCATTTATGGTGGCTCTGCACCATTTACAGTAGCAGAACAGATAGAATTGGGCTGTTGGTGTATGCAGGGGGTCTCTAAACATTTCAGTTTGAGGACCACACTGTATATTTTACACAGTTTCGTGGGCCAAAAAAATCAGTTTTAGAAATGAATGAATTGAAATACATGAATACATTTTACATGGATCTTTTTTGTAATCTGCATATGATTCAGACCAAAAGAGAAATGTGACACTTAAAAGAAACAATGCCACATTTAAACTGAGAAATGCTATACAATGAATAAAAATGTCAAATATTTTAAGTTGCTGCGGGCTGAATAAATCTTGTGGTGGGTCGGATTTGGCCTCTGGGCTATAATTGGAGACCCCTGATGTAATGGAAAAAACTGGTATTGGAAGATTTTTCCCCTGGTCAGAAAACAGAAGCCAATAGTCAAGAATGAATACAGTAGTGTTTTGAATTGTTTAGATGTGTGAACTTCTTGTTTAGATGTATAATCTTGCAAGCATTTATGGAATGAATTTTTCCCCATTTGTTTATCATATGCTAGATTTGGTGAGTGGAGCTGGTGAGATTGGGGAAGTCTGGTAACCACAACAGGTTCTCTTAGCTATTGAGCACTGCAGCAGCACCTTGCCAGACGGAAGAGTCTGGGGCTCCAACAGCTCTTACTTTTTGTCCCTCTCTGTAGTGATAGCAACTGGATTCCAACTTGAGAATGGTAAGCATTTCTTCTGCCGTCTTTGTTTCCCACATGCTCCTCTTTTAGGTTGTGGGGAACGCTATGATATTCCTTTCCATCAGCTTTGTAGATGATCAGTGTTAAAAGGGGACCAGTGATGGTGAAGTTGTCAGCGTGATATAATCACAGGCAGATCACATGCCAACTTCATGGCAATGACCCATGGATGTCATGTAGATGACACATGATGATGTTCTTCCATCAGGACAGTGCTTTGTGCATAATGGGTTGTGTCGGTATTTCCGTGGGTGCTGGGGGTGTTACTGGAAAGGACCGTGCCAGCATTGCTTTGCCAGGGCAGACTTGGTATTTGGCATGTGTTGGTGTTGGCATGTTAAAGTAAGTGTTGTGTTAAAATAATGCAAAAATAAGTGTTGGTGCACTGTCGATGTAGTAATGCCAGAATTGGTTTAGGATATGACAGATGTTGGCATGGTGTCCAAATAGGATTGGGCCATAAGTATGATTGTAATTATTCAGTTGCCACCAAATCCAGTTGCTACATCTGTAGTTCGCATAATGTCAAGTAGATTTGATTTCATGTTTTGATACATTTCATTTTTTTTTCTCACCCTCTCCCACCAATAATGTGGAGCAAGGTGCTTTTTCTTTTTTCTTTTGCAGAAATTGCAAAATGTTCTGACGTTCACAGTATGTTCTAATAGTCCTTATGGAGGGGGAGGCAGGAAGTAGTTATTTAGTAACTCTTTTAGTGGCAGTCATAAGATTCTCATAATGTCTAGATTGGCTTGAATATTGGACTGTTTTAGTATAAAGTATTTTTATGCTTTGTTGTCCTTTCTTTTTGCATTTTTCCATTTATAATTTGAATGACGGGCCAGAACATTTACAGGATTTTCATGCTTCCTTTAAGCACTGGAAGCCTTTGTAACTCTCTCTGACTCTGACGTAAACCAGATTGATACAGAGCTGTTCTGTGTAACAAAGTTGGCATGGCATTTATATCAATTTAACTTTTAATGAAGGGAAGTAACTGTTTAGGACATTCAACGCACTCCAGTGTCACAATCATGCACACAGGCATACACTTTCGTGGGGAGGAAAATCCAAAAGAAAGGCAATATTTACTCAGCCACCCCCCCCCAAAGTGAAAAAATCATGGAGGCCAGAAGCCTGATATAAGAATCTCCTATCTAGGACTCACTTATGCAAATGAGCCTTGAAATAGTTGGCAACTGCTAGTTCACTAAACAAAAGAATCAGTCTGGCGTGCTTACAAATTGATTTATTTTCCCCTCTTGTTTTAGTAAACACATCCGAACACATGTTCCAGCTAGGAAATTGTCCCAGTTTACTGCCTGTGCCCTATGGGATATACAGAGTGTGTCCTCCAGCTTATTATGATATTGGAATAGTAACTTGCTTTCATGTTCTTCCTATTAATTCTTATTGTAGAAGCATCAATTTATTAACGTCTTTAACTTGATTGTCATGTTTGGTCCTTAAAAACTGCAGACATTATTTGTACGTCTTCCCCCAGCCCTTTCAGAGGTGAGCAAACTTGATGACTGTAAGATCCCTTTCCAAAAGTGCCAGACTCCCAGGCTCATAAAGAAAACTTTCTTCCCCACTCCAATGAGATGTACATATCCCCCTGAAGATGCCTCTAATAAACCCCTTGTGCAGCATTTTGTCTTGTCCTGGATGGTTCTTTTATCCATAAGTGAATATTTCTAATGCATGGGATGTCCCCAGCCTACAATGTCAACCTGCTCTTGAGTGGGCAGGGGGTGCCGCAGGATGGTAAAGTTCTGTTTCAGTATTTGCTTTCTTGTAGTACATCATCTGCTTATTGTCAGGAAGTATTGCTATTTAGAAGATTTAGCCGAGAGGGTTAATGCCTCCGTTTGCCCGAAGATAACAGCTGAAGATCCGAAGGTCGTGAGCTTGAGACTACCGGAAGTCTCTGTGAGCGGCAGACCTTGCAAAACTGCGGCTGATTAAAAGCTGAGTTCCAGCTGCCTCGTGTGAGGGGGAGTGTGCTGGTCAGCTGTGTCTCTGGGGGAGCAGGGAAGCTCTTATCAGCCAGCAGAAGACAGACAGGTGGCTAAGAAAGAAGGCTAAATCCAGAAAGAAAGATCTGTATGAGCGTTGTTCTTGAAAGATAGAACGTTTCTGTATAATTGTAAAAACCTTCGGGTTTGTGAATAAAAGTCTGCCTATGTAAACCTCCTTGAGTTACAGTCATTAGAGAAATCTAGTGATCTTAAAAAAGGCGGTATGTAAATACAAGTATTATTATTATTATTATTATTATTATTATTATTATTATTATTATTATTATTATT